>OX235263.1:37750375-38186210 GCA_944472135.2 Trichobilharzia regenti
CGTACGACCTATGTATTTGCTGCCACAAACACACTCAAATTGATATATGCAGTTTGAAGTGTCGAGGATTGGCGACTGGTCTTTCCCAGATTGTTGAAGCACTCGCTTGGTGGTGTTAAGGATAACAAGTTTTGCAGCATAATAAGTTCTCTTGATGGCTTTGTCGAGTCTTCGTTTCACTACTTCTTGTACGTCATCTCCTTTGAACGGTAAATTGATATAAACAGGTTTCTTTGGAACTGTTTGAATTGTTTTGCGGGGGTAGTTTCTTTGGAGTATTTATTAATGAACTTCTCAGGATATCCATTCTTAGATAAAATATCCTTCAGAGATTTTATTTCCTGTTCAATAGTACTGTCAGAACAAATTTTCCGTGCTCTATTGAACAGTGTTCTGACTAGGTTCTTTTTGTACTGGATTGGGACAAAGCTCTTGAAATGCATGTACTGTCCTGTCCATGAAGACTTTCTAAATATAGATCTTTCGATTGTGCCATCATTCATTTTGGCTAGAAAAACGTCTAGGAATTTCATAGTATTGTTTTCCTCGTGTTCTACTGTGAAATTGAGATTTGGATGGCATGAATTGAATTTTATCAACATGTCTTCCGCTTTTGATCTGCTTTCACAGACAATAAAAATGTCATCAACATATCTTAGGTATACATTTGTTTCTTGTATGTGCTGCTGCAAAGCACCGGTTTCTAGGCGTGACAAGAATAAGTCGGCGAAAAGTGGTCCCAAAGGGCTTCCCATTGCGACACCATCAACTTGACGGAATAGACGCCCGTTGAATTGGAATTGGACATTTTTAGTACATAAAAGTAGTAATTTCCTCAATTCCGATGTTGGAATGGGTATGTCTTCAGCTTCTTTACATATGAAGTCGATAGTCTCAACAACTGGCACATTTGTGAAAAGGGAGGTAACATCGAAAGAGACCAAATGCTTATCGGATACATTGAAATCTTTAATTTGATTGACAAATTGAAATGAATCAGAGACTATATGTGTTCCGAAACGTTTCAACAATGGCTGCAACAGTTCACATAACCACTGTGCTAGTCTGTGGTACGGCGAGTTTATCATAGAGAGTATGGGTCTTAACGGCGCTCCTGGTTTGTGTATTTTTACGCGTCCGTATAGTTTTGGGATTTGTGACCCAATCGGTTTGATATTTCTATATGTGTTTTCGTCTATGTATTTATTTTTGAAGAGTTGTCGTAGATGCTGCACAATTTTCCTTTCGGTTGATAACGTTTGGTCTTTTGCATGGTTATCCAATTTGAATTTAGATTCATCGGCGAGAATTTGATGCATTTTTTCGAGATAATCTATCTTGTTCATTAGCACTACACTTTGTCCCTTATCAGCTTGTAGGATAACAAGATTTTTGTCTTTTCGAAGCTTGTTTAAAGATCGCCAGTGTTCTTTGGTGATATGCGACTTTTGATTGGTCGGCATGACTCGAAATTGATGAGCGATATCAACCATCTTTGCTTTCAACCAGCTTTCGCTGTCACTGGACGTGGCATGTAGCCCCATAAGTTGATCATAAAGATTTTCGAATTGGCATTCGATATCGATTTGCTTTATCTTCTTCATGGGAACACAGGATTTGAATCCCAATGACAGAATTTCTGCTTGTTCTTTTGATAGGGAAACATCAGATAAATTGTGAACATAATTAGATATATCCACTGGGAAAATTTCATTTGGCGGTTCCGGATAAAGTGACTTCTTCAGTTTCTTTACTTCTGATTCTTTTGTCTTTTATGATGTGGCATGCAGATATTTAGTGAATTTAATATAACATACGAAGTTTAAGTCACTTTGTACATTGATCAGTTTGCTTGACGATAGGAATAAATTACTGATTTCATCTGTTTCAGAAGACAAATGTGATTCAGCAGGACGGTAATTAATTTATTATGCTGCAAAACGTGTTATCCTTAACACCACCAAGCGAGTGCTTCAACAATCTGGGAAAGACCATTCGCCAATCCTCGACACTTCAAACTTCATATATCAATTTGAGTGTGTTTGTGGCAGCAAATACATAGGTCGTACGGAAAGGCGATTGTCTACTCGCATGATGGAGCATTTACCAAAATGGTTGAAAACAGCTGAGTTCAAAGTCCCAAAATCCTCAATAACAAAACATCTCGTGGATTACGGACATGATATCGACGCCGTCAAGTCATTTACCATTGTCAGCAAACAAAGAAACAAGAAGATGCTTGCAATTGCAGAGGCTTGTGCAATTCGAATTTATAAACCAGCTCTCTGTATACAAAAGGAGATGGTCGTAACTCTTAATCTACCATGGTAATACGTTTTATTCTCTACTTGTTATTATTCTACCTCTTCTTCTTCTTACTATTATTGTTATTATTATTACCATTATTCTTGATTCATCTAAAACTATGCTTTATCAGTAAGATTATCTTAACTCACTTCAACACTATTAAAACTGTTATTATAACTATTACTATTGATATTAGTCTGTTTGCAATTCTCCTTATATTCCCTAGTGACTAATTGTTTATCTAAGTGATGCAATTGAAGCGTAATGCCATTTATCTTAATTTTGATCTCTCATACTCTCTCTCCCCTTATCTATTTGAACATGACCTGGAAAATATTCGCACCTGTCTCTCTGCATGATTAATTCAATGTAGTTTGTTTACTTATCAGTCTTATATCTCCCAATGTAATTTCAAAAGTATATATATTCGTGTATGTAGAGTATTCAACTTATCAGTCTTATATCTCCCAATGTAATTTCAAAAGTATATATATCCGTGTATGTAGAGTATTCAGCTGACGAGTTCTACCGAAATTTGATGAATTCATTAAATCCTGCTTTATTAACCTTTATTGCTTGTTTTAAATTCGTATCGGGAAATAAATGTTTTCAATTCTTGAAGAAGCGTCTCCCAAAAAGCACTATCAATGCACTAAATGATCTAGTGAAATTGAAGTGCAGGATTGCTAAACACTCTGCACGACGAGATTTTTTGAAAGAATGTATCCAGAATAATATTTATCCTCGAACATTTTACAAATCCTTGCGTAAAGATCATCTGAGACCTACACGAGCGAATCTTTACCGTCTTGCTGAATCACATTTGTCTTCTGAAACAGATGAAATCAGTAATTTATTCCTATCGTCAAGCAAACTGATCAATGTACAAAATGACTTAAACTTCGTATGTTATATTAAATTCACTAAATATCTGCATGCCACATCAAAAAAGACAAAAGAATCAGAAGTAAAGAAACTGAAGAAGTCACTTTATCCGGAACCGCCAAATGAAATTTTCCCAGTGGATATATCTAATTATGTTCACAATTTATCTGATGTTTCCCTATCAAAAGAACAAGCAGAAATTCTGTCATTGGGATTCAAATCCTGTGTTCCCATGAAGAAGATAAAGCAAATCGATATCGAATGCCAATTCGAAAATCTTTATGATCAACTTATGGGGCTACATGCCACGTCCAGTGACAGCGAAAGCTGGTTGAAAGCAAAGATGGTTGATATCGCTCATCAATTTCGAGTCATGCCGACCAATCAAAAGTCGCATATCACCAAAGAACACTGGCGATCTTTAAACAAGCTTCGAAAAGACAAAAATCTTGTTATCCTACAAGCTGATAAGGGACAAAGTGTAGTGCTAATGAACAAGATAGATTATCTCGAAAAAATGCATCAAATTCTCGCCGATGAATCTAAATTCAAATTGGATAACCATGCAAAAGACCAAACGTTATCAACCGAAAGGAAAATTGTGCAGCATCTACGACAACTCTTCAAAAATAAATACATAGACGAAAACACATATAGAAATATCAAACCGATTGGGTCACAAATCCCAAAACTATACGGACGCGTAAAAATACACAAACCAGGAGCGCCGTTAAGACCCATACTCTCTATGATAAACTCGCCGTACCACAGACTAGCACAGTGGTTATGTGAACTGTTGCAGCCATTGTTGAAACGTTTCGGAACACATATAGTCTCTGATTCATTTCAATTTGTCAATCAAATTAAAGATTTCAATGTATCCGATAAGCATTTGGTCTCTTTCGATGTTACCTCCCTTTTCACAAATGTGCCAGTTGTTGAGACTATCGACTTCATATGTAAAGAAGCTGAAGACATACCCATTCCAACATCGGAATTGAGGAAATTACTACTTTTATGTACTAAAAATGTCCAATTCCAATTCAACGGGCGTCTATTCCGTCAAGTTGATGGTGTCGCAATGGGAAGCCCTTTGGGACCACTTTTCGCCGACTTATTCTTGTCACGCCTAGAAACCGGTGCTTTGCAGCAGCACATACAAGAAACAAATGTATACCTAAGATATGTTGATGACATTTTTATTGTCTGTGAAAGCAGATCAAAAGCGGAAGACATGTTGATAAAATTCAATTCATGCCATCCGAATCTCAATTTCACAGTAGAACACGAGGAAAACAATACTATGAAATTCCTAGACGTTTTTCTAGCCAAAATGAATGATGGCACAATCGAAAGATCTATATTTAGAAAGTCTTCATGGACAGGACAGTACATGCATTTCAAGAGCTTTGTCCCAATCCAGTACAAAAAGAACCTAGTCAGAACACTGTTCAATAGAGCACGGAAAATTTGTTCTGACAGTACTATTGAACAGGAAACAAAATCTCTGAAGGATATTTTATCTAAGAATGGATATCCTGAGAAGTTCATTAATAAATACTCCAAAGAAACTACCCCCCGCAAAACAATTCAAACAGTTCCAAAGAAACCTGTTTATATCAATTTACCGTTCAAAGGAGATGACGTACAAGAAGTAGTGAAACGAAGACTCGACAAAGCCATCAAGAGAACTTATTATGCTGCAAAACTTGTTATCCTTAACACCACCAAGCGAGTGCTTCAACAATCTGGGAAAGACCAGTCGCCAATCCTCGACACTTCAAACTGCATATATCAATTTGAGTGTGTTTGTGGCAGCAAATACATAGGTCGTACGGAAAGGCGATTGTCTACTCGCATGATGGAGCATTTACCAAAATGGTTGAAAACAGCTGAGTGCAAAGTCCCAAAATCCTCAATAACAAAACATCTCGTGGATTACGGACATGATATCGACGCCGTCAAGTCATTTACCATTGTCAGCAAACAAAGAAACAAGAAGATGCTTGCAATTGCAGAGGCTTGTGCAATTCGAATTTATAAACCAGCTCTCTGTATACAAAAGGAGATGGTCGTAACTCTTAATCTACCATGGTAATACGTTTTATTCTCTACTTGTTATTATTCTACCTCTTCTTCTTCTTACTATTATTGTTATTATTATTACCATTATTCTTGATTCATCTAAAACTATGCTTTATCAATAAGATTATCTTAACTCACTTCAACAATATTAAAACTGTTATTATAACTATTACTATTGATATTAGTCTGTTTGCGATTCTCCTTATATACCCTAGTGACTAATTGTTTATCTAAGTGATGCAATTGAAGCGTAATGCCATTTATCTTAATTTTGATCTCTCATACTCTCTCTCCCCTTATCTTTTTGAACATGACCTGGAAAATATTCGCACCTGTCTCTCTGCATGATTAATTCAATGTAGTTTGTTTACTTATCAGTCTTATATCTCCCAATGTAATTTCAAAAGTATATATATTCGTGTATGTGTGGTGAGAGCAGGCTGCTAGCCGATTGGTTGGCACTAATCTACGTTAATGTCTAGGTCACTAATATTGACCGTGAACAAGGCTGTTTCAACAACCAATCACAGCAAACCTAAATGTGGACAAATATGATTCGCAGATAGATGGCTCTACTTTCCGAGAAATATCGAACACAACCAATCATAAGACTGTGTTTGTCTGCTTAACTTCCGAGAAACAACCAATCAGAAGACTGCCTTTTTCTGCTTGCATAAGCCTTATTAATGCATATAAAATATATATAAATACGTGTTGATTTTCGTAATAAAACGATCTGTTGCCAGCCCTTGTCTTCTGTTGTTACATTTGGTGTCGCTGCCTCCAAGAAGATGAAGATCCCGTGGCCAGCTGCGTTTGAAGAAGGTGACATACGGAGCTTCTTACGTGACTTCGAAGCCGTTGCTGAGCTGGTGGGTGTCAAGGAGCAGGCGGCGAAGGCAGTTGTCCTGGGGACGCTGTTGAGAGGCCGAGCGAAGGCTGCATATGACAGCGTAGACAGGTCAAATGGCACAGCGTCTTGGAAGAAATTGGTTGAACGACTAGTGTCCGAGTTTGACAGCGAAACAGACAGACAGCTAGCAATGCAGCAGTTCCGGTCAATGAAGCTTGGACCTGATGGAGACCCGCTAGTGTTGGCGGTGAAACTGACTAATCTACTTCGACGCGCGCTTCCCACTTTAGATGAAGAATCAGAAGCGCAGTTACTGTCTTCCCAATTCATCGAGAGTGTCCCAGACCACATTTCTCAGCGATTAAAACTGGTTAACGCAACGCAGCCGATGGATATTAGTGAGCTGGCGAAGGTGACCAGACAGCTGCTGAGCACAACGGTAGCCGCTATAGACCAACCAAAACCAAACGAATATGAGCAAAAATTGAAGCATTGCAGCGGGAAGTGGCGGCGTTAAAGTTGGCTGATAGAAAAGACCGGTGTTTTGAATGCGGTAAGCCGGGACACTGGAGAAGATACTGCCCAGAAAGGCGAAAAAGAAAAAATTTCAGACGGTATAATGCTTGTTCTTTCTTTCGTATGAACCTAGATTTAGTGGGGGCTATTGAGAAAGGCGCTCTGTATTCGAAGTTGCGAGTGAATGATCGAGAAGTAGTATGTTTGATAGATACAGGGCGGCCGTGTCGTTAATAGATAAGAATTTATGTAAGAGTGTTAATCCGTGTTCATTGACAGTACAAACAGTAGGCGGGTATGTGTTGCGTATCACGGGTAGATCGAACTGTACGGTCGTTGTTGGTGGCTGCGAGGTGACGTTTCCTTTCATTGTTGTACCCGAACTACAGCGAACGATATTAGGAGCGGATTTTCTGCGTGAGATTGGTGCCATAATCGACACGCAAGCGAACGTGGTGATCACGAAATACGGGCATATCAACATGTATGAGACCAGCGAGATAGCAGCGATTAAGCTGTCGACGGTACACAATGTGACAGAGTTAATTAATAAATACGATCATCTGTTCACTGGAGATGGGACCCATACGGTTATTGCGATAAGGTGAATCATGAAATTCCGTTAAGTGATCCGAAAGTAAGGTCATTTTTAACGCGAAGAGTTCCATGTCATCTGGAAGGCGAAGTGGAGCGACAAGTGCAAGAGATGTTAAAAGATGATATTATTGAGGAAGCTGATAGCCCATACAACTCTCCAGTGCTGTTAGTAAAAAAAGCGAATGGGAAGTATAGATTCTGTGTTGATTTCCGACAGTTAAACAGTATGACAGAGTTAAGACCGTGTGCCATGCCAACAGTGGTAGAAACCTTAGATCGCCTACAAGGTGCGAATGTGTTTTCGGTTCTCGATCTTCGCTCAGGATACTGGCAGATACCGATAAAACAAAGTGACAGAGATAAGACGGCTTTCATCGTGGGTCAGACACAATATCGATTTAAACGCATGCCGTTTGGACTAGCAGGTGCACCGTTTACGTTCAGACGACTGATGAAGCTATTACTTAAGAACTTGAAAAACGTGGAGGTTTATGGTGATGATCTCGTCATATACAGTCAAACGAAAACGATCACGTCAACCATGTAGAAGCCGTGCTGCGACGCATCGAAGAGTTTGGACTACGCGTCAACAAAACCAAGTCTCAGATAGCCAAAAAGAATGTTACTCTGTTGGGACATAAAGTGGGAAATGGTGAGATTAAACCACTGCCGGAGAAAATTTTGACGATTAAAACGATTCCAGCCCCGAATTCAAAGAGAAAACTGAGACAATTCTTGGGTAGAGCAGCGTTTTATAGTCGCTTCGTGAAGAACTTCAATGAGATAGCAGCCCCTCTATACAGGCTACTAGGTGAGCCAAAGTTTGTTTGGTCGGAAGAATCGCAGAGGACATTCGACAGAATTAAACAGCTGCTCGACCACCAACAAATGACGCTAAAACTACCTGTGCCAGGAAGACAGTTCACAGTGTGCACAGATGCCAGTGACTACGCTATAGGTGCGGTCCTAAGACAGGACGAGGGAATCGTTGAGTATGCCAGTAGGGTGTTGACCCTCACAGAGAGAAAGTATTCAACGATAGAGAAAGAATGTTTAGCAATGGTATGGGCAGTCGACAAATGGAGACCTTATTTACTCGGCCGGCGGTTCCACATCGAAACTGATCATAAGCCGCTACAATTTTTGAAGACAGCGAGAGACCCACGGGGGAAGTTGTCACGGTGGATGTTGCGTCTTCAGGAATACGATTTTACGATCTCACACGTTCCTGGAAGTGAAAATGTCTTGGCAGATTTGTTATCGAGACCAGAAGATGAGTCTGAGTTGCCCGAGGTCGCTTACGGAGTGCATGCAGTAGAACAAGACCCACTAAGACTTGCACGTAGGCAGAGGTTGGACGATACGCTGAATACAGTAATACAGGTGATCACCAACGGAATAGAAGTGGATCAAACTACGGCGAGTAAGGAGCTAACCACACTACTCAGACAGAGGGATCGACTCAGAGTGAATGCCTACGGGACTCTGACCTGGCGAGAGAACGACGGAAGCTGGCTGGCTGTCATACCTCAATCGTCGCGCCACGACATGATAGAAGAATGTCACCAGCTAGCGCATACAGGCGTGGCCAGAACGACCGACCTCCTAAGACAAAGTATGTACTGGCCAGGTATGAGAGAAGACGTAGCAAGATACGTACTTGGATGTCCACGGTGCCAGCTGATGAAAGGTGACCGGTATATACGACCACCACTTCAGTCGATTCCAGTTACCGCGATAGGTGACTTGTGGTCCGTAGATGTCATGGGTCCATTTCCTCAGACATCCAATGGTAATCAGTACCTCTTGGTGATGACGGAACACGCGACACGATGGGTAGACGCCGTAGCAATCCCAGACCAACGTGCAAGAACCGTGACAGATGCAGTAGTTAGACACATTGTTGCAGACCACGGCGTACCGAAGACAATACTGACAGACCAAGGTCCCTGTTTCGAGAGTGAAGAGTTTACTTCCCGTTTGCAACAGCTGGGCATCAAGAGGATCAGAACGACCCCATACCATCCACAAACGAATGGCCTAACGGAGAGAAACAACCGTACACTGAAAGAGTGGCTGGCTTCGAAGGGCGGGAACTGGGAAACGGAGCTTCCACTGATTTTACTAACACATCGGGCTACCACTCAGGAAACAACGAAGAAGTCACCCTTCCAACTGATGTATGGTAGAAAACCACGATTACCGGTACACAATGAGACCTGGCCCATGCACCAAAAGTGGAGTACGACGAAATTAAAAGCAGAGAGGAAAGAGGCAGTCAAGAATGTAATACGGAAGCAGCGCAGTGATGTCACGAAGTCTCAGATGAAAGAAAGGACGCAGTGCATTACTTTTGCAGTCGGGGACCAAGTGAAGTGTAGAGACAGGAGATATACAGTTGGAGGCGGGCTAGGTTCACGGAAACTCCTTCCAAAGTGGGAAGGACCATACACAATCACAAAAAGACGGGGTCAAGTATATACCATCCGAAGAGGTGATAAACAGAAACGAGTTAACGCCAGTCAGCTACAAAGATGGGTACAGTGGGACAAGCCGGTCAGTAACAATCCTCAACTAGAGGATGTAGCACCCAGAAGGTCGGAACGTCTGCGCACAAAGCTATTTGACGGGGGGACGAGTGTGGTGAGAGCAGGCTGCTAGCCGATTGGTTGGCACTAATCTACGTTAATGTCTAGGTCACTAATATTGACCGTGAACAAGGCTGTTTCAACAACCAATCACAGCAAACCTAAATGTGGACAAATATGATTCGCAGATAGATGGCTCTACTTTCCGAGAAATATCGAACACAACCAATCATAAGACTGTGTTTGTCTGCTTAACTTCCGAGAAACAACCAATCAGAAGACTGCCTTTTTCTGCTTGCATAAGCCTTATTAATGCATATAAAATATATATAAATACGTGTTGATTTTCGTAATAAAACGATCTGTTGCCAGCCCTTGTCTTCTGTTGTTACATATGTAGAGTATTCAACTTATCAGTCTTATATCTCCCAATGTAATTTCAAAAGTATATATATCCGTGTATGTAGAGTATTCAGCTGACGAGTTCTACCGAAATTTGATGAATTCATTAAATCCTGCTTTATTAACCTTTATTGCTTGTTTTAAATTCGTATCGGGAAATAAATGTTTTCAATTCTTGAAGAAGCGTCTCCCAAAAAGCACTATCAATGCACTAAATGATCTAGTGAAATTGAAGTGCAGGATTGCTAAACACTCTGCACGACGAGATTTTTTGAAAGAATGTATCCAGAATAATATTTATCCTCGAACATTTTACAAATCCTTGCGTAAAGATCATCTGAGACCTACACGAGCGAATCTTTACCGTCTTGCTGAATCACATTTGTCTTCTGAAACAGATGAAATCAGTAATTTATTCCTATCGTCAAGCAAACTGATCAATGTACAAAATGACTTAAACTTCGTATGTTATATTAAATTCACTAAATATCTGCATGCCACATCAAAAAAGACAAAAGAATCAGAAGTAAAGAAACTGAAGAAGTCACTTTATCCGGAACCGCCAAATGAAATTTTCCCAGTGGATATATCTAATTATGTTCACAATTTATCTGATGTTTCCCTATCAAAAGAACAAGCAGAAATTCTGTCATTGGGATTCAAATTCTGTGTTCCCATGAAGAAGATAAAGCAAATCGATATCGAATGCCAATTCGAAAATCTTTATGATCAACTTATGGGGCTACATGCCAAGTCCAGTGACAGCGAAAGCTGGTTGAAAGCAAAGATGGTTGATATCGCTCATCAATTTCGAGTCATGCCGACCAATCAAAAGTCGCATATCACCAAAGAACACTGGCGATCTTTAAACAAGCTTCGAAAAGACAAAAATCTTGTTATCCTACAAGCTGATAAGGGACAAAGTGTAGTGCTAATGAACAAGATAGATTATCTCGAAAAAATGCATCAAATTCTCGCCGATGAATCTAAATTCAAATTGGATAACCATGCAAAAGACCAAACGTTATCAACCGAAAGGAAAATTGTGCAGCATCTACGACAACTCTTCAAAAATAAATACATAGACGAAAACACATATAGAAATATCAAACCGATTGGGTCACAAATCCCAAAACTATACGGACGCGTAAAAATACACAAACCAGGAGCGCCGTTAAGACCCATACTCTCTATGATAAACTCGCCGTACCACAGACTAGCACAGTGGTTATGTGAACTGTTGCAGCCATTGTTGAAACGTTTCGGAACACATATAGTCTCTGATTCATTTCAATTTGTCAATCAAATTAAAGATTTCAATGTATCCGATAAGCATTTGGTCTCTTTCGATGTTACCTCCCTTTTCACAAATGTGCCAGTTGTTGAGACTATCGACTTCATATGTAAAGAAGCTGAAGACATACCCATTCCAACATCGGAATTGAGGAAATTACTACTTTTATGTACTAAAAATGTCCAATTCCAATTCAACGGGCGTCTATTCCGTCAAGTTGATGGTGTCGCAATGGGAAGCCCTTTGGGACCACTTTTCGCCGACTTATTCTTGTCACGCCTAGAAACCGGTGCTTTGCAGCAGCACATACAAGAAACAAATGTATACCTAAGATATGTTGATGACATTTTTATTGTCTGTGAAAGCAGATCAAAAGCGGAAGACATGTTGATAAAATTCAATTCATGCCATCCGAATCTCAATTTCACAGTAGAACACGAGGAAAACAATACTATGAAATTCCTAGACGTTTTTCTAGCCAAAATGAATGATGGCACAATCGAAAGATCTATATTTAGAAAGTCTTCATGGACAGGACAGTACATGCATTTCAAGAGCTTTGTCCCAATCCAGTACAAAAAGAACCTAGTCAGAACACTGTTCAATAGAGCACGGAAAATTTGTTCTGACAGTACTATTGAACAGGAAACAAAATCTCTGAAGGATATTTTACCTAAGAATGGATATCCTGAGAAGTTCATTAATAAATACTCCAAAGAAACTACCCCCCGCAAAACAATTCAAACAGTTCCAAAGAAACCTGTTTATATCAATTTACCGTTCAAAGGAGATGACGTACAAGAAGTAGTGAAACGAAGACTCGACAAAGCCATCAAGAGAACTTATTATGCTGCAAAACTTGTTATCCTTAACACCACCAAGCGAGTGCTTCAACAATCTGGGAAAGACCAGTCGCCAATCCTCGACACTTCAAACTGCATATATCAATTTGAGTGTGTTTGTGGCAGCAAATACATAGGTCGTACGGAAAGGCGATTGTCTACTCGCATGATGGAGCATTTACCAAAATGGTTGAAAACAGCTGAGTGCAAAGTCCCAAAATCCTCAATAACAAAACATCTCGTGGATTACGGACATGATATCGACGCCGTCAAGTCATTTACCATTGTCAGCAAACAAAGAAACAAGAAGATGCTTGCAATTGCAGAGGCTTGTGCAATTCGAATTTATAAACCAGCTCTCTGTATACAAAAGGAGATGGTCGTAACTCTTAATCTACCATGGTAATACGTTTTATTCTCTACTTGTTATTATTCTACCTCTTCTTCTTCTTACTATTATTGTTATTATTATTACCATTATTCTTGATTCATCTAAAACTATGCTTTATCAATAAGATTATCTTAACTCACTTCAACAATATTAAAACTGTTATTATAACTATTACTATTGATATTAGTCTGTTTGCAATTCTCCTTATATACCCTAGTGACTAATTGTTTATCTAAGTGATGCAATTGAAGTGTCATGCCATTTATCTTAATTTTGATCTCTCATACTCTCTCTCCCCTTATCTTTTTGAACATGACCTGGAAAATATTCGCACCTGTCTCTCTGCATGATTAATTCAATGTAGTTTGTTTACTTATCAGTCTTATATCTCCCAATGTAATTTCAAAAGTATATATATTCGTGTATGTAGAGTATTCAACTTATCAGTCTTATATCTCCCAATGTAATTTCAAAAGTATATATATCCGTGTATGTAGAGTATTCAGCTGACGAGTTCTACCGAAATTTGATGAATTCATTAAATCCTGCTTTATTAACCTTTATTGCTTGTTTTAAATTCGTATCGGGAAATAAATGTTTTCAATTCTTGAAGAAGCGTCTCCCAAAAAGCACTATCAATGCACTAAATGATCTAGTGAAATTGAAGTGCAGGATTGCTAAACACTCTGCACGACGAGATTTTTTGAAAGAATGTATCCAGAATAATATTTATCCTCGAACATTTTACAAATCCTTGCGTAAAGATCATCTGAGACCTACACGAGCGAATCTTTACCGTCTTGCTGAATCACATTTGTCTTCTGAAACAGATGAAATCAGTAATTTATTCCTATCGTCAAGCAAACTGATCAATGTACAAAATGACTTAAACTTCGTATGTTATATTAAATTCACTAAATATCTGCATGCCACATCAAAAAAGACAAAAGAATCAGAAGTAAAGAAACTGAAGAAGTCACTTTATCCGGAACCGCCAAATGAAATTTTCCCAGTGGATATATCTAATTATGTTCACAATTTATCTGATGTTTCCCTATCAAAAGAACAAGCAGAAATTCTGTCATTGGGATTCAAATTCTGTGTTCCCATGAAGAAGATAAAGCAAATCGATATCGAATGCCAATTCGAAAATCTTTATGATCAACTTATGGGGCTACATGCCAAGTCCAGTGACAGCGAAAGCTGGTTGAAAGCAAAGATGGTTGATATCGCTCATCAATTTCGAGTCATGCCGACCAATCAAAAGTCGCATATCACCAAAGAACACTGGCGATCTTTAAACAAGCTTCGAAAAGACAAAAATCTTGTTATCCTACAAGCTGATAAGGGACAAAGTGTAGTGCTAATGAACAAGATAGATTATCTCGAAAAAATGCATCAAATTCTCGCCGATGAATCTAAATTCAAATTGGATAACCATGCAAAAGACCAAACGTTATCAACCGAAAGGAAAATTGTGCAGCATCTACGACAACTCTTCAAAAATAAATACATAGACGAAAACACATATAGAAATATCAAACCGATTGGGTCACAAATCCCAAAACTATACGGACGCGTAAAAATACACAAACCAGGAGCGCCGTTAAGACCCATACTCTCTATGATAAACTCGCCGTACCACAGACTAGCACAGTGGTTATGTGAACTGTTGCAGCCATTGTTGAAACGTTTCGGAACACATATAGTCTCTGATTCATTTCAATTTGTCAATCAAATTAAAGATTTCAATGTATCCGATAAGCATTTGGTCTCTTTCGATGTTACCTCCCTTTTCACAAATGTGCCAGTTGTTGAGACTATCGACTTCATATGTAAAGAAGCTGAAGACATACCCATTCCAACATCGGAATTGAGGAAATTACTACTTTTATGTACTAAAAATGTCCAATTCCAATTCAACGGGCGTCTATTCCGTCAAGTTGATGGTGTCGCAATGGGAAGCCCTTTGGGACCACTTTTCGCCGACTTATTCTTGTCACGCCTAGAAACCGGTGCTTTGCAGCAGCACATACAAGAAACAAATGTATACCTAAGATATGTTGATGACATTTTTATTGTCTGTGAAAGCAGATCAAAAGCGGAAGACATGTTGATAAAATTCAATTCATGCCATCCGAATCTCAATTTCACAGTAGAACACGAGGAAAACAATACTATGAAATTCCTAGACGTTTTTCTAGCCAAAATGAATGATGGCACAATCGAAAGATCTATATTTAGAAAGTCTTCATGGACAGGACAGTACATGCATTTCAAGAGCTTTGTCCCAATCCAGTACAAAAAGAACCTAGTCAGAACACTGTTCAATAGAGCACGGAAAATTTGTTCTGACAGTACTATTGAACAGGAAACAAAATCTCTGAAGGATATTTTATCTAAGAATGGATATCCTGAGAAGTTCATTAATAAATACTCCAAAGAAACTACCCCCCGCAAAACAATTCAAACAGTTCCAAAGAAACCTGTTTATATCAATTTACCGTTCAAAGGAGATGACGTACAAGAAGTAGTGAAACGAAGACTCGACAAAGCCATCAAGAGAACTTATTATGCTGCAAAACTTGTTATCCTTAACACCACCAAGCGAGTGCTTCAACAATCTGGGAAAGACCAGTCGCCAATCCTCGACACTTCAAACTGCATATATCAATTTGAGTGTGTTTGTGGCAGCAAATACATAGGTCGTACGGAAAGGCGATTGTCTACTCGCATGATGGAGCATTTACCAAAATGGTTGAAAACAGCTGAGTGCAAAGTCCCAAAATCCTCAATAACAAAACATCTCGTGGATTACGGACATGATATCGACGCCGTCAAGTCATTTACCATTGTCAGCAAACAAAGAAACAAGAAGATGCTTGCAATTGCAGAGGCTTGTGCAATTCGAATTTATAAACCAGCTCTCTGTATACAAAAGGAGATGGTCGTAACTCTTAATCTACCATGGTAATACGTTTTATTCTCTACTTGTTATTATTCTACCTCTTCTTCTTCTTACTATTATTGTTATTATTATTACCATTATTCTTGATTCATCTAAAACTATGCTTTATCAATAAGATTATCTTAACTCACTTCAACAATATTAAAACTGTTATTATAACTATTACTATTGATATTAGTCTGTTTGCAATTCTCCTTATATACCCTAGTGACTAATTGTTTATCTAAGTGATGCAATTGAAGTGTCATGCCATTTATCTTAATTTTGATCTCTCATACTCTCTCTCCCCTTATCTATTTGAACATGACCTGGAAAATATTCGCACCTGTCTCTCTGCATGATTAATTCAATGTAGTTTGTTTACTTATCAGTCTTATATCTCCCAATGTAATTTCAAAAGTATATATATTCGTGTATGTAGAGTATTCAACTTATCAGTCTTATATCTCCCAATGTAATTTCAAAAGTATATATATCCGTGTATGTAGAGTATTCAGCTGACGAGTTCTACCGAAATTTGATGAATTCATTAAATCCTGCTTTATTAACCTTTATTGCTTGTTTTAAATTCGTATCGGGAAATAAATGTTTTCAATATCAGTCTTTACACTGAAAATAAGCTAGCACACTTTAGATTTTTCTCTTTACTGTTCCAAACCCACGTCTCCTTTCGTAATTTGAAACCATATTGAATGATGGCAACTGAAACTCAAAGATGAAACTCGAATTGTGTGCGAAAAGAGATTTTACCTAACTTATTACTACCATAGTTAGGATTCAGTCACCTTTACTTGTTGATATTGTATCTTATGTCTTTATTGTTTTACGACAAGACGCGCTAATTGCATTCATCTGTTTCTGTACTAATTCTTGGTATCTTTGTGTCCTTATGGATATAATGGATATATAACTGTAGAACCTGGTGATGAAGTTATCGGAAATGTGAATATTCTTTGTTTATCAATCAATCTTTTGAAATAAAATTTCGGCCCACAGAATGAATTATTTTAGTAAATGAAACCAGTTTCACAGATAATATGATAAAACTTCATTCCACATTACGATTTATTGATGTTTATTACTATAAACCTTTTAGTTATTATATAGATGGAATGAACAGTGGTAAAATCTTTGTAATTTTAATAAAAAAACGTGTAAAACTTTCCGTAGAATTTTGATTGAATTATTTTATCTGACTGCATTACAGTGTTCCACTTTCAATGCTCCCTCAGGCTAGTTGAAAGAAGACAAGCACAATAACTAAACACACTAAAATCGTTATTTGTAAGATAAGAAAAAGCAACTGAAAGGAAAGAGAATAGATGCAACGAAAGTAAGGCGTGAAAGAAACTTACGTTACGTATGAAATAAGTGATGAGCATATTAAGCCAGTTAGCTTTAGTTCCACTTTATATATCAGGGAAATGGGCAATTACCCATACAATATATCTTATAGTCTAGTTAAACTTTTCTCCTCAATAATTGCAAGTAGAGTGTATGGTTACTGTTGACTTCACCCTCTGTTCATTAGGATTCTAAGTATTATTTTTGGTTAGTGCAGATGAAATTGTACTAATGGAATTTACTTTTAATCCCATGTTGATTAAGTTATCAAAACTGAAATAACTGGTGTCAGTTAACAGGTGACCTCCTAATACAAGCTGTTTGATGATTTCTTGCAGTTGACATGATTCCATTTTAATGACTGACAACTGATTCCAGCCACAGAAGGGATAGATTTCCTAGATCAGAATCTTATTGAAAATGCTTTGATATTTAGTACTTTGGACTCCAGGCGTGTTGTTCTGTGAGAGCATCATAACTCAATGGGGGCGGGGGCAAGTTCGTTCAGATGAGGACTTCCAAAGAGGGAAGAAAGAACCTTCTTGGATTCCACTGTTACTACTATCAACCAAACAAAGACCGTTACCTTTATTATAACAAAAGTGATTTATTTTGAAAACACTCTATCTCTGTTCTGTCTTATTGCAACTTAATTCAAAAATTATCACCGATCAGTTTCATTAGAGCGTTAAAAGAATACTGTCATGCATATTGAGTCGGTTATCCCTTATTAATACATTGAACAGTGAAGAGTATAACCAACTTAGCAGTTAATATTAAACGATTCGCTTATTGTAGGAACTTTTTAATTATTAACCTTTTTCTCCATTAACTAAATCGTTGGTCCAGAGTTTGGATATCGTCTACTGAATTAGTCCCTAATGTTTGCCTTGGTTTTCGTTTAATCTGTGATTTTAATGTTACTTCTCATGGTTGTATGGTGAGAATGAAGGTCAACCTAACATTAAACTGTCTGCAGGAGCTGTTTAGTTCCTGATTACTGTTGACAGAGTTTTCATCCCACTTTCCTGAGAATACTTTACTTGATTCTTAGATACTTCTAACAATTGATTTTAGGTATTAAAGTGATGGTTTGTAGGGATTTGATTGGTTTCAGGATTTCATCATGAGCTGACATTAGTTACAGAACCATTGGAAAACCTGGGAGTACTGGACAGCTGTTTCGTCCTAGTTTGGGACTCTTCATCAGCAGGCATCCACCGGGATTCGAACCCAGGACCTTCTGGTTAAAGGTGGGCTCGTATACCATTAAGCCACTGGGACCCGATCCAATCGTCTTTGAATTCTAACTTCTGCCAATTCACGACATAGCTCAACCGCTAGCCAATGTCTTCGGCGAGTATTTGTCCTCACACCCGACCGGCTGCACCCTACTGGTCACGACTTCCCACTGGAACCCAGGTAACTACCTACCTGAATAGGGCCAGTCACCAGTGAGCACCTCATTGGTATTCAAGTGATGGTTTGTAGGGATTTGATTGGTTTCAGGATTTCATCATGAGCTGACATTAGTTAGATTTTGGTTTGATTTTTGGTTAATTAATTTGATTCTACAGTACTTGTTTTCTACTAGAAAATTTTCTGGTCTGTACAGTTGCTTAACGGTACTATTGAGGTAATTTTAAGTTTCTGATATGTTTTTATTGTTAAATAGTTTCGCAGATTTTATCGAAGGCAACTGTGCTTTTACCGTCATCCGGATAGTTTTGTACTACACGTGACTCAAAGGAGTTCTGCTTATCTATGGAGTAGAAAGCATAGATTATTTTCCTGTATTAATATCACAACATATTGGTTTAGGTTGGTACACAAACTAACTAGCCCATCCATCGATTCGAATTTCAATAAAAGTAACATGAACGGGAAAGCTGAGTTATAATGTAGGATTAGTGGAATTCCTGATATGTCCCTATTTGGTGTAGTCTCAGTTACTAAAAGCGGTGAAGCAAAGGTAAGTTTGATTCAAACATTCTTAAATTATTATTTGTTCACAAAGTCATATTGTGACACTACTCATCAATATCATAGATTTACAGCTAACGTGAGAAACCTTTCCAAAATGTTAGGCAGCTCTATGTTTCAGGAGTAAAGTTACATTCATTCTACCAACAAACCGTCCAAAGAGAAGGTGTTGAGAGTTATATTCATTTCCCACATATCTGCTACTTAATTTTATCTTAATTTAGGAAACAAAATCAGTCCACTAGATGAAGGAGTATTTGACATAAGTGCTTTCACGAATGATGTTCTTAATTATGGCGGGTTTGATTATATGCCGAACCGCGGTGCATGAGTTGACAGGCATATACTGGACCCAGAAAAAGACTACGGAAGATCTGGATTTTGCAGATGACTAATGTTTCTTGGCTTTCACAACCTGAAGATAAACAAAAGGGAACCAAGAAGTCAGCTAGAGAAACAGTGAATACAGATCAGGCATAAGTGATGACAACAAACGACCGGATAACAAAAAAATAGCAATCCTTATTGACAGGTGAACTCTAAAAGAAGTTATCTTTCCGTTACCTGACCTACACAGCATCATTTCAACTATGGGTTGTATTGATGAGAATGAAATAGTCAGCGAGGATAAGGGAAGTACTCTGAAATCAATGTATAGATCTGTAGCACTAAGCACAAGTAACGGGATCTGAATTTTTAACACCTACCTGCTTTCTATGTGAGAGATTCGATGTCTGGTCTAATGAAAAACGTTTAAAAACAGTCACTGTTATTTATTCGTTGTGTTCTAATGAGAATATACAACTTAACTTGTGTAGTCCTATTGCACTCAGCTTTCTTCTATCTCTCTTAAATGACTTTCGTCTTTATTACATGAACTTCTCCATGTCACCTATAAATGCCGAAAATGTTGCTTTCCATTTAGTTCGAACTTATGGGTCTTGCTTATGATTTCATTTAGGAGGGTAAGCGATGAAAGATACCAAATGTTGTATGTTTAGAGTACTCTAGAAATGAAATCATTTTGCACAATAACATATTTATTTCCAATTGCGTTTATAGTTGATGTTTCAGTAACTTTTTATTTTCATCATATATACTACTTATTGAGAAATGGCTACTTCTCCTGTTTGTTTTTTTCAGACATCTATAAGTTAAATGTCATATGAATATTCATAGTAGTAGTATAAGTAGAAGATTATATCTAAGCTACACATAACTGTTTTAACAGCTGACTAGTAGTCAAAACATTTATCATATTTTTTAATATGAGGACAACTTTCTCATGTATGTGTGTATGTATTTGTATCAGCTTATATTAATGCTCACTGCTGTCTCTGATATATACTCATAATATCTGATAAAAACGATTAAAAAATAAATGGCTAATAACCATGTTACAGGAATGTCAACTACAAAATATACACTCAGAATTATAAAATATTAATATGCCTACATGGTTGCTTTTTTGTATCAATAAATGAATCTTTAAATTGTTTTAATAAATCAGTGCAGGTGTTCTTCTGTAGGTGGAGCTTTGAGATAGATATATGGAAGGTATTCTTTTTTTTTAATAAAAAGCACTGACTAACAGCTGCAGCCATTATGATTTTGAGAAGAACAATAATTGTTCATCTTTGACAGAAATTAAGAATGACTAGACATTGTAAACTAGTAGATTCTGTAAAATAGGAGCCTTTCAGGTAGGGACTTGCGTTCGATTCACGATGACGTCGAAGGGGCACATCACTAATGACTCTTGAACTTAACCGAAACCCCTGGGAAGTCTTCCTCGTGTCTCTTCTGTTTCCGGATTGTATTGTTTTGATTTAACATAAACTGACACTGACCTACTTCCTATGATGCTCACGGAGAAAGGCAGTAGATGTTTTAGCCTAATGAGTTGTAGATCGCATTTCTCTGTCACTTTGAGATCTCTGAGACAGAATTCCGAATTTACATAAATCACATCTGTTGTAAGAACTATCATCAGTCTACTCAAGTTATATTGCATTAACTGGCGAATCTTAATACTCATTTTAAATATTCAAGTATTGGTTTGTAGGGATTCAATTAACTGGTTACGGGATTTCATCATGAGCTGACATTGGTTAGAGAAGCATTGGAAAACCTAAAAGTACTGGACGGCTGTTTCGTCCTAGTTTTGGACTCTTCAGCAATACTTACTCACCGGGGTTCGAACCTACGACCTTCCGGCTACAAGGCCAGCGAAATCATAGACCATGAAGCCACTGGGACCCGATCTAACGGAAAAATACTCGCAGGAGACGTTGGCTGGCGGTGGCGCTATGTCGTGAATTGGCAGAAGTCAGAATTCATTGGCCATTGGATAGGGTCCTATTGGTTGCTGAATGGTCTACCAGCTCGCGTGCCTTTTAACCAGAAGGTCCTTGGTTCGACCCCCGGTGTGCACGTTTCGCTGAAAAGTTCAAAACTAAGGAGAAACAGCTATCCAGTACTCCCAGGTTTTCTAATGGTTCTCTAAGTAGTGTAAGTTCACGATGAAATCCTGTAACCAATCGCTTTAAATATTTTATCTTTTAAAAAATATATATGTTTGATGCAGAGATCGCACCGTTTTTCATCCTACATCAAGTCCACTTTGAGGACAATGAAGACACTTTGGGCACTGGAATAATTTAATCACAAATTATGAATAAACCTATTCCGATTAAATAAAAGATGCACAACTCGAAAAAAAATATTCAGACAGTATGTTTTGATTGGACATTAGTTGCTAACTAGTGTACTGTCTTTAGTCCTCTGTTTAGTGCAGACGGAATTCTGTCAACCTCCAGCCGTCTAATATTAATAAGGCAGTACATTTTCTAGAAAAAAGACTAGGATGTTATTTACTGAACCTGACAAAAGTAGTACTACTGTTTGCCTTATTATTTCTGAAATGAGTAACTATTATTAGAAATCAAGTCATGTTTATATTATTAGGCTGTAATGTGACAAGAAATTCAAAGAAAAGCTTACCTGGAACACTTCATAAAGTCACATTTAACTTTTAAATTGGATTTAACAAACTGATACTATGGGAAAATTGAGAAAGTAATGAAAAAAAAGAATACTGTTCATCGCATGAAAAATATAGTCGGTTTTTATTTATTTATTTTTTGAATACAGCTTGATTCCACACCGTATTTTTGGTGCAAGTATGGAATTTTCAGCATGGATATCGGTAGCCCAAATTTTTCAGCCTGACCAAAGATATCAGGTGTGCGTCGGCAAGGGATTGAACCTTGGACAATGTGCATGATCAGTGAGAGTCCTAACCACTGTGCTACCGACGCGAATGTAGAGAAGTTAATAATGGCGTTTTCTTGTATGGCAATTGTTGTACTGCCACGTGCCACACCCTAGAATGGAATCACAGTGGGAATGACAGGTTTGACATGTTTACGAGGTTGAGATTGAGTTGGTCATGTGACGAGTTTATGAAGGCCTGAAGACAGTCCTTGAACCAGGTGAAAAATGCTACCAGGAAAACAATAGATTACAGATGCAATACCATTGTTAGAGTTTCTACTCGGAAGGCATTGAAATAACAGTAGGGGCATGCAATCAGTCATCACTATACGTTTCAGTACGTGGTTCACAATCAAGGAGACTGACTGACTCCACTATGATCATCCTGAATGTGAGTGCTTTGGAAAACTGTTTTCACCCATATCTGTACTCAGAAGTAGTTGTTCACGACATTCTGTTTGAATGATTATAAACATGTATCACGTCTGCCAATATGAATCAATCTACTAATCTAGAAGCCTGGTGTCAGGTACATATACAATCAAATTACTGAGGAATATACTTTTCTAAGTTGTCCTATTTACTGTAACACACAGAAAGCGAAATAATCACTTCATACGCAAAAATATTTGTATTTAAGACCACTGTAAAGAGAATGTTACGTGAAATAATCCAGAATCTTTCTTCGCTTTAATTTCAAATATTTACCACCTTTTTAAACAATGATAAGAAAAAAGAATGAGATCAGAATAATAAAGAGTGATTTTTCTGCTTGACCTTTGTTACTTTGTATGCAAAAGCTTCAAGAATAATCGGGAATGTGAGCTCTATTGCTGATAAACACGTTTCACTTGAAATTTCTTTCAACCCACATTGACTGTTACACTAGCTGAAGGTGGAGTCTGATATTACAAAACAGTTAAGAAATGATAGAAAATTCAATTCTTTTTGAGTGAAGCTGAGGCAAGTTGAAGAAAATATGAACTAAAATTAAGCAATCATGCAGAAAAGAAAACGAAGCTATAGTGTTACAAACAGGTCAAGTAGATTTAATTCTCGATAAAGTAACACAAAGGCAAAAAAATACTCTACTTAGTTGTTTAGGTCTCAAATATAGAACTAGGTCTACCGTAAATAACTTATTGTTATGTAGAGTGAATTAGAGTTAAGATGATAAGATCTGAGTTAGATGAAGTAGAATAAGTAACTAGTCGTATCACTTCATTCATATCTCGGATTAACTCATAATAAGTGTATTAAGAAGACTGATACTTTGTCTTGTATTGCCCTATTAGTAGACCACCAAATAGTTGAAAGAAGTATGACATTTCTTATCATCTCCGTCTAAATCTAAATGAGGACACATTTAGAGAGGATTTCTTTGACATATGTTTTCTCACAGAACACTTCCAGAAATACCATCTATTAAGAAAAAATTTTTCTTCAAAGAAACAGACTTCACGGAATCACTTCAAAGGTCATAACCGAGTGGTGTTTATATGTCTACACCTCTAGGTGGTGAACTATCACACTATTGCACTATTGACTGGCTTATCTATTACTGAAGGTTTTTTAAACTTCGATAAGGAAGGCTGAATAATTACAATAAGTGATTCATCCCTGATTTCATGACAACTTTTCATCGAAGCTTTTGTGAAAGACAAAATAAATCAAGCAGTTCAGTAAAGAGGCTCTTTTTGGTGATATTTTCTTCTTAAGCTGTACAATCGTCTTTCAATTCTAATAATTTGTTAGGACACGTCACTTAATCCCAGTTTTTTCTTCTAATTAAGTCAGCTGAGTTCCTCCTGTTCATACTTATTTTTTGTTCATTGCATGGATTTCGAGTAGGACATAAGGCCTTAGCAGTACTTGTCAACTTTGTTAGTCGCCTTGTTGGCAGCCTATAAGCATTCGTTTCCTTTTCATAAGGCATTCTTCACATCACACTTGGACACCCAACTCATTACTTACCATTCAAATTCCACTCTAGAATCTGACATGTTATGTCATACAATGGCCTCTTCTGCCTGTTTCAGGTCAATCTTCATTTCCTACTGCATATTTGTTGAACAATAGGTTATTGGTTAGTTCACTATCAAAATTCTCTGTTATCCATACTTTCCAACCAGTCAAGATGGCTTAGCTTTCATTTATTGTTCAGCCTTTATTTTATTAACATCATTGTTTTCCTCTACTTAAAGTTAGTAATATGTTTTATTGCCTTAATTAAATTATGCTGATAATGTTATACATTTTTGATTTTAAGCAGTTAAAAAAGTAGCCCAACCAAGTGGACTGATGGGAACCTGAACTGTGTATTCAAAAGGAGTTTGACCTATCTTAACACCAAATACGTAAATTTTGTTTCATAAATTATTTTGGCTTGTTTGTTTCTTAATTGTATAACATTTTCTTCCCAGACCACTGATTAAATCTTTCCCCCTTATTACCACTATTATTAACTTGACTAGTTTTAATTTTAGTTGAGCTCTACTCAACCCTCTCAATTAGATTAAGTCACTCAACTTGAGTATTTAATCTTAATATAGATTCTAATCAATTAACAAAATTTGTTATCTAAAATTTACAACTCTAATAGTTTTATTGTAGTCTCAATGTAATTATTGCATTCTACATAACGTAATTTTCAAAAGTTGATTTGTAAGGACTTGAATTGTTTTTCGAGTTTGACCACGGGTAGATATAAGTTAGAGAACCATTGAAAACCAGGAAGTAATCAACAGCTGCTTCATCCTATTTTGAGACTCATCGGCAGTACGCACCCACCGAGGTTCGAACCCAGGACCTACTGCTGACTAGGCGAGTTCACAGACCATTAAGCCACTGGGACCTGAGCAAATAGCCCGTGAATTCTAACTCCTGCCAATTCGTGATTTAGCGCTGCCACCAACCAGTGTCATCAGTGGGAACTCCATCCTCAATCCCAACTAGATGGATCTCACTGGTCACGACTTCCTACTAATATTCAAGGAAATTCCGTCCTGCAGCGAGTTACTAGCGGGCATCAAATTATTTTCAAGACCTGATTTGTAGAAATATTTTTTTTCGAGTATACTGGCATACGAGCTTGCCTTGTAACCGCAAAGTCCTGTGTTTGAAATCTAGTGGGGCGTACTGCCAATGAGTTTCACATTACGTAATTTGTTATCTGTAACTTACAATTCTAATGACAAATCTTTGAAATATTCATTTTGATGCTAAGAAAATTTACTATGTACTTATGCGATTGTACAACTCGAGGGTGATGTCGCCGAAAAGAATAACTTTTAGCTGAATACCTTTTCTTCTATATAAACTGATGTCATATTATCCTGCTCCAACTTTTTGGCTACTTCAACATGATGCCACAGTCACATTGTAATTACTTACATCGCCTTGATGATGCTTAACATAGTGAATGAAGTCAGCATACAAACAGTCATAGTACATTTTCATTGTTATTTTTAGTTTTTGGCTTACCTGAAACACTAGAGATAGAAATAATAACTAGATCAGGCATTTCACCCAATTTACGATCAGAATAATTATTATTTTATTTTTTTGATTACAGCTTGATTCCACACTGTATTTTTTTGTACAAGTATGGAATTTTCAGCATGGATATCGGTAGCCAAAATTTTGCAGGCCGACCATAGATATCAGGTGTGCGTCGGTAGGGGTTCGAATCTCGGATCATGTGCATGGTTGATGAGAGTCCTAACCACTGTGCCACTGACGCACAGTGTTATGTGCATATATTTCAGATAATACGCCTTCTGCTTATTAAAAGAATACGAAAAAACCGCTGACTGTATACACATCGCGAATTGGCAGAAGCTGGAATTCGTAGGCCACTGGATTCCAACTCAGTGGCTAAGACGTCTGTGATTTCGCTTTGTGGTTGCATGGTGCTGAAGAGTTCCAGACGCAGACGAGTCATCTGATCAGCACTTCGTGATTTTCCAGCGGTTCTCTAATTAATGTTAACTCTTTGTTAAACTTGTAACTGTTAAGTCATTTTATTTCCACTGTAGAGTTTGTTAATATATTTCACTCTATACACTGTTATCATTAAAAAGTTATAGTTGAAGAGAATTTTTGTAGTAAAAATTAATCAAGTATTATATATATTTTTTACATAGATGTCAAATGTATATTGGAACAATTAATAATAATAAAAAAATGATAGATACAACAATTCGATTCAAAATTCATTATATATGAATCTGTATATATACTGTTATAATACTTCCATACTGTTTGTATTTTCATTCAATACATATTCAGTAAGGTGTCTAAGTAATACTGATTATATCTTTTTCATATCCTATTATAAGTTTGTACACTGTTGACGACGGACGATCTCAAACGGTTAGTGATCAAACTCTATGAAAAAGGGATCTTCTAGTTATCTCCTGATTCAATGGATAATGTTTTAATCAATTCATCTATTGTTCTCATTTTATGCAAACTTTCGCAACGTGATTATTGTTATTAGTGGTTGGTGTTGCAATAGAACCAAAAGAGGTGGCAATGGCATCAGTACTAGTGGTATCAGCCGTTAATGCTGGATTACTGACATTCGTGGTAATACTGTTGATGGATTTATGTGTATTAACAAGTGAACTGTCTAATTTCAATGCATTTTGATTCATAATACTTGGATTAGTGAATGTATTGCGTAAATCGGCAATTTGTCCTTCTAAATTATCTATTCTTGTAATAATCCCACTGATTTGTTGACTAAGTTGGAAATGATAACTACTTAAGCATTTTTCGATACACATTTCAATTTTTTGTAAATCTTGACAGGGAATCGGTGATGATGGACTTGTAGAGTACACAGGTGTGACTGCTGGAGTTATTGACGTAGGAGGTGAGATTGTAGCTGGTAATTTCTTTGGGGATACCGTAGACGTCTGACCGATATTTAATGGTAATGATGGTGTTATAGTTACAGGTGGTTGTGATACATTCTGATCAACTATAAGTTTCATTGTCAGCTGTGTGTCTGATTTGCGTTTCTCATTCCTGTCGTAGACTGCTGTTAAACGATTTGTCTCTTCATTTGGTTCTTCGTTAAGATTTTGAAGTGGCGCCTGTGAAACCCTAGAATAAACAAATAAACGTATATATATCTTATTTTTGGTTCTGAATGTGTTTATTTAAAGTGTGTTTCATTCAAAGTGAATTTCTCAGTGAATTTTAGTCTTCGTTATATCCCTCAGCTGAAAGTTGCAATCACACAACCAGTAATTCCTAACATCCTATGCAGTCAACATCTTTCAAGTAATCTTAGAATAAAAGCAACAGAATTCATGCAACGATGTTAATGTGGCAGCTTCTAACACCATTTCAACTTACTGTTATTATTTAAGCCGCTAGAACTAGTAAATGTCTATTAGCAAATAAGCGTCGTTTATTCACGTTAACATTTCATTAGAACTGGCGTATTTCCAAAATAAGTACATTTTATTAGCATGCTCGTTGAGGATACCACTGAGTAACATCAAAAACCAGGCTTTCCATTGGTACCTGAATGGGAAACGGCGAGTTAGGGGTGGGTCTGAGGTTGATATGGAGGAAATCGTGTGAGGAGGGAATTAGAGCCTATGATCAGTCACAGAGCCAACTAATGATGCGAATGTTGAGAACAGAGTGAAGTGAAGATGTGCTGCTGAGGCCTTATGTTTCACTCGAAAACCAAGGGAATAATCGTAACAATTAATATTCAGACACCTTCACTTTATATTTAAAATATATTGCATAAAGGCCTATCCCATAAAATATCCTTACAAATTACACACGACATATTTCTTTGCTAAATGTTAAAAATTTCCCTCATACTGTTAGGAATACTCTATATTTTGGATATTTACTATCTGGAAGATACTCACACTACGACTTTATGATTCTTTGAACCTCTGTCCATCCACATATATGGGGAAAATGTGACCTGCACTGCAAAGAATCACAGTGTCGAAAATACAGACAAATGACAAATGGCAGAGGTAATAGCAGGAATATGAAACAAAAAGCCATTATGATAACAGTAAGGAAAATGTTTCACTCAACTTACTTGGATATAAGACGAGCCCATTTCCTAGCAGGATTCTGTCCTCTTCCGATGCCTGGTTGAACAACAGATGGACTTTCTCCTGGAGGTTGCACATCACCAGAATTGTTAGGAAGTGATTTCAGAGGACTTGATATGGGTGTTGGTACTTTAAATTCATTGACTGAAGAATTCACAGCTTCATTTTCTGTTACTACCGGTTGAGGTTTACCATTTGATGCTGGTTTATCAGTAGTACTATTTACTATTACATCTGAAATACTTGAATTTTCTAATTCTGAACCGTCAAGTGAAGTGTGACAGGATACAATTGTACTCAGGCATTGTTTAGACGACAAATCACCTACTTGACTTGATCGACGGAGCCTGGAAATTAATTTTCTTACAGGGTGAGTTGGTGGAAGTGTACTAAGTGGAGGCTCTTTGTTTTTTCTCATTGAAAGTTCCATCTCTCTTCTTACATCCGATAATTTTCGAAATATCACCTGGAAGAGAAATAAGAAATTGTACTTGTATTAGATTACTGAATGTACCAAGAATTCTACCCACCTAACATGTTACTTTTTAGGAGTAAACATTTGTCTGAAATACCAATAAGCCATGGGTGTATTTTTCCATTTTCCACTGTGTCTCATTACTTCATCATCATGAAAATTATAAATTTGGCAATTCTCAAAGTGTCTACTTGTGACCACTTGTCTGTCACAGATAATCTTGACTACGAACAACAATTGTCAAACTACATGACCAGACATTTATGTCAGTACCATGGCTTTTATTACATTTGAACATTTTTATTGTTGTTTTGTTTAAGACAAACTGAAGTTATGAAATTAGTTCGTACCAGAACTTACCGGAATATATAACGACACATATCCGTTTTTAAAATCATCTATCAAATATTGACGATATCTACATTTTTCTTTAGTTTCACCTCAGTTAGATGATTAAGGTATATACTCCACCCCGAAATGTGGTGTGGGGCAGCTTAGATTTGTTCTTTGAAGATTTTTAAGTAGACTTTGCAGTTTTATTGCTTAAAAACCATCACAAGATGCAAAGTCTGCTTATGAGACGGTAGTTGAAGAAAACTCTTCAGCAATGATACAAAAAGGTTTGTTAGGTTTGTCATTCTTAGAATAGATTTGACATCCATTTCTTGCTTCGATAAGAAATGTACCAAACGCAAGTGTATATAGCTGTGAAAGCCAGCGGTTAAAAAGGAGACTTATACATTATTAGGTGTCTTATGAATGTTGCCGTCCACACATTTTGAAATCGTCAAATGGAGTATGAACGATGAGGGATTAACATGGAATTCATTACTTAGCTGAAGTCATTAGCCTTCAGAAGAATCACCTGAGGTGTATTTGTCAGCCACTTATCAGTGTGAGCAATCTTGAAGTAGAATTAGTCCGGAAGAAAGTGAAGCACGGCCGAACTAAGACACAGAGCAAAACAACCAGGCTGTTGTTCTGAGTCAAGTTCCTCAGTGAGTATTATTTGATTGCAGTAGAATGGACAGGGAAAAAAATGGTCTTACATTTTGTCTGATATGGATGAGAAATGCTGACATCAGCGGATGTTATTCCTAACTTAATCATTATAACACATTTCAGCTTACTAAAAACTAGTGTCCATTAATTCAAATACGAAGAATTTTTATATAACTGTTTCTCTTGAAGTTTTCTCATATGAAAGCTTCTCAGACTCTTAGCCTTAAAAGAAATCGGAACAAACCAAAATATTGTTCATTATATATTATTACTCTTCAACCAGACAAGATTTCAGACAGATTTCTACCGAATACAACAGAATACATCTCTAGGATGAATCAAGTTCTAGGTGATGCTTAATGGTTTCAGGAGTACGATTGCGCTAAAAATGTAACATTGAGAGACAGGTAGCGATAGATCTTAGGGAGTCCCTAACATAGAAGCTTATCGGCTGTGAAAAGTCTAGAGAACTCAGGCCCGAAGGATCTTGCTTATCTTTAATGTATGGACAACCAAAAGCACATAAAGATAACATGCTAATAACACCTAACCTACTAATGGTCACCTCTTTGTACCGTAAAGCTTCTCATTTGTTAGCGCGAAAACCAGAAAGTTTTCGGGAAGAGTTACCGAGTCATTTGATTTTGTGCTTTTTATCTAACGGTTTTACGATACAATCCATGTTAATAAGCACTCTACTTCAAGAAGCAATAACACCTATCAGTATACAGAGGATATCTCATTAGTGAGGGCTAAAATAAGGCATCAAGTGATCTATATCAACAGGTGGATGAAATAGCAATGAAAAATCCACTTGGCCCAGTTATAGCCGCCATATTCATGTCTCATCTGGAAATCATTACTCTGAAGTCTGCAGTCACAGCAATAACGTTCTATTTAAGACACATAGGTGATACATCTATTGTATGTGACTACAGTCATCATGCAGAATTACTGATACAGAAGTTCCACAGTGTTCATTCAAACATCAATATCACAATGAAGAAGGAAGTCAATAATTATCCACACTTTCTTGACTTATTCATGAAGAGAAAAGAAGACAAAATAGTGGAAATGATCATTCACTATAAAATCAAAATAGCTGCAGTCGATACCTAAGCTTCACTAGCTTCGTTACCTACAAGAGAGATCTGGCTAGGAAGGGGAATAACGGAGCAAAAAAGTCTTTCACAAAAAAAAACATTTGAAAATGAAATCATCCACATCAGCCAATGTTTACGAGACACTGGATATCAGAATTTATTTGTAAATGAGTTCTGTAAACATGTCAAGAGGAGGAGAGAGTACAATGTTGTCAAGAAAGTTTCTTACTTTTCAGGGGATATTGTAGACACCTACTGTTATGTGTGAATTAGGTTTAAAATTCAGGACATTTTACAATTTACAGCTTCTCTGTTTTATTCAGAATCCATTGTTCTAACTCCCTAAATAATATAAATATATCTGGTACTTTGATTGGAAATTAGTGACTAGTATGATGTGTCTAAACTTGTCTTTGGTGCAGAAATAAAACGTAGGTACAAGGCCTTCAGCTTATTGCCTCCAAATATCTAATGTCATCACCATCTAATATCTACAAATTAATATGCACCGTGATGTCCAGCTACCTAGAATGGTGGCCACATTGCAAACCTGACTGATAGAATTCAGTCTGCACTAAAGAAAGGACTAGACACATCACACTAGTTACTAGTTTCCAATCAAAGTATCCAATGCAGTCCGACAGGAGGTAAGTCAAGAGCCCAAATAACTCAGTGGCAACGTCTCTGACTGCAGTACTCCCTGAGTGACGTGAGTTTGGGTCTCAGAAGGGATATCAGTTCCTTGGAGGTCGCAGATGCGCCCTGATGACTTGTGGATGCCAACTAGCACGAAACCTGAGTCAAAAGCTTCCTACCGATTACCTCCAACCATGTAATATCATCATATATATATATATCGTCTTCATTTTCGACATGTTATTTTACTCTTATTCAATGAACTGGATATTAAGTATGACTAAATTATCACACTGATTTCTTCTATTGTTTTATTGTTCAAGTCGTTTACAGCTGATGAAAGCTCTGTGATGTGAAGTGAATTCATGCTATCTTACAAAAGTTGTTCGTATCATTATATTCAAGCATATGCAATCTTCGAAGATCTTAGCTATCACATAATTTTGCAACCTGATTCATTAAATTATTCATGGATCCCATAAATCAATTGACTTCATTCCCTGTGAATAATTTTCCGAAGTACAAAATTCATTATTGTAGAAAGCTAGGCTTTCTTGGTTCTGAATATTTAATAACTTTGCTGAAACTAGAGTATTAGAAAAAAGAACGATGAATTTTTTCTAAGTACATATTAGTTTACTCAAATACTAGGTGCCTAAAAATGAGAAAATTTCATTCATTCTAGTAGTGGTCTGCTTTCTGTATGCCTTTTGCCTTCATTTAAAACTAAGTGAAATGTATTAGGCTTTTGTTTATTTTCAAGTATTGGTTTTGTAGGGATTTTGTTTGATTGCATGGAGGATTTAATCATGAGCTGACATCAGTTAGAGAACCACTGAAAAACCTGGGAGTATCGGACAGCTAGCTGTTTCGTCGTAGTTTGGAACTCTTCATCAGTACGCGTCCACCAGCATTCGAACCCAGGACCTACTGGTTACAAGGCGAGCTCATAGACCATTGAGCCACTGGGACTTGATCCAATGGTTCTTGAACTCTAACTTCTGCCAATTCACGACATAGCGCGACCACTTCGCAATGTCTTCTTCGATGAGTTACTGCCTCATCTTCAACCTGCTGTACCCTACTGGTCACGGCTTCCCACTAGAACTTAAGGTTAACTGCCTGAATAGGGCCAGTCACTAGTGAGCACAGATTAATTTTCAAGTATTGGTTTTGTAGGGATTTTGTTTGATTGCATGGAGGATTTAATCATGAGCTGTTTATTTCCCTGGCGTCACAATTATAACGATAGGAAATTAGATGCCAGGAAAACGTATATATGAAACTGTTCCCAGATGGTGAGATCAGCCAAAACAAAGCATCCTGTTTTTATTATAATTGTGATTACTTAGAATTCATGTGGAATAAAAGATTTTATGGATTCACAACACAAAAGGTGGACGGAAATTAAATTGCCACTGTTTACCTGTCATACGTGGCCAATTACGCTTAAGTGTAGAGTATATTTTGTTTTCAGTAATATACCCTCAGTATCTTTTCCCACAATCGACTTTTTATATCGACAATACGGTCATAACGGCCTTGAGGAGAAAAGAAGAAACTGTTTTTCAAAAGATATCTACCCTAAACTCAACTGAACAACTCAAGAGTATCCGATGAGACCAAAAATAAAGTCGTCCTACCATATATGAAGGATATTGCTGTAACCATTGCAAGACTACTAAAGCCTTTTTAAGTAGATGCTGCTCATAAACCCGTCGAATTCATTCAGTCCGTATAATGTCAACTAAAAGACGTAACAGCAAAAGAAGAGGAAAAGTCAGCATCATCTACAAGATAGATTAGAACAACTGTGAAAAACATCCTCTGTCTTGCATCCAGGGACATAAGTTGACGGTTAGAAAACAAGGTGTCTTTTCCCATAGACAACAATTCAGTTGGGAAAATGTAAAAATTCCTAGACGAAGGAAACACCTAAAATGCTGGAGGATTTGTTTAGGCCTGGTATTTAGACGAATCTCCAATCAGCAAACAAGCAGTAGGATGTCCGTCAAATACACGTGTGACTTGAGACTGAATCCCTAGCTGACACCCTCCTAGACCTCACTAAGCCAGTATTACACTCAGAGGGAAGGTTAGGCATGAGGCTAGCAGTCTCACCCAGTAAAAATTAAACCATGGTTACTGAAAATTCAGAGTTCAAGGCTGAAGTCTTATGTTCCCATTGGATCACAAATGCTGTCAAATTTAATGAATAATAAATAAGAGAATGAGAAGAAATTCTTCCAGAAATTACGAAACACATTCGAGATTGCTAGGAAAACTGGCTGACTTCAAATAGAGGCATGAACTGAAGATGTTGTATAGAAGAGCAACGGAAGCTTCGCACCTAAACAATCCTTCTCAGAGAACACAACTACAGCAATATTCTTCTTGGAATTCAAGTAAATTCCTACAAATGATTAGTGCTTAGCAGGAGGATAGCTGACAGCTGACACGTTTGTAGGGATTAGACTAATACAAAGAGGAACGTCTAATTTTTCAGAGGCGTTATTTTGTACAGAAACAATTGAACCACAAAGGACGCTTTCATTATACATAGAATACTTTAAAGAAAACGAAATAATTCCTTAAGGTTTCAACGGAAACCAACATTTAAAAGTCTTTATTCAAGACCGGAAATTTTAACAGTGTTATTTCACACAGCTTACCCGGTTGCATAAATTATAAGTTAATTCTAAATTTCTTGTAAAACTATTTGCAAATGCATGATAAAAATTAAGTACAATTCGTAAACGATCCAATCGTATTGTATGCAAAGTACAATAGGTTAACGCTCTAACACTTGCGGCAGCTGGTACTGAAACTGTATTTTTCCATAAAGGATCACCGAAAACATCACCTTTACCTTAAGGAAGAAAAGAATATAATAATGAAAAGAATGCATTAGTGTGATAAATTACATGTAGTATTAATTAATCACATACTCAGTTTTAAATCAGTTTTTATTAAGGTGAGGATTGTGCTACTGACAAAAATTTGTAAGTAGTATAATGTATGTGGCTTCTTCTGCGAGCATATTAAATAGGGGAGTGACGAAATAATTGGCAAAGAAAAGAAATAAAGCCTAGTTGTGAAATAATATAGCAAACATGGAAAGAAGACCATAGAAGCATAATATTTTTAACATTTCTGCTACTCAATACTTTTGTGTATGGGGGTTACAATGAGACCCCTTAAACGTTCTCGCGACACACTTTAGGACTCAGTCATCCGGAACATATTCCTTATGTCCCAGACTATGACCAACACTTATTATGTGAGGTACGACGACACTCCCCAGTCTCCTAAGTTGAACTTGGTGTAATGGGGATCAAATACGTGACCAGCTAGTTGAAATTTCAGTATCTGAACCAATCTCCCGTATTCCGATTGTTCGTGCTTAAAACTAATTTGACTAAGGAAATACGTGTGATTAAAGCTTTAGAAAATCAAAGAGAACATCTTTTAATGCGAATATATTACATTCAAGTTATCTGAGGAAAGAAATTTCGGAAAGTAAACGAAACAAGAATGATTAAAATTACGGGACTCAAGTACAGAGGATATAAAGCCAAAGGTTGTAAGCTAATAAAAAATAGACCTGAAAGCTTTAATACATGCAAACACTGAGGTTTTGGAAAAAAATATCACATTAAATAATACTGGAGTCTTTTAAGGATAAATTTCAGACATCAAACTAACTCAGAAATATATGCGAATATATATGTACATCGCTTTAATTAGATGAACATGATTTCAGCTAGAATGACAGAATCCTCGAAGTTTAAACTGCTCAGCTGATGAAATACAAAAGCATATAGCATAAAATATTAACGTCACGCAGCAAGACTATTTAGATATTGATATGATGTTGGAAAACTGCTGCTGTATGGGGTGATGGATATTTGAGGAGTTTTATTGATTTATGAACTCGGAAGTTTCTACGTCAGTCTAGTGAATCATCAGTACTGTTACTGAACGACAAAGTAGGCATTGTTTATATCGTCCGTATCACATTGGCTTGTTTATTTTCTTCTTCATTCAACCTTTGTTGTATTTCTTGGTGACTTTTTTGGTTATTGATTCATTTCTTATGGTGAAAGAGTTGAGCTATTTTTATGATGACCATATGACCATAAGTCATATTTCATTGGTTACTTAACAACATGTTTCTACCAGATTGATGTTTTATCTTAGTTTTGAAGCGAAATTGAATTTAACTGCCACTTTTACTTTTTGTTCTTCTGGGTTGTTTTTCACCATCTAGAGTTTGCATTTTAAATTCGTTTGGAATGTTAAATAGTTTCTTGCTTGATCTGTCGCTTTCACAGTGCTGTGTTGTGATTTCCTTTAACTGCGACAGATTGTTAAGATTCATTGTTTTTCAAGATGATATTTCTCTTACCTCGTTATTCTATGAGGTTGCTTTGTTTTGAAAAACTCCTCTTGATTTCCTAGTTTTCTTTTCAACAGCAATTAATATTGGAAGCCCTCTTAATCGTCTTCGTTACTGGTTCATTGGCAATAAGTAGATCTATATGTCTAATGATTGCTTGTTCTTCTGAATGAGCATTTCTATGTAAAATATTTCAGAACTTCATATTTTCCCATAAAAAGTGTGGTTGTGTTAAGTGGTGTATGTGTTAAGCTGAATGGTTTCATGGTATTACATAAAACGGTCATCCTACCAGACATTGTGTTTATAGAAAACACATGAATACTCATGCATATGTAGTAAAAATTGTATAAATAGTTTTATCCTTACCCAATATTGCTATAACTTCATCATCCTGTAATACTTCTAAAGTTCCACTGGCAATAAAACACAGCTGATCAACACTTTCACCTTGATGACATATTAAATCACCTGGTGCTGTATGCAGCGTTTGAAAGTTGACAGCTAATGAACGTCGACAACCATCACTTGCTAGACGAAATGCAGCATGACTATTGAATACGCAACGGTTCAAGTGGACAGATATATCTGCTTGCATATCTTTTGGACAATAGTTGAGTACCTAAAATATTAAATAGTATTAAGGATATATATATATATATATTGGTATAGCATAAAACTAATATGTCTCATTGAAAACAAAAAGTTGTAAATCATATAAAATTAGATTTAATCATGTCTAGTGCCCAATATTCATTTATTATTCAACAAAATGTGTATCCCAAATGTTGAGTGGTGTTTTTCGTCTGCAAATAATGATAACATATGACATATAGACGTCAGCGGCGCAGAGGTTGGATGCTGGCCGACGACGCCTAATGTCGTTCGGGGTTCGATCCCTGGGCGACGCCCTCCTTTACCTAGCTAAGCTATTAATAAGACTGGTAAAGAGGGGAGGTTGGGCATGAGACCAGCAACCTCAAGCCGTTAAAATAAAAACCGCTACTACCGAAAATTCAAGCCTCTTGCTTGAAGCCCTATGTCCCACTGGGAACGTAAAGGAATAAAAAACGACAAATGGGTTGTTCTTCATAACTTAAGTAACTAAATAAGGAGCATCAAAGGAAGTAATTCTTTCACATTCATCTGCTTTTTATTTGTCTGCACATTATAATTGTTTGATAAAACGTTATTTATGCATCGAGCCTTGCGTTTGCACTGTGGTAGAAACTGTGTTTTATTTGTTATTCCGCAATTTGTATATCTATTTATTGAGTTCTACATCTAAATGAACATCTGCATTCAGACATAATATCAGTGAAGTATAACTTTTATAATGCAATTCTAATATAATGTCTAGACGTTGTCTAGTTGTGTTTTCTTATCAGAGGGATTAGAATTTATCTGATAAGACTAAAATTACAGGGTGTACTCCTTAGTTTATCACTAGCCGCTTGCAACAGACCCATCTTATGTATTTCAGTCAAAAACAAATCAATCACCTCTCATATAAAAAGACAGTTGAGTAAGATGTCGACGGCTGATGGACAAAACATTGGCGTACACCTCACCTACTAGGAAACACAGAAAAAACCCATGTAACTGGGACGAAACCCAGGTCCCTTAGGGGACCTGATAGATGTTCTGCAGGTATTCCAGTTGAGTGACTGAGTTGCAACAGAGACCTTTGTATAAAAGTGTACTAGCTCAGTTTGTCACTCGTCACCGTCACACAAAGTTAGAGAAAGGAAAGGAAATCAATCGGGTTAGGCAGTCTACGCCTTCTTGCGTGACTGGCAAAGATAATCATTTAGAGACTTTAAGGATTAATGAAATGTTTTGATTTAATCATCCCCGATGCTTTTCCGACCCAATCCTTTGCCAGTTGACATTGCTCGACGAAGAATGTGGTGCTTCGGAATGTGGAAAATGCCAGTTATCTAGAGACAGATGATTCAAACTCAGTCTACTTCAATGTATTTCTAAAAAGTTAAAGAAATCAATGATTTTAACTTTTTTTCAAATTTATAAAAGTAGTTATTTTTCTAGTACTGGTTTTGTAGGGAGTTTGTTTGATTGCATGGAGGATTTCGTCATTAGTTGACATCAGTTAAAGAACCGCTGGAAAACCTGGGATTACCGAAACAGCTAGTTTTTTCGTCCTAGTTTAGGATTCCTCGTCATTACGCACCCACTGGGGTTCGAACCCAGTGCCTACTGGTTACAAGGTGAGCTCGCAGACCATTGAGCCATTGGAACTCAACCCAATGGTTCTTGAACTCTAACTTTTGCCACTTCACGGTATAGTGCAACCATTTCACAATGTCTTCTTTGATTAGGTACTGCCTCATATTTGACCTGCTTTACCCTACTGGTCACGGCTTCCAAATCATGTAAAATCCTTACAAAACAAATAATAGAAAATTAATCTGACGCTCACTATCGACTGGCCCTATTCAGGCAGTAGACTTGGGGTTCTAGTGGGAAGCCGTGACCAGTAGGGTAAAGCAGGTCGAATATAAGGCAGTACCTCATCAAAGAAGACATTGTGAAATGGTCGCGCTAGGTTGTGAATTGGCAGAAGTTAGAGTTCAAGAACCATTGGATCGAGTCCCAGTGGCTCAATTGTCTATGAACTCGCCTTGTAACCAGTAGGTCCTGGGTTCGAATGCTGGTGGACGCGTTCTGATGAAGACTTCCAAACTACGACGAAACAGCTAGCTGTCCGATACTCCCAGGTTTTTCAGTGGTTCTCCAACTGATGCCAGCTCATGATGAAATCCTCCATGGAATCAAAAGTCGTTATTTTTGTAACCAAGATAACACTCTTTTTGTCTTCATTCTACTATTATTTCAACTGGCAACAATAAACCACTGATCACTCAACTAATATTCACACATCGAGAAAGGCACAGAAGACTGATTAAGAAGTCAGAGGGCTTACTGCTCTAGAGAAAAAGAAAGTAAGACCAGAAATTACAGCTAATTATATGCTGACTATCACAAGTTATTGTAAGACTTTATTTCCCTGGTGAGTTCCAAAAATGACGAATTATTCATTCTGGATTCTTCTAAATAATTCCACAGAGTAACAGCAGTGTTAATCCTCAGACATCCTCAGCGCATCCACACTAAAAACCGACATGTCAGCAGAAGCCGAACATTTTCTTTTAATCAACCAACGGGAGGAAAATTGGCGTAAACCAGTTAGTAATTAATCCTACACAGTTTGTAACCTCATCACAAATTTAAAATTATCAGGTCAAATGAAACTAGAAACAGTTAGTTCATTTTAATAATTAAACTCGTTCGGTGACGAAAAATCTCTGATTAAATGTGGAAGTTAAAGGAAGAGAGGATAATTTCCATTCTAAGGTGCTAATATAACTTTATCAATTCGCTGGCTTCGATAGCACATAGTTAAGAGATCACAAACTCCAATTCACGTTTTAATAGGCTCATTGTTTAAAGTATGAGGGAAACAGGACAATTTTAGGGAAAGTCAGGTGAATGCAAATAAAACTAATACACAATAGATTTATTGTCAGTGTTATGAGGAAACGCTTCATTAGATAACAAGTGGATAGATGGCTGATTAACCGTGAATGTGAAATAGGAATTAAACCAAATTTGTGAAGAAATCAAATGAATCAAATCAACACATAAACAGTAATGAAGAAATACATTCAGATGCGTATCTGTTTGCTTTATCAGAAGTAGTATCATGTGTTTTTAATACATAATTTTTATCTAGGTGGATTGGATTCATTTTCGAGTTTTAGTTGCTAAATTTTGACAACAGTATGTCCTACTCGATACAAAATAAAGTTTAATCTGATTGCTAAAGTTGTATTCAGGATAAAATCAGCCATTATATTACACTGCAATCTGACTGACTAGTTAGAATTCAGTTACTCAGACTGTTCATTTATCAGGTTATGAGTCAAACTGATTCTTTAAGGGATAACGGTACTGCCAAGTTGTTCAGACTAGCTGTTGGATTGGATCCCGTGATATATTTGTTGGCTGGATGTCGAGTGGTAACAAAATTCAAATCTCTCCCTACCAAGCAGTTTGTAAGGTGTATTTTTATGGTGCATTGTTATTCTTATTTTGTTCCTTCACGTTTATAGTGGAACCTAGGGCATCAGGCTTCAGCTTTGAGGTGTCAGTGGCACTGGTGTTTTTTATCGGGTGTGGACGCTAGCCCTACTATGGGCATTTCTTCCTTACCAGGCAAGATTAAGTACTGCGTTTCCCGGGGATCAAACCCTGGGCCACTTGCGTAGTTGGCGAGTATTATGCTACTGAAATAGTGAAGTAAAGGATTGTCTTCTTTTTATTTTATTTAATAGTATCTACAACTATAAATCTGTTTTACGTGACTTTATCTCTAAATCAAGTTGGTTAAATTTCTTAAAATTTCATTTAAACAACTTCTGAAATTTTTTGATGGTTGCAAGTGCAAAATTTTATTACATCCAATAAATGACGTCATTGAAACCAGTACATTAAATGTTGGCTCTAACAGTGCATTGCAATTTGCATGAAACTGCGGAAACAGATAGATTGGAAGAACAGAAAGAAAGTGCCATCTTAAATTTTCTCAATACACATAAAAAATTCAGAGATTAAGAGGAAGTACATCGTTGGATGAATGGATGAATCGTTTAATTAACACAAATATTTACGATCAATTCTCCTAAAGTTCATAGACACGATTGCTAATAAACGTATTCAAAAATAAACTGCAGAAAGTCTTTCTCTACCTTGGAAATTAGTCTTTTAACCTTAATTGACTGTATCACCTGTTGAATGAAGGTGTTGATTTCCTTTTAATTTTACTTAGGTACATCCTCGTTTAGTCGTCGTTATAGTTCATTTGTCTGATACCTAATCAAATGAGTTTAACTGACTGTTTTTTACATATCTCATTAACGTATTACCAGTTCGGTAATAACTTATAATCTAATGTACCTCAGTATCTACCCTCGCTACCCTTGCTTTTCACCTTTTTATTCTAGGAACTGAGATCATATTAATTCAATAAGTGTAGCAACATTTTATATTTTTATAACTTAACATTTGATTCATCTGTATACCAGGATTATTCTTAGTTATTGCTCCACACTTCATCTCCAGTGAACTTAAGTATATTAAAACTGCAACAGAACTAACTATTCATTTCTATTATTTAGATTGTATGCAGTTTCCGAGATATGGACGAAATAAACAACCGGTTCAAGTTATACTGTTAAATGTGTTGTTATTGCTTTGTTCAAAGGATTAAATACTCAAAGGGGTTACTTAGCTTAACATCTGGTCTGAGAATAAAAAATATTTCCATCATTTATCTATATTAATACCACAGAATAACAAGGTGTTTTGACTTGTTTTACTGTATTCTGTCTTATAAATATTTTCATTATTGGATGAAAGTGGTGAGTAAAACTGCTTGTGGTTTAAAAGAATATTCTGCCAAAAACCATAGGGTTACTGGAAGTTCCTTGCAACATCTGGATACAAGCCGGTTCATTCCGGCAGACAGAGAGTATAACAAAATACGCAAGATTATACAGTGTTTGTATGAGGACCACGAAGCCTAGTGGTCAGAACTTGCATGTTAGACGGAATCAGCAGTTGCATGTAACAACAGTCAGAAGCTGTTCCAGCTCATCTGAGCCAGCGGTAGCGAGAAACATGGTATCTAGCATACGGTTTGTAAGGCAGATGTCACACAGATAACCAACCTATAAAGACGCCTGGAATGCTGTACAGAGCACTATGGAGGGCAGTTTGGCTCGCTGACAGCTCGAACATACAACACCATTAAGTACAGTGTTCCATGGCTGGTTAATACCAACTCACCAAGGATAGCATCAAGATTCTCTTTGGGGAATCGTCTGGAATGTTGAGGAAAATATAATAATGACAAAATATTCCCCCAGTGTGGGATGGAATCATCATCGTGTTCATCTTTAAAAAGAGCATATGCAAAAAGTGTGATAATCATAAGGGTATTAGTTTGCTACGAGTTGCGTCTAAAATATCCACTGCTGTCTTGCTTGACAAGCTGTGCAGGAAAACCTCAAGAAGAGTGAAGATATACAACCAGCTATCACTACTTTTTCAAATCAGCCTTACTAACCAACACAGATATTGATTTCTGGATAATGCAGCGTCACAGTGTAGCATATCGTTTTAGTTTTCTTCTTGAATTTAATTCTGGCTTGTGAATATGCTAGATGAATACATTTAAGGAAGTGTTAAATAGTGTTTTTAGTTAGCCATGTTCTCATTTATCGCTGAGCGACTATAGTTAAGTAATGCTGTGACACATATTCTCAAATTTAAAATAAGTGTTTCTATCGCCTTCTTGAGTCGCTAACAGTAGCCTATCTAATGTAGGAAGGTCAATAATAATTAGCAACCGCTTAAAAAAGAAAACTGTATGCTTAGTTTATAACCAAAACAACTGTCAATTAAATTATTTTATTAAGAATATTAACCTGATATTTCCGGTGATTTTATATGAAGCTATGCGACAATGTAAAATTCAACAGGAAATCTAATCTACAGTCAGTATTAAATCGGTCAGTTAAGCCCAAATAAAAAGTCTTTCATAGTACACAGTAACACTGTAAGGAATTTAAAATCTTACTGATTATAATAATAAAGAGAAAAAAATTAATAGGCAACAGTGAAACAAAACCACTTACTTTGACTGTATCAATACCTTTAGTTACTGACCAAGAAGAAGTGATATAGTCGATGACACGTTCGCCTAGTTCTCTTGGTACTTCGTGGATTTTCAAAAAGTCTTTAACTCCCTTCATCATTTCATTGTATCTTGTACGAGTGGCATACATTTGTTGTACAATAGTTGTTACATTTCCAAATATAGTTGCATATACTAAGGCTAAAAGGATAAATGTTTAATAATAAAAACAACAGGGTTAAATAAAAAGCGAACTCACAATTTGCGATATACATAGTTTGAGAAAGTGAAATTTTTATCCAGGTTACTTTAGAAACAAAAATTGCTCAGATCACACTATATACTACTAATAAATTGAGATGAGTGGTAGTATGGAGATTTAAGTAAATAAAAAGTACATCCGCAACATTTGTAAGAAACTGATGGTTTCCAGTGGAAGAGTTTCAACCAAAAAAGCTGGATTACACAAAAAACTAAGCGGCACCTGGAAGTTGACATGACCATTTCTATAGGAAGTATCTTGTGAATATATTGAATTCTCCAGCAATCCTTTCTCGTCGTACTTCCGAACATCATCCTGCGTGGTTAAGTAAAGGACAAACAAAATCCATCCATAGAGCTATTCTATCTCGTCTTATGGATACAAAACAGAAGACTGATGTCAAGGAGTTTTACAGAGTCATCTAGCGCATAAAAATAAATCTTCGCCTTAAGCGTTCATCTACTACATACTGCTAAGGCCATTGAGATCCACATTACAAAGCCTAACTTACTTATGTGTCCAAAAGAAGCTAGTTCAAACATTATCTTTACCTTGGCTATCCAGGTTCTAATAATCCTCTATTTTTTGTAGAAATTTCTTTTATTTTATTTGATATTCTATTTGCTGTTATATTTTTTATTATTATTATAATTTATGCATCTCTAATGAACTGTAATTCCATTAATTTTATTTAACAAATCTATGTTATTTAATAAACACTGATATTGTTATTGACTACTATTCTAGAATATTCTATGTATATAAACATATATATATATATATATAAGTGTAGGTTCAGAAAAGGGATTTATCGAAAAGTATATTTTTTGATCAGTTATTTTGTTTTATTTTTCCAAAAACAGACTGGGTGAATCATTTTGGTGATCATCCGTTTCATGGTTCCTAGGGTTGTATTATTCTATCACCAACGTGTCCACCTAGTAAGCTTCAACGAATAAAAGACTCTTTAATATTAAGGGAAAAGATATTGAAAGTAGAGATCTATTCAGCAAAATCTTAAGCTGTAAACAGCCCTTAATTAGCAACAAATAAAACTGTTTCCAAGTATTTCTTTAAAAAACATTTCACTTTCAGCTAAGGACTAAGGTCTTTAGAAGATATTACGTAATTGTCAAGCAATAATCACATAAGGATATGACAGTCTTAAAACCGAATGATATGATTTGTAGTTCAGCTATCCAAAAATAAAAATGAAAGTTAATTAGAGATATTATAAAAACAGAAATACACATGAAAACAATAATAACACGATGAAAAATAACCAAGATTAGATTTAAAGTGTTTGTATGAATTAACTCCACTGTGATTCCATAGACCCTACAAACGCTTCACATTGGGGATTTAGTTTTAAAAATATGAAATATTAAAGCCTCCACAATTTGAATAACCTTAGGTAGTCTATATCTAAATAATACAAGGCTGCCAGAAAGAATTTGCAACAAAGAACTCTGAAAATACAACAACAAAAGACCAATTTTTCAAAAAATATTCGGAAAAAATTGGAGATCGGTGGAATATGCGCTGTAGGGACTTTTCAGTGACGTCATGGGTCCTCGACTGGAACCCGAATGGGAAACGGTGAATTAGGCGTTCTATGGTGACGTGGAGAGATCGTTTTAGGAAGATATAAGAGCTTATGAGCAGTCATGGAGCCAGCTGAAGTGAATTACAGAGAATAGAACGAAATGGAGGTGTGTTGTTGAAGCAGTAGGTTCCACTCTGAATTGATGAAAGTTCAATGAGAGGGTAATAATGGTTATTTGTCCTTTGCTCATAACCAAATTATTAGCTGTAGGTCAAAATTTAGCCATTTGATAGATTTCTCTCAATGGAAAAGATAGGTGATCTCTTAACACTTTAGCTAGTCAGTCTGCCCTGCAGTGATGATTCGAGAGTAAATGTTTTGGAACAGGTGTTGAATACTATTTATCTGATCTCAGCTTTTTATGTTTCAAAACAGAAATGTCATCATAGCTCTTTCCAGTCAGAACATTCTTAACTTAATGTTTCTATCATTAGCGTTGACAGCACTGTGGATCTTACAAATTCTATCGCATAGAGAAGAGACTGGCATTCACATAGTATTAAAAGTGACGTCCCATTCAAGTATCGTTTACAATGTTTTATTAGTGACTTGTCAAGAGTTTTGAATTTGAGGTGGATTCAATTGTAGGTTGCACTAAAGTATTTATTAATGAACCTTATATACTTAGTTTTACAATCTCAGGCACAAGATCGTAAAAATATCTGTTTCTATCACAGGAGCACTTTAATTTAAACATGATCATCAAGGTAAATAAAAGCTGTTTGAAAACAGAGTTGCTGCTAACTTATTAGATCTTTTAGTATAAACAAAGGTAGTGTTTACAAAAACTTCTGTCGTAAATCATACTACTAAAACAGACTGCACCACTACTCTCTTTAAAAATGTATTTAGATACTGTAGTGAATAAGCACCTCATACTCCTGAAAAATGAGATTTAGGCACACTAATTAAACTATTATGCCTAGTTTTCGAAGATATTAACAATAGAAGAAACCATTATATTAACTTCCCTTAGATTTGTTTTTAGAATTTCCCATTGAAAATGAATTTAGATCGTGTTTCTTGAACGCATTGTATTTATCTTGCTATTTTTAAAATTTTTCCCGCGTATTATTAATTTGCTTCAATATCCTTTAGGTTATTACTACTACTCCTTTTGGTCAAACCAAAGTAATTTGTGATTCGTTCGATTACATTCGTCGAAGCATTAATACTCTTCTCCACTGTCAGGTCTAAATGTAACATGTTTTTTCATCTCTTTGCTTTCCGAATAAAGCTAAAGTTTTCAAGCACGAGGTTTAAAGTTTCATTGATGATGGTGATGCTTTTATGCGGTGAGGATGCTATTTTTACGTCCAACTCTCCCTCATTATCAGGCTAACTGCCAGCTAAGGGAGGTTTAGGAGTGCGGGAGTAACAGAAATCGAACCTGGACCAAAAGCGTGATTGACACACTACCTTAATATTTAATCTCCGTGTATTCAGACTGTTGAGACTATGGTGAAACGATGAATTGGTTAGCAATTAGGTGTCGTAACTCAGCTTAGGTGGGAAACTGTGGCGAAAATTCGGAGGGTGTTCGCTGGAATCCCCATGTTACCACCCATAAGTTGTTTTCACGGTAAATAGTATAACCCATGACATCAGTAACACTGTACCGATTCAAGGCTATCAAAAAAGTCTCACCGGTAATCAAATTTATAAATTTACTGAAATCTGAGCATCTATGAGATGTGATAGCAGGAATATGAAAGCCTCTAGAGAACTTGGCAGGCACAATGTTTAGAATACTGTAAGCAGCCTTTATTGTTTGTAAAGTTACGCAAAACTATAACTTGACGGGTAGGTAATATGTCCATAAAGCATAGTTTAACATCAGACTAGGCTAAACTTAATCGCAAGTTTAAATGAGTATGTCCAAAGCCCACTCATTTAAAATAAAGCTATGTCACATATGAAAATTCATTGTCACTTGGACAATATTTTTCGTTTATATATTACAATTTTGAAATGGTGAACTTTGATGTTAGGTGTGAATTTAGAGATTATAGAGATAAATTTGATTATTTAGGTCTTTCAGTATGCTTTTTTCTGTTTCAAACAATCATATGAATCAGTGTCATAAAGAAATTAAAAAAGAAAGCACCAATAAAGTTGCTTAAATGTCAGTCACACACTGATGATGAATTTTTATGATATAATGTGCAAATGTTTTCCTTTTGTTCGTTTTGTATAGAATATTGAACATCAACTTTGATGTTTCAGTAGCAACAGTGGTATGTTTACAGGGTGTGGTTGCCAGATTCACACCCGACCTCCTCTCTTCTCTGGGTCTACTACCGGTTTGTAAGCTAGAGGAGTTTTAGAAGTACAATTGCCGGGAATTGAACCCTGACCACCCTCATGGCAAGGGATTATTCAATCACTAAAACACGGAGCTGGATAACCCGTCTTCCGACAGATCGTCCATATCGGCTCCGTGATTAGCCTGGACGCCTAATCAACATGAGCACCCATATACCAGAACTTCCGGTCCCGTGAAATTTCGCACCCTAACCTCCACCACGCCCAGCGTCGATGGCAGAGAGGTAGGATGGTCACCAACCACGCAGGTGGTTCGATCCTCGGCCGACTAACTGCTTTACCTCGCGAAGCCAGTAATACGACTGGCACAGAGAGAAGTTTGGGCATGAGGCTAGCAACCCCATGCTGTAAAAACAAACACCATTGCTACCGAAAGTTCAAAATTCTAGCTTGAAGCCTTATGTTCCATTGGGAACTATTCATCTGGATCAGTCAACAGAATAGAGTTTTATAATTTTACACTTGATTTTTTGGCTACCATTTGTGTCATCAAGCATATCACATATTGCGATTTTGATAAACATGATTTCCAATCGAAACTATTATGAAATAATTACCTAGAACTGTGTAAATTACTAATTAATTAACAAAATTGAGAAATAATTTACAAATTGTGAGTTTAATCTACGTAATACTATTTTTTTTTCTGAGGCCTGTCTCACCCCTACATTTTTTTCTACTTACTCTACTTTTCCCATTTACTTTTCTTACCTGTTTTACTATCACCTTTTCCCCAACTTGAAAGTACGATAATTTGAATGAATCATTTTGGTGCCAGGATTTGCGTTAATACCTAACACCACGCAAACAAATGAATCTGGCGACAGTAGTTTTGAAAAAGTCATTGTTTTTTAACCGTCTAACTGGTTCAAATTGTAAAATGTAACAATATAAAACAGTTTATTTTTCTTATTTGCAGTGTTTTGCTTTATAGTCATCAGCGTCTAACATAAAACAATGCAGTGAAAGTTTTTAAAAGTGTTATTTGGAATAAATTTAGTCGGTTTCTAGCTTGATCGCGGATTGATAGCATTTAGAAAACTACTGAGAATCAACGAGTTACTGGACAGTTGTTTTGTTGAAGTTTGGAACTGTGCAGCTCTAAGCATCCATAGCCTGATCGGCGATCGGATGCAGTGCTTTCAAGTTATAAGGTGAGCTTCTTGACCTTTCAGTCAGTGAGACGGAATCTTGTGGCCAACCGATGGACTCTAACTTCTGCCAATTCGTGATATTTAGTGCCGCTGCCAGTCAATTTCGTTAGAGGGTGTTTGTCCTCATACCCGACCTGGTGGGCCCCACTGTGCTCGACTTATAAATAGAACTTTACGCAAGTTCCTCCTGTAGTCTATCACTAGGGGGCATCAGATTAGGCTGATATGCAAAATAACCTACACCAAGGATAAAAGGGTTAGATATAATAGAGTACTTGATGGCAAGTATCTGCATGTCAAAGAATGCCTTAAATTAAAACAATGGTTGAATTGGAGTCAAACTCTTTGTCTTGAGAGGGAAAAAGTTTTCAAAATAATTGGATTGCACTTTAAATCTTGTTCATAAAGGTTTGTTTTTAAATACTTTACCTTGGATAATCTTCACTAGTCAACTAGATGTGATCAAGACAGATTTACTAGTGGCATCCTCTGAAGATCAACGTCACTATCTTCTAGCAGCATCGATTCTAGTTCAAAATAACTGAACAAATAAATCGATTTTTATGTTGTACAATGTAAATTTGAAAATACCAGTCATTTTTTGTTTGAACTCTATTAATCAATTTAAACAGTCATTTTTCTGCCTTAGGTTGTAGTCAGAATCCTTTACTACAGAAGGATTGATATTGACTTTCTACGGTGTTAACCCAATACTGTAATTCAGTGAGGTGAACAGTAAAAGACTTTTCGGACGGAATTTGCCGATTTCTGCAAAACAAAGGCAATACAGACAGCTGTTTAAAGTACAGGCGTCAGGTGCTTTAGAGATTTTAGTGAAGCAATCAGTGTGATCTAAATTACTTTGATGACACAACTTTCTGAGACGAACAAACACAGATACTAGTATGTTCATCGTTAATTCTATGTTCATATACACAACTTCACAAAAGAGGGTATTGGAATTATGTTTCTAATACCCTCAATGTGTCCAGCGAATCAAAACAAGCCTTTTACTGAACATTTCGTTTTGTTAGTCACAGTTTCATTAGAATTATTCAGACTCATTTTTAAGTAATGTAATATTTGACCATGTATTTAAATTTGCAATGGAATTACAGTAACTCTGCTGAAGAATCTGTGGCTTAGGTATGCGAAATGCTTTGGAAACATTTTGTTTTCGTTTTCTCGAATCACTAATACCAATTATTTAATTATTCTATCATTCAGTTAGTCTCAGTGCTGAAATTCTTCGAGGATATTCATGTTGTGAATGTTTACAAAAGCACTTGGCATTTTTATACATACATGTAATTAATATGCATATATATTAAAAATGGATTTCGATATTACAGTGGTGGTCTTGAGTGTGGTTGATGGCAACGTGGTCATGCATGAAATAACTTAGGAATAATGACGCTCCTTCATTGGAACATAGGGGTCGAAGCCTTGAGATTTCAGTACTACTGTTGTTATTTTAAAGGGATGAGGTCATCAGAATCACGCCCAAAACTCGCCCCTGTCTCATCAATACTATCAGTTAGCAAGCTAGGCGAGGTTTACGAATACGTCGACTAGTAGTTGAAATCAGACCATTCGCGTGGTTGACAAGTGATCTACCATTGAACCACTGGCACCCTTGGGCACTAATAATCATAACTGTCAACCATGATCATTTTATTGCATTACAATTGTTTTATCTTTACTGTGCATCCAAGGTTAACTCACGTAAGTCAGGTTTTAAGGATACGATACCATCTTTCTTGTTCAGTGCATGAGCAGCCAAGTACAAACATTATACTAGAATTCTGTGTGCTATATTAACTGTCATAAATTTTAACATGGTTGTATGTAGCGAATGCAGTACACTTTTTCTTGTAGGGCTGGCTGTTCAGCTAAGCTCAATCAGAACCAATAAATGACTAAAATTCCTATTCCCGGTAATGTAGTTAGAAGACAACTAATGAAGGCTGATAATATTTTGTAGTTTTGATAAAATCACTTCACAACGAGCATTCCTGATGGTATTTTAATTATTTGATATGGTAACTGTGAGACCGCTGGTTCTAATTTATCATATCCATCCTAGACTATTTACATCGAATAATGAATTGCATCCCTTGTGTATTCCGAACTAATTAAACGATTAAACCACCTCATCATTTGTGTTTTTGCAGCTGATATGATTACAGAATTATTAAACGTTTTTATTGTCAACCATGCTAGTCATGCGTGTTGAAGTTTCTCTAGCGGTTTGGAAGATTTAGTGATGTGGGGTTGATAGCACCACGCCCAACCCTCTCTCTCTTTACCTGGCATTTGGACCGGCTATAAAACAAGCGAGCTAGTTAACTAGGCACATCATCCTTGAGAGAATAAAGGATGCAATAGATACAGAGCTTCATCTGGAACAAGCGGGATTTAGGAAAGGCAAATCATGTGCTGATCAAATTGCAACTCTTTGCATAGTCATCACAGAACAAAGCATTGAATAGTAGTCAAACCTCTCTCTACCTCAGCTTAATCGACTTTAAAATGACCTACAACAGCGTTGATCGTGAAGTAATTTGGAAACTACTTCAACACTATAGCGTGTAGTGCTTAAGTCTTTATCAACCTCCTTCAATAGCTTTATGACAGTGCCACGTGTGAAGTGATCCACAAAGGAAAACTCAGTGAGGCGTTCAAAGTGAATACAGGAGTTAGGCAAGGCCGGCTGCTTATTATCACCGATTATATTCTTGATTGCAGTGGACTGGATTTTGCGCCAGACTATGCAGCGAGGGGTCAGGGATACGCTGGATGACAAATAAGAAGACTCTAGAAGATCTGGATTCTGCGTGTGGATAATATGTGTCTAATGTCACACAAACTTGAAGAATTGCAAGCAACAACTAACAAACTGGCTTGAGAGGTGGCGAAAACCGGACTGCAGGTGAACAGAAAGAAGACAGACGTGATGAAGATAACCAACCAACAGCAACGACAACAACAACCAGGACAGATCACTATCAACGGGAGAGATCTGATAGAGGTTGCCTCCTTTACTTATCTGGGAAGCATCGTTTCAACTACAGGCCAGCGGAACTGATGAAGATGTCAAACCCAGTCAGAATGGCGAGGGCAAGGTACGCCTTCATCAATATGAAACCACCTTAAAAAAACTTCTGCACTCCGCATAAGGAAAAAGATTCGCATTTTGAACACCAATGTGAAGTCGGTTCTTTTAAACGGGTCAGAAACTTGATCATCGGGTCACGAAAAGGATTTCCAACAACTTGTTCAAGACTTTCATCAACAGCCGCCCACTTCACTGTCTCCATACTGAAGATCAAATGGCCAGGAGTAATAAGCAACAAGAAACTATTGGAACAAAACAACTAAGAGCCAGTCACTGAACAAATATATAGGAGAAAGTGGCGATGGATCGAGCACACATTGAGGAGGCCACCGAATGAAATAGCACGTTAGGTTTTCGAGTGGAATCCAGATGGAATGCGATTAGTGGGTTGTCCTGGGGTGACATGGAGGAGATCGTATGAGGAAGAGATGAGAGAGTTTGGTCAATCGTGGACCCAGCTGAAGAGAACGGCAGAAAATAAGAAAAAGTGGAAATGTGTTGTTGAAGCCCTATATTCCACCCGGAACGCAAGAAAATGATAATAACAATGCTAGTCATGTAATGGTTGTAAGGAAAACTACGGAAGACATTAACTTTATTCTGGATGCCTTATAAAGAGGATAAATTTTTTTCAAACCAGTGAGTTTATCTATTCTCCAGGTTGTTCATTTACATTTTCAGCCTTAACTGTTCCCTAGAAAGATGAAATTCTTGATTACCTACGGTATTTTGGGCTATTTCTCACTTTCCTAGATTATATGTAATAAACAGAACAAACATTACTCTTTCATCACTATCCATGCAATTAAACTAATATATGTGTCTGTTGTCTAGCAACAAATAAACATGACTTCTATGCGATGTAATCTATTTTGATTAGAGACAATAACTAGGTTAGGAATTGAACCATGAACTTACGAATCATTACTCTGTGATGTATGTCTTTTTAAAAACTTTTTCATTTCTTGGCTTTACTAAAGGAACACAGGGTTTCAAGCTAAACCCGTGGAGTTTCCTGAGCAGTGGTATTTTTTCTAGAGGTAGGATTTTTGACTTCATGCCAGACCTTCCAACTTTTCAGACTTATTGACACGTAAGCGAGTTTGGGGAGTGTGTCGGCAGTGAACGGAGCTCTAGTGATCATTCTATCACAAAAATACCGACGCAGTTGTGCAAGTGTTGACCATAAACACTTAAAAAGTGCATATACTTATTTTTAAAGCAACAATTGAGACATCAGTAATTCTCAGTGACTATAGACCGCCGTAGATCAACTCACACAAACCCACATTCATGATAATGTTCACACACTTACCTCCTATAAGCATACAACAAATTGATAATAATTTTTCACTTTCAGTAAAAGCTGCTACATTACCAAATCCGATTGTTGTAAGTAATGATAAACTAAAGTAGAGTGCTGTTAAATATGCTGCCCATTTATCTCTTGAATTTTGTAATGGTAAAGTTGATGATGGTGATAACATATAAACACTTTGTTGATGATTTTGTCTCACTAGTTGTAAATTAAGCGTTTTATTCTGAATCAATAATTTATTTACACATGTTTTATTTACTGAACAATTTGTAAAATTAGTAGATTGTAAAAAATAATTATGATTCTGTGTAGATGATGGTGATGATGCTTGATGGGAACTATGTACAGTTGAATCGTGTTGATTAATTAATAGATGTGTTTTATTCAACTGTACCGTCGATACTGTTATTTCACGATCATATAGTGAAAATTCTTCCCAATTCTGTGGTTTTAATGAATCATTATATATTCTTGGTATCCAACCGTAGTATACTTTATTTTCTAAATCATATACACCAACAGCATACCATGCACAGGCAAACCAATGTGCTAATAGAAAAAAGCATAAAATCATAAGAAGTAGTAAAGTGGAAACATATTCCAAATATTGATCAATTCTTCTAGCTGCACGTCCTATTCGTAATAATCGAACTATGCGCAATGCATCCATTAAATAATAAACATCCTATAAAAAGAGAAAAAAGAGAAAGAACACGGAATAATTACTACTTTGGTACAGTTTTAAAATGGATTTAAATAATGAATTTCTCGTCCTACTTTTGGAAATAACAACTCTTTGTCATCGTGGATACTGATGTGCCTATTTCATATCAAATGTAATAGGCATGAAGATGGGTGGTTATTATGATTCAGGCATTGGTTTGCAGGGAATTTATTGATTGGTTACAGGATTTCATCGTGAGCTGAAATCAGTAAGAGGATCAGTGATAAACCCGGTAGTAGTGAACAGCTGATTCATCCTTGTTAGGGACTCTGCATCAGTACACACCCACTGGGGTTCGAACTCAGGACCTGCTGGTTACAGGGCGAGGTCGTAGACCATTAAGCTACCGAGATCCTGGCCAATGACCCATTATGGGAGTGTGATACAGGCAATAGGCTCCAACAGAATATTATTCTCACATTAAGAATCATTGTATTTTTTTGTGTTATCGTCAGAGTACTATTCCCGCAGTTCACTTGTGCATTCACAACAGAATACTATGTATATTTGAACATTTTATTTCATGTCGTTTAATGTAAACCAAAACCACACGCTCAGTGACTGGTTAAAGAATATAAACTGTAAAGATATATACAGCTGTTTGAGCACTTGAAAATATACCTTGGATCCGTGTCTTGCTTTCTGCTATTGCACCATGAATTCCAACTTCTGCCAATTCACGACAAAGCGTGGCCACTAGCGAATGTCATCCATGGCGAGTATTTATCCTCACACTCGACCTGCTGTACCCCTTTGGTCACCGCTTCCTAATAGAACCACATGTAACTACTTATCTGAATAAGGCCAGTCACCAAAGAACATCAGGTTGATATTCAAGTGATTGTTTGCAGGGAGTTGATTGATTTCGGGATTTCATCATGAACTTATATGGATTGAACCCAGAAGATCCTGGGTTTGAACCTCAGTGGATGCGTCCTGATGAATAGTCCTAAACTAGGACCTAACTGCTGCCTAGTACTTCCAGGTGTTCCAACAGTCCTCTAAACGATGTCAATTTTTGACATGGTAATTTTCCATAAACCCGGTACAGAGATTGTGTCATTTTGATCGTTCCTGCTTGGTGTTGTTGCTTAGGTGAACCAAGATTCAGTGTTTAGCCTCTTCATCCACCTAAATGTATTACTTTTTAGTACTTTCACCCTCTCCCCACTCCACCGTGTAATTACATGCAAGTGGATACAATGCAATGGTCGAGTTTTTTCTGGGTTATTTAAATTATCAAAGTCAGTTTTTACACGGTACTTGGTAAATTATATTATTTTTCTTAATTGGATCTTTTGGGTCTGTAAGCCCATAACGTTTGTCTCTGAGTGAGTTGGTTCGCTTTAACCTATTTGCTGTCCAAACTTTACTCGGTGGCACAGTGGTTAGGACTCTCGCTGACCATGCACATGGTTCGAGGTTCGATCCCCTGCCTACACACATCTGATATCTACGGTTGGCCTGTAAAATTTAGGCTACCGATATCCATGCTGAAAATTCTATACTTGTACCAAAAATACAGTGTGGAATCAAGCTGTAAATCAAAAATCAAGAAAAAATCCTACAGCAGTGTTTTCATTACTTTACGTTTCCAGAGGAACATAGTGCTTCAAGATAGAGCTTTGAAGTTTCCATAGCAGTGGTGTTTATTTTATTACAGGATGGGGTTGTTAGCCTCATACCCGACCTTCCTTCTTTAACTCTTCTATAGCTGGCTTAGTTTGGTAAAGGAGTAGGTCGGCTGGAGAATAAACCCCGAACCACATGAGGCGTGGTAGGCTAGCATTCTGTCTCTGTTTCACGGACGCACACTCTTACACTAGTGGAGACTTATCAGAATGTAACAAAAAATGTATAGAAGTTGAAATATTTGCACCACTGGTCGGGGAATAATTAAGATTTATTTCGAATATAAGCTGTTTTCAGTGACCCTGAAAGCGAGGTCTCATGAGATTAAATACAACCATTAATCATAAAAGTAGTAACAATCATATCAGTGACATTAACAGTATATGTATAAGTTAGTTTTGTATTTCCCATTGACTGATCGTACTAGACCAAAATTTTCAGTTCAAGCGGCCCAGTAGATAACGTCTTGGCGTTTGGTACGGTTAATGTTGACTTCTATTCTCAGTGAGAATACCATCAGCCACTGGGAATTTCAGGTACATCGAGCTGACCAGCCTCACATAGAACCAGGTGGGTATCCTGGATTACACTCTTAGATACCATTCACCAAACAAAAGTCTGTTAATTGACAAGTGGCCATAAGAATAATGAAAATAGTATGATAATATTAACATTTCAATATTTAAACTGTATCAAATCAGAAGTACTGTTACACTAAAGTTGAGGCTGACAGATAATTAAAGTTAAAATAAGTATAAGAAAGTAGTAAAGTATAAGAAGAGGATGCGTTAGAAAATGCAATTAATTTTCTAAATCTGACCAGGCTAGTGGAGACATAGTGGTAAGACAAATGCATTTTGGCCTAGGGTTATGCTCTTAAGATCCCATAGCTTCCTCTATGTAAAAGACGAGTTCGAAAGTTTCGGTGAGACCCGACGAATTACCATAAATAGGTTTCTTGTCTCCTCTCAATATCACAAGTCTATCTAAAGTAGATATTATTAAGTATAAAATGTGTCCATGGTAAATCTTAGACGGAATCCCGCGAAGAAATTAACTGGAATCTTAATATCAGCCTGATTTTTTGTTATATGTTAACACATGGATTCTACTGTCTTCATTAGTGGTACATGGGTAAATTTTATTTTTTATTTTGATTACAGCTTGATTCCACACCGTATTTTTGCTACAAGTATGGAATTTTCAGCATGGATATCGGTAGCCCAAATTTCGCAGGCCGACCATAGATATCAGGTGTGCGTCGGCGTGGGCTCGAACCCCGGAGCATATGCATGGTCGGCCAGAATCCTAACCACTGTGCCACCGACGCACACATCGACATTATGTGCTTCTCATATACTCCGAATCCTCTAATTCGGAAACATATTCAAAGACATTCTTCACATCGTGGTTTGCTACTTGTCTGTGAAAAGCTTGTAGGGTTCTGACTTGTCACTTTATAGGTAGAATTAGACATGTTCAAAATTAGGCGGACAGGGAATCCTAGTTTATGTACTTTGGGCTGACCATACATGTTGCTTAGAGTGAGTTTAGGAAAGTCACAGAGACACATTCCTCTTCGTTTCTGGTTCTTAACAGAGTATATTCGCTGTCTCTCCGATTCTCCACTTAAATCTACTGTGTTGAGAATGTTGTTTCATGACTCAGAAAACAACTCATTTTGTCTATGTATTAAAATGTATTCACTGATAATACACCCACTTATTTAAGCTGGTTTGCTTATTATAACTCTTACAACCTATCCATACTGTTCAGTTAATACAGTTTTAGGGAAATAATTATTTTTACTACTGACAGTTGTCAGTTAGCATAGTTTTAAATCTCACAGGTTAACCGTCCGGTTGATGATTTACACACTGAACTTTTGAACAGTCCATTTTATTACCGATAGGAGTTGTCACTAGTGAAAAAGTGTGCAATGTTCAGTATCCGTGGATAAGAAGAGTAACTGCACATGAAACTCTTCCATCTAAATTAACCATGGCCAGTCTAATGATGTCCAGATTGTCTTAATTGTAGCATTTGTCAATAGTCATGTTGCGTCACTATCACTGTAGACAGTAAGGATATTCGTATACGGAAAAACAGATTTGTGGCTTCGTCTCTTCTATCTCGAAATTGGTATAAGAGATGAGGAATTAGTGATGAGTAAAGTTAGTCGGACAATGAAGCCTTAGACTAGATAAATGCTGAATAAGGAGAACGTCTGTGAAAAAAAACGTACTGTGTTATTTACAGGCCAACAGTATTTTAATATTTCATACGGAAGACAAGCCAATAGGTCTAGAGTAAACCAACCACTTAGATAATTCATTCGAATAACTGGTGGATCAGCAACAACTTCACCTCCTGCTCCAACAAAAGATGTGTGGAAATTTAATACAATGTCTACACCGAATATAATGTCTATAATAGCATCTGTTATTGTTAAAATTTCAAGAGTTGTTGGATGCGACCAATCCTTTTCATTATTTGACTGTAAAGATAATGGATCTGCAGAAGGAATCCATGCTGGTCGAGGGATAACTGCTACTCTTAATGGGACAATAATTGCTGTATAACCAGTTAGCAGTAGAATAGTCCAATCCCATACAATTCGAAAGACTGAGTAGTGAAGTAATACATGTTTTGGGGGACATGGAGGCTCTGGACGGTAGCGTGGAACACATTCAGGTGCTGACCACTGGTTACTAAAAAGATCCTCAATGTCACCGTTTATATTTGTACCCTGAAATAGAAATAAAAGACAGTATTGAAGATTTAAAAATATTCGGTGAATGTTTAATTTTTTATCTTGAATCATCATAAAAAATACCATAATACAGTTTTACAGTGCTGTTGTATACTTCTGTGTTAAATATTTTTCATTAGCGAACGTAGCATTAATACAGAGTTATTAGCTTAATGTTGAATGTAGCATTGAAATACAAATATCTCGAAGACCTGCTTTTACTGATATAGCCTGTACATTATTGGTTTTAACGGGTTGTGGTATGTATATTTTCATCACTTTAAAACAAAGACAGATAAAAATGTAAACAGAAGATAATCAGTGGGGTCCACCGAGTCAAACAAGAGGACTGTTCCTTGTTTGTGACATTGGCTGGTATTTATGCCAAAACACACAAACTGACGGAAGTTGAGATTCACAAGCTATTGGTTTTGCTCCCAATGGCTGATTAGCTTATGGGGCCATCTTTTAGCCGGAGGATTTTAGTTTTGAACCTCAGTAGATGAGTACTGATGAAGAGCTTCAAACTATGATGAAAAAGCTGTCCAGTACTCTCTGGTTTTAAATGGTTCCCTAATTGATATTTGATCATGATCAAATCTGTAGCTAATCAAATCCTCGCAAACCAGCGCTAGATGAATTCCTGTTATATAACATCTTACGGGCGAGTGGAGAATAGCAGTTGGGTTGTTTCTTGTTAGCTTCACTTCACAATAAACGTGCATTTTCAAGATACTATCCTGCCATCTTTCCAGTGTATTCTATGCTTCTATATTAGCAATTGCATTACCTCAGCGAAGAGTAGGTTACTTACTACTGATACATGATGAAGCAAGTTATTAAGTTTGCCATCAATCCATAAAGTCATTGATTGTCGGTTTGAGCAACGTAGAGAAGTTTAGACTGCCTAACATGGGATTCCTATGTGTTAAGAATCAACGGTTGGGTGTTCTCAGTTATAAAAATGCATTCAGTCTTTCTGATTTATCAGATTCATTGAATCCTTAATATTTTTCAGGGAATCGCTCTTTCTCCTGTATATTTCTGCAACTTATAGTTCACTTACATTTCTTTTTTCCTCCATATTTACACGGGCATTATACAGTGTGGTAAGCTGAAGTACTGCACTTTAACGTAAGATTCTACTTTGAGAATTTAGTTCATTGAGTAAACTATATTAGTCTTTTTAGGATTTATAAGTTAAAATGTGACGTAAAAGTATATCATTCTCTTGGCGCCTTTCCGTATTTCTAAAACCTTATACGGAAATGAGTGGTGGACTCAAAGTTATTGCGTTAGAATGGATCACCATGTGTACTACAGTCAACCATTAGAACGAAAGATTACTTGATTCTTATGAATAATATTGGAAACATTCATTCCAAACAACGATCGCATGAAGTATTTCGGAACTAGGTGTTAGCAATATGAAGAGCGACACGATTTTAAACACAGTTGGATTAATTTTATTTAGTACAAAACTGGAACGTGAATTAGGTAAAGCATTGAAAATACGTGAGGTTGCTGTCTCCTGAATGCACTGGATAATGCATAAGACTACTGACGGCTGAATACTATAAAAACTGCATTTCTAACCAATCAGAAGTCGGTGGCACAGTGGTTAGGACTCTCGCCGACCATGCACATTGTCCGGGGTTCGAGCCTACGCCGACGCACACCTGATATCTATGGTCGGCCTGCAAAATTTGGGCTACGGATACCCATGCTGAAAATTCCATACTTGTACCAAAAATACAGTGTGGAATCAAGCTGTATTAAAAAAAATGAATGCAGTTTTTACACAGTCCTATAAAGCAAATAGGTTTTTATGTGAACACAGTGCACAGAGAAATTAATTGGCTCATTCTTTTCGTGTATTATATTTTGTTTCAGTGAAAGACCTTTTTTTGGTAGGTGAGTGTTGAAAATATACCATCTTAATACATTACGACACTTAGATAATGAAATTAATGTTTTTTTCTGGACTATAATTACTAGTACTTACATTTACGTTATTTGGGAGTAAACAATTCTTTTACTTCTAAATAATTTTCAAGTTTGGCCATAGATCGATGTCAGTCAGAGAACCCCTGAGGATCAGGGGATTTCTAGACATCTGCTTCGTCTTAGCTTGGGAATCTCTAACAGTAATCGACCAACGGGGTTCGAACCCAGTGCCTTTAGGTTGCAAGGCGAAATTAAGGATCATTCAGCCACTGAGACCCGATCCACTGGCCCGTTTATTTCAACCTCTTGAAATTTTCTACTTTAGTCAGACCATATCGGCTGGTCAATTTCATCACTCCCTACCGGTTGTACGCCAATGGTCACCAGCCTTCTCTAGAACTCTAGGCAGCTTCGTTCTGGAGCTACCTACCATCGGGCAGGGGACTCGAGTTTCTTAGCTTGTAAAGTTAGCGCAATGAGGTGTAGTCTCCGTGAGTGAACGTTATGGTCTATAAATCCTAACATCTTAGGAATCTTTCCGTCATTGGTTACTCTATTTTAAATGTAATTCTTGAAGTACTGATACGATGTTGTGGCAGATAGAGTGCATTACGAAGACATGTCCTCAGAGTCCATAGGAAGGAAGTAATTAATAAAACCTTTTAACTCAGTGGCAATGTAGACGACTCAAAGCTTGTAGTTATTCATTTCAACTTCTGATAAGGACCTTGGTACCAGTCCTGTATCGGTGAATAGCTGACTATTGGCGAGGATTACTTTATGTTGGGTAATAAAAGGGATACAGTGAAAAGTAATATAGAATTTGATTTTTCTCTACATCTGAAAGAAATTTATGATCGAACAGGCAGAACATGTCAAACAATGAAAATTACCCAAATTTCAATATATAGCTTAACACAGAAGGCAGAGTCAAACTTTTTTATTAGTCACATGTATACTCATTAGAATGAACTGAAATTAAATGAGTATTGCTGGTGTAATATTTACGATTAAATAACACCATCATTATTTTATATTATTAGATGTTTTATTTTGTAGACTTAAAACGCTCCAATTTTAGAAAATACCAATGAAGTCAGTATGTGCATCGTCTAATTCCTTGTGTTCTGAGTAGAGTGTAAGACTTCAGCTTCTAAAGTTACAGCAGCCCTGGTGTTGCATTTGCAGAGTATGTTTGGTATTCTCACTCCCAGCCAGCCCTCTTCCTTTAACTTACCAAAGGCTAGTGAACTTTGCAGTGATCCTCAAAATATTTACACCGTCTGATATCAATTCTAGTTTGGAAAGGAGACTAACGCATGGAATTCGTTGATGGCGGTGCTATTAGACAAGTGTGTAGAGTTTTTAAGATGCATTTAAACCTTTCATTTTGGGAGGTACCTGCTGACTTTATTTACTCATAGTCTTAGGCTCAAATTTCATCTGGCTGGAATGAGGTTATTGCCAAAGAGACCGTAACTACTGTGAAACAGCCGCCTAGTTCTCTTTAATGTTTTGGTGGTACTTAAGCATGCTCCTATAAACCATTTCATCCACCTTTTCGCTATTCAGTGAGTAAAGTATAATCTATGAAAACGAATTTTGGTTAATGTATGGGGTGACAGTAGATCCTAATCTACTAGTGTCTCCTGCCTACATACAGATTTCCAGGAAAAATAGCTGCACATAGATGATTCTTCTCAAATGCATCCGCCTACATTTCAAAAATGTATTTTTGAGATATAACATATTTTAGGATCGTTGAAGAGTAATTCTGAATACGTCGAAAAAAATTTTCTTTGAGATAATCAAATACTTTGAAACGTTTGATCTTTGATGTCACTTAGAACTAATAAAGTACTTTCCATTTTTACTACATAAACGAGTAATTCCCTAAAGGATTATTCTGAGGTACTTTTTTTAATTTGGCTTAATTACAGTACACTGAAGGAATAATGTCCAAGGCGGCTTACTTTCAACTACAGGCAGCACAAATGTGTGTGTTAAACGCAGGGTCAGAAAAGTAAGAAAAACCTTCACTAATCTGAAATCAGTGTAGAAATTGACTGCACTCAGCATAAAGAATATAATTCGGAATTTCAACACTACTGTCAAGTCACACATTGCTTTTATATGGTTCAGAGACTTGGTGTGTCATGAAAACATTTCCGGCAGGCTACTGTTGACTTCAAACGACAAATACCTTCGATGGCTCACTAGTAGGTATCAGAGATCAGACGAGAAAGGAGTAACAACAAGGAAGTCTAGCCACAAAATAACAAAGCATCTGTCGCCCAACAAACGTGGAGTAGGGAACGCAGAAGGACTGAAAATACACCAAGAGCATCATAGCGTGACACAACCCGCTGAGCAGGTCCCAAGTAGAATGCAGATGAGGAACAACAAGCTGGGTGAGCTTCTGAGGGTGACATGAAGGAGATGAAAGCTTATATGCAATCGTTGATTCAACTCAAAAGGACTTCAAAGAATTGAACGATATGGATGAGTTGCTGAAGCCCTATATTCCACTCGGGAACCCTGGGGAATAGTAGCAATATATGTAATATATAAAAGCAATGATGTCACCTATTTTTAAGTAAGATTATACACACGAAAGGAAAGACCATATCTATTGACTTACTTTAATATTTCCAAGCTTTTTTGAATTTGATGCTGAATGATTCGCTTTTTTCGTTCTTTTTTTAAATAAATTACACCTGTGTCTCTTTGATTTTATTTCCAAATTAGTTAGGTCAAAATCACCAGATTCCATTTTATTTAATGATTTTGGACAACTGCTGACTATGCTACTACGACAACTGTCTACAGTATCTGGTGGTGATAAGTGTTGATTTGGTTTTATTGAATTGCGTTTCACTTGTTGTTTCAATGGGATAATTTCACTGTCATCATTTGTATTATTATTATTGTTGCTATCACTGTTTGACTCTTTTACACTGTCAACGTTTTTATTAGTTCCAGTTGGCTGTGATTGAGGATTCTGTTGTTTATCTTGTGATCCTTGTAATGTTTCATTTTCAATATTCAACACTGGTGGTGGGTCAGATGGATCTTGACTATTATTTTCACTTAATTCATCAGCTTTTTGTCGAACCATTGAAAATACTAAACGTGCAAATTTTCCCCAACCTAGAAGATGAATAAATGCAAATAGAAAGATTCTATTATATTTGTTTTTATTGATTTGAGACTGAATAGAATGAAAATAGTTGTTCACTGTTTTATTACAGTAGTCTGGATGGATTATATAATTGAAAATCAATCTCAATCGTTTCTTTTATTTATGCAGTGTAATCATGCAATCCTTTACGCTTAATTTTATCAACGCCAGACAAATAAAACACTATTGTTCTCTTACTTTTCGAAAGCTTACCTGTGAACCCAATTCATGAATTTATGGATGGTAATTAATTTGTTCCTTTACGTTCCCAGAGCAACATAGGGCTTCAAGCTAGAGTCTTGAAGTTTCGTTAGCTATAGTGTTCATTTTTAAGGATGGAGTTGCTAGGCTTATGCCCAAAATTCTTTCTTTAGCAGTCCCACCACTGGCTTAGTGAGGTAAAGGAGTGCATCGGTGACGGGGGATCGAACTCCGGATAATATGAGGCATGGTTAGCGAGCATTCTACCGTCGTGTCATCCAAATAGATGGTGTAATGGCACATAACTCTACAAAATCGCTAGTCTGCATCTGAACAATTAATCGACACTAGTGACTGACATCGACGTTTTTACAGAGTAATCATTCTAGAATAATATGACCAGGCACTCTCTCCACTAGGTACATTATTTTTTTAAGTTCATTTATTCGTTAATGAACATTAGTTGGCTACACATGTACTTATTCTGAGCAAATTCAATGCTGAAAAAAGTACATCTCATCACTTTTTTTGCTTTTTTCTAGCAAAAAGTTTCTCATCTGACGTTGGATAAACACAAATGGATTAAAAGAAAACATTCACCTACTATACCTACCTTTCCAATTCGAATCTAGTTCCTTACATAAACGTTCATATTTCTCATGTTAATATAGTTGAAAAAGTTTAGTTCATGGATCTCATCCAATTGTCACTAGTATCTTAATCAATAACTCATGTAGGAGGTTTCATCTTCCCTTAGCTGCTAAGTGATTCACCTTGGTATTGACCAAATCTTTTCTTGTCTCAATTCTTACCATCAACCAGACATTTGTTTCTCAGAGATCTCATGAATTCTTCTTATGGTTTTACTCATGGTTTTTGGAGAAGAAGGCGTATTATTCATTGAAAAACACTAAATTTGTAGTAATTTACTCCAATTTCCTATTATTTTGAGCAATATCCACAAAATTTATCATTTTACAAAGGGGAACGATAATTTAAAAACCAGTCAACTTTAATTCCTTGTTTTAACGACAAAGTGTAATTAAAAGGAAATAATATATTTTTATTAGAAGGTTGTGGAAGTACTTTCAATAAGAGAAAGTACATCCGTGTGTAATTAGTATGTAAGTTACACTGAATAATCACGTTTAATTCTGACAGATATCATAAATAGAGAACCAAAAATGTGATATGTTAGTTTTAAGTTCCTAAAGTAAAAAATGTAACACTGAGTGTTCATTTCTTCATTGCTTATAAAACCACTCCATTCATAAAACTATTGAGTACAATCTATAGTACAAAGTAAAATTTGTTTGCCCATTTAATACATATAAATCATTTAACCAACAGGACAACAATAAATGTAACATTTTGCGGTAAACTATGTTAACAGTAGGCTGTTTATTCGAATTTATTCCTTGATGAGTAACCTTCCTTCGTTTTCTGAGTGGAACATAGGCCTTCAAGCTTGAGCTTTGAAGTTTCAACAGTGTGGGTGGCTGTTTCACCGGATGGGGTTGCTAACCTTTTACCCAAAATTCTTTCCCTACCAGACTTACTACGGACTAAGCGGAGTGTACGGCTGCGTCCGCCGGAGATCGAATCCTGACCACGTGCATGGTTATTCTGTCACTGAACCACCGAAGTATATAAAACGCATTTACTACTGTAACATTCCAACACATTTAACAAACTTCTTGGGGACAAAAATATCTCCTTGATTTAAACGTGATCATTTAATCTCAATCTCAAGGAAGTGGAGACGGAGCCTATTGGACACAAGATCGAGAAGAGGAGCAGATGTGGGTTCAGACCACTATCTAGTACAAGGGACTTTCAAGGTGAAACTTAAAGCCTAGAGGATACCTGGGGATAGGCCACAATGCAAGTTCAACACTCAACTACTGAAGGACACAACCACAAAAGACACCTTCACTGCAACTATCAGAGCAAAGAAGGGAACACTATGTGAAATCACGGAGGAATCATGCTTGGAAGACCACTGTAACTCTCTGAAGGTGATTTTCAACGGAATGCGTTCAACGGTTCTAGGAAGAAAGAAGAGACAAGACAAGGAATGGCTCTCAACGGACACTTGGAAATTAATAGAAGAGAGGAGAATGGAGAAAGAGAAAATGATTCAATGCAAAGATGGGCAAGAGAAGGAGACGCTGAGCTCAACTTACACAGCACTGGACAAAGAAGTGAAGAAGAGTGCTAGGAAGGACAAAAGACGATTCTTCGACAATCTGGTCACTGAAGCTGAGAAGGTAGCAGGCAAAAGGGACCTGAGGACACTATATCAGATAACCAAATCTCTATCCGGGAAGAGACCAACACAAGCGAAACCTATAAAAGACAGCCAAGGGAACCCAATTACCAAGGAAGAAAAACAGACTAAACAATGGGCGGATCACTTCGAAGGACTCTTGAACCGAACATTACCTGCAACTCCTCCAGAAATACCAACAACAGCTTGCACACAACCGCAAGTTGACAACAATCCTCCAACGAGAGCTGAAGTCTTGAATTCAATCAAGCTCCTGCAAGCTGGAAAAGCAGCCGGACCAGATGGAATACCCCCTGAAGCATTGAAAGAGGACCCAGAGACGACAGTAGGTAGGCTGACTCCATTATTGCAAAAGGTCTGGAAGGAGCGAAAGGTGCCTACTGACTGGAGGGAAGGATACCTCGTGAAACCACCAAAGAAGGGTGACTTAGGACTCTGGAAGAACCGGCGAGGAATCATGCCGAATCATGTCTACGCCAAGTAAAATTCTGACTCGCACCACACTGGAGAGAATAAAGGACGCACTGGAGACAGAAATCCGACCACAACAAGCTGGATTCATGTTGTGACCAAATTGCAACTCTACGCATCATCATCACAGAACAAAGCATGGAATGGAAATCAAACCTCTACCTCAACTTTATAGAATTTGAGAAGACCTTCGACAGCGTTGATCGTGAAGTAATTTGGAAATTACTCGAGTACTATGGCGTACCCCAAATATTCATCAACCTTATTCAACAGCTGTACGACAACGGCACCTGCCAAGTGATCCACAACGGAAGACTCAGCGAGGCGTTTGGAGTAAACACAGGAGTCAGACAAGGCTGCCTGCCTATTATCACCAATGATATTGCTAATTGTGGTGGACTGGATCATGCGTCAGACAGTGTGAGACAAGAAGACAGGAATATCCTGGACAGACGCGAAGAACCTAGAAGACCTGGATTTCGCGTGTGGATGATTTATGTTTGATGTCACACAAAATCGAAGACTTACAAGCGAAAACCGACAAACTGGTCAAAGAAGCACACAGAGTAGACAGGACTCCATGTGAACATAGACAAGACGGAGGTGATGAACATAACCAACCATCACTACCAACAACAGCAGCAACATCCAGCACCAATCACCATCAATGGGAGTGATTTGATAGAGGTTACTTCATTCACTTATCTACCATTGAGCATTGTCTCAACTACAGGCAGTCGGAACGGACGAGGATGTCAGATCGAGAGAGAATCGGGAAGGCGAGAAACACACACATTCATCAACCTGAAACCAATCTGGAAATCTTCGCCACTCAGCCAGCATCAACAACAAAATTCGGTCGGATTTTCAATACAAACGTCAGGTCAGTCACTTCTTCTATAGGGATCAGGAACTTGGCAGGTGTGTCACAAAGAATATTTCCAACAGCCTGTTGCAGACGTTACCTTTATCAACAACTGTCTTCGCTGGCTCTATACTGAAGATCAGGTGGCCGGGCCGGAAAGAATCACCAACGAGAAAGTATTGGCAGTAACAAACAAAGCAAGAACTAATCGCCCAACAAATATGTAGGAGAAAGTGGAGATAGATTGGACACTCGCCGAGGTGGCCGGTTGTTCACATCGCGCGTCAGGCGGTTGCTCGAATGGAAGTCGAAAGGGAAGCGGCGAGTGGGACATCAGTGCAAGGGTGACATGGAGAAGATCGTGTGAAGAGGAGTTGAAACAGTATGGGCTAACATGGATGCAGAAGCAAGTGGAGACGTGCAGTTGAAGGCCTATGTTCCACTGGGAACGCAAGGGAAAAATAATAATAATTCATTCTCTGAGTGATATAAAAATCTGGTCACCGCTTTACCAAAAATAATATTTGTTCATGTATATATAAAAGTAGAAGTTTTATCTTATCTGTATCACTTTCAAACTCTAACACCTTTCCTAGTCAGTTTCTGCTAAAATTGTCACCATTATTCGCCATTTTGACACTGATTAGTTAGGTGGGTTTTTTAGTCAGATCCGTATTGTTTTTTATTGCTGAGGGGATTTAAACTCATGTGTTCAAGTGAATCAAACGGTCTTTTTATGCCGCTTACTTACAATTAGTATTTTCCAATTAAAATATAATTCTTCTGTGCGTCACGAGTAAACTACTCCTTATGATCACCTTAATGTACAGGTATTTTTCTCAAATGCTCCTGTGGACCTGATTACATTGGACATTGTAAGTATATCCTCCTAAAATATCTAGTTGAACACCACTGATTTTGGTTGGTAATAAGTGAGCATTTAATGAAGAAGTATCTTATTTGTTAACAACTTCTTCCTGCCTTTTTTCCTTAACACTTACCCATAAGACGGAATTTGGTCACTCTAAAAGTTTACATGTACACCATTTATGCATCTCAGAAGCCTTAGCTCTACATAGGCAGATGTTTTGTTAAGCCCCCTGGTCACAGTTATTTCTTTTCTTTTTGTTTTATGTTATCTCTTGAATCCATTCCACATAACTGTATCTTCGCCTTCCATATTGTGGTCATCATCGCGTTTTTGATTTTTTTTTGACGTCCAAGGGTGACGTGGAGGAGATCGTGTGAAGAGGAGTTGAAACAGTATGGACTAACATGGATGCAGGTGAAATGTACAGCAGAGGACAGAAGCAAGTGGAGAAGTGCAGTCGAAGCCCTATGTTCCACTAGGAACTCAAGGGAACAATAATAATATAATAACCTACTCTTAAAATGCCAATACAAATTAACTTATTTAATAACTATTCCACCGCATCTCCACTAAACATTATGTTAATTATCTTTATTATAATCACATGTATATTGACTAAGCAATTACATACTACCACCTAATGCCTTTTTCGCAATATGAATACGATTGTATAGCTTGCAAATGAAGTGGCCGAAAGGAAATAATACTCGTTGAATGACAACTGTGCTTTTCCCCATAAATTGTCAAATGCTCAGTAATTAATTTGACACCATAGTGGAGAAGTGGCTGAACATCTAACCATGCAGATATCAATTTGAATAAGTGTATATATATCCTCATAGTTTATTCATAGCTTAGAATAATTAGAGCAAAAAGTTGTTTTCAGTAAGTTTTTCTTCAAACTCTACAGTTGTAATTTATAAATAAAGGCTAGTGAAATAGTGAGTGTAATGCACAGATTTAATTGTTCCACTGTAGAAACAATCGATAATAATAAGCGTCAGTGCAGGGTGTCAAAAATTTCGAGGATTACATTTTATTCTCTTCCTGGTTGTAAATTCAATTCCTTAAGAAGACAGAAGCAACCAGTATCGTGCAGTCAGACGGTAGTTATTCATTATAACATACGAAATGTCAATGAGAGTTTATTTGTTTAGTCACTCCTTTGACCTGTAATTGATAATTTGATTTCATATACTTTATGAAGTAGGTGATGACAGAAAGTTACTGCTGGATTCGCACCTGAAGAATTTACTCACTAGTCTGACGCTCCACTAGTTGTACTGAGCGACTTGACTGCTAACTGGGTGATCCGTTCACTGTATTGAGCGCAAGTAATTCCTGGTTATCATCTGAATAAATCCTATGGAAATATCTATTCGTTATCCCATCTCTTCATGCAAGTCCTATTCAGCATAATTCTGCGATAACATCATCATTTCTGGTTTACTCTTTCATGTCAGAGCTTGAATATACTCAGCTTACTCAAATGATTGGTCGGTTTGACACCTACAGAAGATACGTGGATGCCATATTGTTTCTTTGTGATAAGGAAGTAGTGCCTAATCATATTTCGCTTGCATTCACCAACTAACATTCACCATTACAATTTACCATATAGAACAGATCCGACTAAGCATCCTTTTTTCAATGTGTTACTCACAGGAAGTAATGGTAAATCTTTTCCAAGATCGATCTGATGAGAATGTAAATGGAATAAATGTTTAACTAATTTCTATAGTTGAGTGCTTATTCCAGGAAAATGAATCTTTTTCACTCTTTTTTATAGGAAAAGAAATATTTATAGTTTCCATCGAGCTGACGCATAACTTCGTTCCTTAAGGCTATCATTACTGAAGACGATTACCTCAACTGATCTGTTGATAAAAATTCATCGGATAAACATTTTAAGCTGTTCACTAACTCAATTCCAAAGAAAACCATCTTCATGAATCTGTTTTTCAGAGGCGGTCTGGTCTCAGCTATGTCCAAAAATTGTCTTCTTAATAATTAAGTAGGATGTTCTTAGCTGCGATGCTCCAAATAACCTACTCTAGCCGCAAGTTATTCTCTCTGTAAAAGATTAGGTCCCTTGTCTGTTTGCCTCCATATGTAACTACCAGTCCATCTGTCACCGTAGAGAAAGGTACATCAGTGGTAGTCTGAAAATTCTTTTCATATGTATGAGAAAGCACATCCTAGAATGATTTGATGCGGAGAAAAGAATAGTGAGAGCTCTACTCTATAAAACTTGGTCGACTTCTGTCACTGAACTAACTCTGACTATGACTTTAAGCGTATCTATCGGAATCATGGTAATTTTTTGCTTTTTATGCTTTCCAAACAACACAAGACAACGCGAGTCTTGGCTATGCATGAATTTAAGCTGGAACTTCGTGTAAAAACAAGGTATTTACTGTCTCTAATTCTGCCTTGGCCCTAAGGTTTTTTTCCTTTACATTCCTAGTGGAACATAGGGCTCCAAGCTAGGGGCTTGAAGTTTCTGTAGCAGCGTTAATTTTTACAGGATGGGGTTGCTAACCTCATGCCCAACCTTTGCGCATTGACAGTCTCACCACTGGCTTAGCGAGGAGTGCGCCGGCCGGGGTCGAACCCCGAACCATGTGCATGGTCGGCGAGCGTCCTAACCACTGTGCCACCGATGCACCGACCCTGAGTTATAAGGGATAAAAATATTTATTATATGTATCTTCCCTATACTACTATAACAGTTATTGTTATTAGCACTTTTACTTCGAATGAATACCAGAGTTATTTCGCTCACTTGTTCACTTTATAGGTTTAATTCAATTAATTATTGAAATGTTAAAATCTGTCTTATCTAACGTGTCTTCTCCTGCTAATCCAATAATCCTATTAATTTTATATCATTTTCCAAGGTCTATATATTCCATGTGGTATTTCATTTATTGCGCAACCTGTTTTGTCTCAGTGATTATAATCATTAATATTCTGTCGCATTTCATATTATTATTACTGCAAATATTCACTTTTACATAAATTTCCTCATGCGATATAGTTTCTTAGAAATCATAAGTATATATATATATATGACTGTACAGCACGAAAATAGATTCGTCAAGATAAGTCAGTTCGCTGAATATTCAGTTCCCACTGGTCGTTTTAGACGCTGAAATACTTTAGCAAATGCATTACACCCATTATTGTATTGTATTTATTCGAAAATTATAAATGTGCAGCCTGTAAAAATTACTGAAAATAACTATTCATCCTAATTATTCGTGTTCAGTGTGTCAGTGTTTCAGCGGTAAAGTTCTCATCAACCATGCATGTAGTCCACGGTTTGATTCCTAGCCGACAGATAGCTTAACCTCGCTTGGCTTGCAGTAAGCCTAGTAAAGAGGGAAGGTCGGACGCAAGTTTAGCAACTGCACCCTGTAAAAATAAACATCAGTGCTACTGAAATGCAAAGGCCCAAGTATGAAGTCGTATGTTCTACGAGAAACGCAAAGGAGTAAAATAAAATAATTAGAATAAAACATGTTCTCTCTTTTCTAGAATAGAATGATTCGTTTATTTTCGTCTCATTTACCGGCATCATTACCGCAGAGAATAATAAAAAGTATAATATTTCAAAAGAATAAAACCTGACTTACTGCTACCAGCATCACTTGCAGCTGCAAATGCTCCCAATGCAGACGTCTGAGCAGTTTCTTCTTTCAGCGGTTGACGAAATGCTGTCAAATCTTTGAGGGTAATAAGAAATAGTACCACAGCATTTTCATCGTTTCTTATGGGAATCAATTCAACCAGAATACACAATGGGGTCACTAGAAATTAAGCGGACCGAATAAAAATAGAAAAAAATTGCTGTATAAGCAAACATTGTCGGTAGTTTTATTCGTATTAGTTACATTATTCGTCTGTATTTATTATCAGCATAAGATAGCAATGTAATGGGGAAATAACTTAAGGTCATTATTTGATTGAATCACTGAACTTAATCGGATTTTTCTGAATGAGAAATAGCTAGCGTTTGGTAATTATTTAATTGAATTTTATGTGAAAGCGGAAAAAAGTGACCAAAACCAAAACTCAAAATTCTTTTAAATAGTGATGAACACATTTTATTGATCACAACACTGTAAGATTTGGATTGGTCTACGTAAGATCACGGTCAGTTCACCTTGCTTTCTCATGATGGTTAAGCTCTTAGTGTGTGTGGTCTTCTGGAAAATAATTTTATGTTTCGAAAGATTGGTATTAGGTTTGAGTCGCAGTTGGAACACAGCGACTCACTAGAGACTACAAGTATAGGCAGATGACGAGTCCCAGATGAGACGTAATATGCGCCTTGATTCCACTGGTGGTAACTATTCACCGAAAAACATCATGCTATTTCCCAGGTATTCTCGAAGCATCCGTAGAAGGAATCAACGTGTCAAAAAAAACCAGAGATTTTGGTCCAGTGCAGTCGCTCAACGGTAAAATGCAAATTAAGGTAAACAAATAACAGAAGACTGACTGATGATTTCACCTTAAATTCCCTTCGATTGTTACTTGAATTATTTCATTCTGGTGAACCATCTGACCAACTGTATACTGATGTCACGCATCATGTTACTCACTATCTGAAGAATAACATTCATTCGGGAGACACACAAAGCTAGGTTTATCAGAAATTTTGGGGGCAGTCAGCAAGAAGCCTTGAACCCAAGTTTCAGGCTTCTTCTCGTTCGTCATCAAGATATATCCGCTATCATGAAGGGACTCATGTTCCCTCTAAGATTTGAACCCATGTCATCCAGTGCTGATATCAGGGTGTCCAATCGAAGTATTCGCTGCAGGCCTACAGGAGTTCAATCGATAAACTGTATAGTTCAGTGGTAACGTCTGTGACCTCAGCGCTGGATGACCTGGGTCCTAATCCCAGAACAGATATGAATTCCTTCAAGATCACACCCACACTCTGATGACGAATGCGAAGAAACATAAAACCTGGGTTGAAGGCTTCGTCCCGAGTGTCTCCAACCATCTAATAACAACCATGTCGAGCCACCTATCATAGTTGCCTCATGCCAAACTTGACTGATGGAATTAGGTCTGCACCATACAAAGGACTAGAAGCATAACACTAGGTACTAACTAGTGCTCATTGAAAGCAAATTCTTTTGTAGTGAATAAATCAGTCTTTTAGAAGAATTCACTTTTAAAACTGTTCAAAATTGTAACAGCGAGAACATGAGGGATATCAGGCTGTCCATTAATGTGATGTGAAACTTTGGTCTTAATTACAAAGCCACTTCTAAGTACTGCTAAATTATCTTGTCTTCATTATTTTTCTACTGATCAAGTGTTCTGAGGGATATACATAAACACCTCTTCAAGGTTATAATAATATAATAAGTACAAGTTTGCCTTCCTATAATACATTTGTAGATTAAGTTTAATTTTACAGTGAGTGCTTAAAGCATTTTTCAAAAATGTGTTTAGAATTTAACACATTTAAAATGTTTACTACAATTAGATTTGCTGCAGCACAAATATCCAATACCTACTTTAAGGCTCAGTTAGTTTTGAATTCACTAATTATGACGAATATTCTTGAAATTTCTTGTCTATTTTATAACAAACAGTCTTTTTTGAGCATCTCAGAATAAAATCAGCCTATGGATTTGAGCAATATTTCGTCTTACTGTGCCGACAAGTAGAAAATCGGAAGGTTAACCTTATTGTAATCTGATGTTGGCTGGTGACTTGCTACAGGACAGACTTTCCTGGAGTTCTAGTGAGAGGTCATGACCAGTGAGGTTCATCTATTCAAGTTTGAGGATGGATGTCTAGCCGATAACACTGGTTGGTGATCGCGCTAAAAATCATGAACTGGTATAAGTCAGAATTCATGGGCTGGCCGCTGAATCAGGTCCGTGTGGCTGAATGGCATATGAGCTTTCCTTGTAACTGGATGGTTCTGGGCTTGAACCCCAGTGGGTGAATACTGTCAAAACTGGGATGAAAAAGCTGTCCAGTACTCCTTGGCTTTCAATGGTTTTCCAACTGATATTAATCCATGGTCAAACTCTTAAAAACTATTGTAAATATGAAGTGACGTGTTTTCTTTCAGTTTTAAAAATAATTTCAGCTCAAAACATAAATAATTCCGTGTTATGATAACTCAACTGATGTAAGAATTTATCTTTTCCAGGATTTGAAAGGTCAGATTAAGTGTCGTGTACAAAATCTGTAAATAATAGCAATTATTAGGTCATCAGTTGTCCTTGCAAAAAATCAATAATGTTACTGTAGTAGAGGGTTTGAATCTAGCACTGCAAACTATATTTACTTTTACAGATAACGCGTTATTTCTAAGTTCTACATACAGGTCAGTCTAAAACTTCTTCTGAAATAGTACAATGTATTTAATAATTATCCATCATTCAGTTAATTACCAAATATGAGTTTGTAGGGAGTGGATTAATTACAGGTTTGATGAGGAGTTGTCCAGTATTCCCTGGTTTTCCAAGAGTGTTCTAGCTAGTGTCAGCTCGTTATCAAACCTGTAACTTAATTAATTAATTATCAAATCTGCCGTATACGCAAGATTATCCGCAACTTTTCAAACACTGTTATTGTTCATACACTTTGATTTATCTTTAATAGCTAACAGTAACACTGATCTCTATTGTCAATCTAAAGTGCATTTAAAAGACTCCCAAGAAAAACTGTACAGCTTTGAAGTGAAGTTACGAAAAGAGGTATCTGTGCTGACTCATGTGTTCTTGATTACATGACATAATAAATTAAAAATACATGAGGCGAAAATTCACAGTAGGCAAACTACAAATATAGAGCTAATAAAATTCAATTCTAACTAGTGAACTGTATTGTTCTATCACACATTAAATATATTTAAACTTACAGTTCTTCTTGTATAGAATAACTTCTACATGTTCAGATTTTTGTTCTTTAAAGGCATTTTCCAGTGTAGCCATTATCGACTTATTTGTTTGTGGACCGTGTAGAAATGGACAAAGACCAGGTTTTTGCATTACCTCGACACGACCGAATCCAGTTAGATTAATAAATCCATTACTAACATAAACTATAGGAAAATCTAGAATACGCGCATTGGCGAGTAGAAAACATGAATCTGAAAATGAAGAAAATAAAATACAAAGGTTCTGTGTTATCGAAACCAAAGTGGTGGCGAACAAGTGATTATTACCATAATAATTAGAAACAAGTTGAAATGGTACATGAAATTTGCAAATATATATGTTAGGAACATAGAAAAGCGTGTATCATTTCCACGGCATGGGACAACGTTTGCAGATTTCGAGTCAAATGCTCCAAAATTGGCGTTTACAGAGTATTTAGTTTGAATAACGCCCCAAATCAAGCATATTCTCTGTGAGTTCGGCGAATCAACTGGTTGCCCTTTAGAATTATAGTAAAATCTTTAGCTTAAGTAGAGCACAAAAGACAGACAATGTGAGCATAGACTACTGAACCTTGATATCTCAGATTGGTTTGGAAGTCCTGAGCGATTTCTGTGACAAGAAGTTATAATTGAAGCTAACGAATTGATTATTATGTTAACTTTTGTTATAGATAGACTTCGAATAGAATACATTGAGCAGATTCACGATACTTGATTGAGTTGCATTCGTGTTTTAGTTACAATATTAATTCTTATCGTTTTGTTTTCATGTAGTGTTCTGAATATGCAGAAGTGATGCAATACTTTTCTCAGGCAAATTTCAATCAAATGTACCTACATTCCACCGAAATAATTTCAGTGTACAAAAAGCTAGTTTGAAGAGAATTAAGATTCAAATATGTAGTCCTCTTTTTTGCTAGAATTTCATTATTTTTCAAATGCGTTCGACGATTAATAGTTCTGTAATTTCAAGGTTAATTAAAAATTGACTTCTGTTAGAGAATCCCCGAAAACCAAGGTCTACTAGGTTCTTCGCATCGATCCAGGATAGTACTGTCTTCTCGTTTCTCACTGTCTGACGTATAAATTTCAGTCATAACTTTCTTTTATCAGTTAAACAAATAGACTTTTAGAAGAAACAAAAAAACAAAAAGCGAAGGATTAGAATCATGAAGATTCAAAAATTAACCAAGTTTATATTACAAATTTGTTTTCATGGGAATTACTGCAATTATGCTAAGAGTTAAGTAGAACAAAAATCTTTTTTATCAATTAAAATTCATTATATTCATAGCCGCGTATTTTTCAGGCGTGATGGTCTGCCTGGAAAATTAAAAAAAAGGAAAGCAACGACTTGTTTTAATGATGATGGCCATTAGTCACTTAGTTTTTGGGTCTGAGTATCTAGGATTCTATTTGAAAGAGAAAAAAACGTAGGAAAGGTGTGTCCATTTTAGTTTTTATAATTAATAATAATAATTATTATTATGACTGGGTAGAAAAGAATAATAATAATAATTGCATGCATAAATTAGATTTTTGTTTTGTCATTACTAAACTCGATTATAATGAAGATAGGGGAAGAGAGGTAGTCGCGCTTTTTAACAGTATATACCGGGTAGTTGAATTCATTTCTATGCTTTATAAAAAATGACCTAGGAGTCTACGCCATCTTGTGAATAATAAATAAATGTCACCTTGGTAACGGTAAACAATCGACTTCAGCATATATGTTGATGATGATTCATTTGTTCATTTGACTGTTTATTTATTCGTTGGCTACATGACTTCTCTCCCTCTCTTTCTCTCTATTATTCCTCTTAATGTTATTTTTGCATGGTTTTTTTTATTACTATAGCTATTTTTTGTACGGAATCTGTTAGAAACAAAAAGAATATTCATAAAAATGATAGTATTCTTGTTTTGATTTACTTTCTCATTTTGTTTATTTTTGATTTTGAATCTTCGAGATAGCTTTGCCTACCGATTTAAACACTTAATTTTATTGGAATGATAACTGAATTGAGTAAAATAACCTTTCTGTAGTAGTGCTCAATTTGGTTTTTTTTTGGCTTACTTTTTTAGTAAACGCTTGTTTTTCACGAATTATTCGAAGTAAATGAAAGTTTATGAGAATATTCACATATGTGTGTAGACAAATTGGACTCTCTAACTATCGTTGTATCCTATTCAACCACTTTTATTCTGGTTACAGTCTGTAAAGCGTTGAATTAACTAATAACTGGATAGCTTTATTGAACGGGTAGAAACAAAAATTTGGAGAGGAATGATGGTCTTTACATGTAGGAAAATACAATTTCGAATTACTTTCAAAGAGTTATCTATGAATTACTTAGAGAATTCATCGATCAAAGTGAAATAAACTAAGGGAAAAAAGATTTCCATTATAACTATACACAGCATATGCTTTCGAAGTGTGTTCAGAAATTATTGCACTTCACACTAGTTTGTTTATTAGATATATATCATACAGTGAAACAGTATTATTTACTGGCAGATATATTTATGGATAGGTGGGAAAACTTTAGAGATTCAAACATTCAGCTCCACCTAAAAAGTATGGTAGAGGTATGTAGATGACACATTCACTGTACTCAGAACACAAGATAAAGATAGATTCTTCGAACATATTAACTTAAAGGTGGAAGGAATTCAATCCACTTATGAATTGGAAATTCAGGAAGGGGAGCTTCCATTGCTAGATTGTAGCGTAAAAAGGATAGAGGATGGGATGTGAAACACTAATGTATACAAGAAACTCGCACAATCAAACCCATATTTGGAGTTCCGATCATTCCATCCTATGTCAGTAATAATAGGATTGGTGAAATATTTAAGTGGTAGAGCACAAAATCTAAGTAATATCAAGAAAAATCTAAGACGGGAAGTTAGGTGTATAAGAAAAGCCTTCAAACTTAATAAATACCCTGATAAATTGGTCAGAAAGCATGTAGGGATATGTAAAAATAAAATAAATAATGACATTAGTGATAGGGATAATATTTGTGATGACATGCATGTCAAGCATACACAAGACAACACCAACAATAGGGAATCGAAATCATCAGTAGTAATTCCATACAAGGAAGGAATCTCGGGAACCACCTTACGCAGAATTCTTAACAAGGCAAGAAATAAAAGTAGCTGGCATTAAAACCCACAAACTCAATTAGAAACAAGCTTTGTCGATTAAAGGATCATTCCTGTGGAGCCATCAAAAGAAAACAATTTAGTTTATCTAATACCCTGTGTGCAATGATTGTCATGTCAAATACTTAGGTCAGACTAGTAGAACAGGGGCAGTGAGTCAGACTAGCTGAGCATAAAAGCCTAGCAAAATCTAGATTAGTTGACCCGGATAAGATAAGAAATCTGGAGAATAGTTCAGCTATGACACTACATGCAATTACACACAACCATACTACAGGCTGGATGGGATAAGATGAGAGTTTTAAAATCGAGTGTAACAGCAGGATGGAGGAAGAGATTGATAATGGAAGCTTTGTTAATAGAATCAACTTCAAACACGTGTAATAGGAATGATTCAACACCTTTCCCAGATATCTGGAAAATTCTACTACACCGACGACAAATAGGCGAGAACAAAGAAAACTATAAAACTCAAGTTTCGAATTCGTATCTGCATACTCAAAAGAACTAAGATTCGAAGCCGACCCACCCAATGCTGCAGTCAAAGCCATTCGGGATCACCATTGACCTCCTGTAGGACTGTATATGATCCCGCAAACTAACACGATACCTAGATCCAAGGCTTTCTGCCGATAACCTCTAACCATCTAATGACAACAATTCACAGTGCACTGTGATGGCAAGCCACCTAGCACGGTGGCCACATAGGAAACTTGACTAGTAGGATTCAGTCTGCATTAAAGATAGGACTAAACATACACATTGCACTAGTTTCTAACCAGTGTCCAATCAAAGATATAGGTTAGCAAGGAATATTCTTTTCGCTGTTTCCCATCAAATCTTCACAGTCATATAGTATTCTGTAAGGTAACAGGAATGTCTATAAATATCAACTATCAGTTGGTTACAAAATCTATGCAACTGTAGCGGTTATCCCGATTTAGACATTTAAAAGACAAAAGGGGTGACTCTAAAGAATAGCGGCCCAAACCGAAACGACCTTTTAACGCAAAAATGACCTTGACAGGGACAACTTCGGCCAATGAGAAGGCTCAAAAAGAAAGGCGCATAATTGTAAAAAACGGTTTATATAAAAGTAGTGCAATCATAATAAACAGTTACAAAGGATGGCGTTCGCGTATATGTTCCAAAAAAACCTCCCAGTTTCTCATGGGAGTCTTCATAGTCATATGAAACCAGTTTCGGTACATAAATTCATCCACGTAACTGTAAATCATGGGATTTCTCGATCCATTAACCGCTCTTATACGTCTTTTTAGACGACTCCAACAACTTTCAATGGAACTGGTGTGGGTTCCATCCAAAGGATTCCGGAAACCGTCCGTATGATTAACAACATGATGAATGTACCCATGATTCGATAATTGACGGTATCCGCTCCATTCATCTGGATGAATAGTCGTCCCCGGCAACACCAAACGCTTATTATTAGACACTAATACTGCTGCACTGCGATTGGGAATCGCTTCTATATATACTTTGCGCAGTGTCGTGTCGTAGATACCTAGTATCCACTGCTAGTTTGCTTGTAATTTCCCGCGGTTGTATTTCCTTTTTATAAGTACAGTCTCATCAATATGGACTATGCTTCCGACTCCTCCGAGAACTTGAGTCAGGGTGTTCATTTTCCAGGAAGAAACATCTCTGCAGTAGTTGTACCATCGCACTGCTGACACCTCTGAATTTTCTGTTTCATAAGCTGTAGCTGTGACTGCTCTTTTCAGGACCCAGAAGTTACAGATCATTAAAATTTTCGTCAAAGGTAGTTTAGACCTTGAGAGAAAAGTTCCTAATGGATCTGTAAACTAAAAAACAACGACAAACCTTCTCGAACCGATTTCCTCTTTCGGCACTCAGTACATCTGTATACAAAGCCATCAATGGCCTCTGTGTATTTTTGTATATGCATAACTCCACATTGGCAAATTTTCGACAAAGCTATCAGTCCGTTATCCAAACAGTAATCGAAAACATCCATGATTACTTCCGCAAATGATACAGTCAGCTGATTCCTTGCTCAAGGTCACTTTTCTGTTCGAAGGTCGTTTCGATTTGGGCCGCTATTCTTTAGAGTCACCAAAAAAGGATTAAGCGAAAAAAACATCTACTTTCGAATTACATCATCATCTATGGCAGTACTTTTATATACGTATAACGATTTTAATACATTACAGAATTATACCTTTAGAGTGTTAGTAGAGGTGGGAATACCAACAGAATCCAAGATAATATATTACATTTGTGTCACCCAGGAGTTATTCAGTAAATGAGTCTCAGTTTGTAACTTTAAACGTGCATCTGAGATTCTTTATATTGTCGCGACATTAGTGACTACGTTTAGTTTCCTTACGAGAAAGTGTTTCTGTCTCAATTCCCAAACATTTTTGGTAGTATCTGTATAATACAATGATCTGAAGTCGTTTGTGAACATCAAATCAAAGAAGTTGTCTAGTCGAGTCAGAATAGTTAACAGTATTCTCATGACTTACTGATGTAAAGAAGCTGCAGTCACAGGAATTGAAATATCTAGTAACTGTTGACAAAGAGTTGTCAGACAAAGTTTTACCCTCGTTTACCGATTAAGAAGATCGGAATCCAGAAATACCATTTTATCTAGATGAAGCGCAACATTTGTTTATTAATTGTTCAGTGGTGAGAACAGCTTTAAGCCTTCTGTAGAATTTCCTTTAAAAGTAGTCATTTAACAATATTAATAACTACGTGTTGTTTATGATGATTAATAAACGAGTTTGTAACTACAATTCATGTTGTTGTTATAAGAGGTTATTTTGTAAATGAAAATAAATGATTTAGTATAAGTTAAACGTTATAGGGTATTTTGAAGGTTGGCATGCAACCATATAAACAGTATGAAGTCAATTTATCTGCATAAATAAATGCATAAATGATTCAAATATGTGTAAATGATAAAGTTTAGATAACTGGACTTCAGTCACTGGAGTCATTAAGTTTACTTTTGTACGTCTAAATTTGTTGAAATACGTTATTCAGCTGATACAGAAGTTGTAACTGTTTATAATAATCATAAATTGTCTGCTTTAAGTCATTTAACTGTCAAAGTTGTGTAAATAAATGCATTTTCAGTAAACAATAATTAAAGATAATTAAAAAATTAACAGAAATCGCTAGAAAGGTGATAATACTTAAGGAATAGAGTTGCGTAAGATAACACTAGGCTATACTTGTTTTTCTGCCAATCTGTTAACCTAAACACATTCGTGACTAATCTTGTTCTTTGATTTCATTATAAACCTTGAAACAATAAACTCATATCATGTAAGAAATGTATTTTGAGAAGTCATATTTAGTCTGGAAGGTAAGAGAGAAATATATCAGTTAATCCCATCCAGTTAGCTTTTAATAATTTAAGTCAATGTTACTACATGGCATAATATATACTATGCGTACGTGGTTCATTGGTAGAATGCCTGCCAACCACACGGAGGGTCTAATTTCGGTTCACATCCTCTTCGCTTTTGAACCTTGCCAAAGCTATAGTAAGTCATGAAAAGAAGGAAGATTGGGCGTGCGGTTAGTTAGGAATCTCAACCAGTGAAAAATAACACCATTGCTAGGGAAACGTCAGAGATCGAAGGCTTATGCCCCACTCATAATGTTAGGAAAGAAAAACAAACGTTGGAAGCGACAAGGAGCTTCAGATCTTATTCATATGAAAATATACAGAATTACAGTGTGACACAGTATCATCAGATAACCATTAAGAAACATTTTCATCGGTCACCAGGAAATTATACAACAGACATTTGTAAATGTCCTATATACATATATATATGTATATATCAATAAAAAATTCTGGTTAAATTACACTGTAAATTATTCATTTTTAACACTTTCTTCTATCTAACACCAACATTATCATCACTATGAATTATTTGTCGTTTACTCAAACAGGAAATGTTAATAATGATTGTATTGCATGCTGATTACTATATTATGTCAGTCAGTGTTTTGAGGTAGATTACTAGAATAAACGCCCATTTTAAGAAGGGTATTACTTTATAAGTAGAAAAAATAAACAGATTTTCCAGAAAATCTAAACAGTTGACAGGAGTGAGCAGTGCCAATAAAACAAAAATTAGAATTTCTGAATTCCTGATCTAAATTAGAGAGTATTTACATGAATATGAAAACTATCCTGACAGCTGAAAATGTCTCAAGTTAGTTCTGTTAAAAAAAGATATTTTATTTGTTAGCTATTTTTTAGTAGTTTTAGAGAAACATTATCATCTAAATAAATTACTCTTAGAATTCTAACATTATCCCCTAATTTCACCTTAGGATGGTTCAGTCATCTCTTATATTTCCAGCTAAGATGGTTGGAGACAATAGGCAGAAATCTGTAGACGTAGATCCCGTGCTTATTGGCATACATGAGCTTGACAGAGCCACTGTTTCCCTTGAAATTCAATGCCACGTCACCTGTCTATCTAAAGTACATCATAAAGGTGAGTTCTCTAGCTTACTGATCACGTCACAAATTTGACTGTTAGAAATCAGTCACTGCCAACATGAAGAACTAGACAGGTGACACTGATTCCTCTCTAGTCACTAATCAGTGTTTATTTCCGGGTTATTGGCTAACAGATAAGATGGACAAGCAGTATGAATATTCTCTTCAAACTATTTATGAGGCTAACTGAAATCAGTGATTGTAAAGAGATGATCATGACAGTACTAGATGAATGAATTGTGCTTCAGTGTGATTTTATTTACGCAGAAGCTTTTGACCATATTAAGTTAAATCAAGTTGTACTTTAGTTAGTTAAATATTTAAATACCACTTCGTAATTTCTGTATAATCACACTAAAACTAGCATGGTTGTCAATGGAAAAAGTAACATTTCTGACAATTAATCACCTAAACAAAACATAAAAAAGTACATATTTCATCATGGGATCAGGAGGTTAATCGCGAGCCTGCATAGCTCAGTGGTAACAAGTCTCTGACTGCAGCACTGGGCGACGCGGGTTCGAATCTCAGGAGGGACATGAGTCCCTTCATGGATGCAGATACGCCTTGCTGACTGGTGAGTACTAACTAGCACGAGACCTAGGTTCAGGGCTTCCTGACTGATAGAATTCAGTCTTCACCAAAGAGACGACTAGACACATAACGCTAGTTACTAGTGTTCAATCAAAATATGGGATAATCTTTTCCGATAAAAAAGAAACTCAGTGATACAATATTATCTGCTGGCGAAATTTCTTGCCCATTCTATTTCTCATGATTATGGAATTATACTCTTCCTCGGTGCCTAAATCTTATTCTTATGCTAAAAGTGCTTCACTGTTATTAAAAGTGATCGAAGCGATTTGGATTACGCCTATACATCCCAACCTATGTGTACAGCAAACAATAGACTTCAAGAATTGTGTTTTGTGGGTTAATGGATATACTAAAACACCAATTGTTATTAAGGTGCATTTTTATTCTCTATGGCTGATTAGTTGTCAAACATGCTAGTTTTAGCGTGACTGTATAGAAACCAAGAAGTGATATCATCCCGCAGTATTTGTCTTCTTAATCCTCTGTTTAAAATAATCAAAGGGACGAATTCTTGTTTTACGACTCGTTGATTATGTTAGACCAAAATAATCGGTTTCTGGTCACATATTGGCTCCTGGTATGCAGATTATGATGATATCTGAGGATTAAAGTGAGGTTATTACTGTTTGTGATGACTAGCAGTGCTTTTCATCCCTTTTTCGAGTCAGCTTGATGCAGTTACAATCCGCGGTGAGTGATGGTTTTTCCACGAAGACTCAAATTTGGCACTCAACTCTGCAAACTCAAAACCACTGGGGCACAAGGGCCACAAGATCCACCTCTATTGACACAGGTACCAATTATTATTTGTTATTGGTTTAATTTAGCATTTCCTCTTAATTTATTATGTCGACCGAAATGCTTGATCTCTGTTGCCGTATCCAACATAATGAACCAATCGGGAATGAAGACTTACTTGAACATTAATAAATGATACCCACTGCACAGGAAGTGGCTCGCCTTTCCTACTGGCCTATCGGACAACGCTTTGTTGTTTGAAAGGATAGGTGAAGGTTTCAAGTTTCAATGAGAAAACCGTCAGTCACGGTGAGCACAGAAACATCGAGGAGAAAAGTTATCAAAAAGGACCAAATCCATAACGTGAGTTCTACTGACAGTCACCGTTAACCAGAATAAAGGGACTAACTGTTTGAACCAGTTATACATGATGATAATTTAGAAACAATAATAAAGATCTTGTTTTTTGCAGGAGATAAATAGGATAAAGAAAGTGAAACGAAGCAAATTTTAATTCATATAAAATCTTTTGTCTGCTTTTTCTCTTTTTTTTTTTTGATAAATGCGTTTACTGCTTGATGAAAAAACACAGCCTTTCTAGAAGAAAAACGCTAAAGTGTATTTCGGAGAGTTCATTTATCCTTGTCAACCTCAATGTACACCCTTATTAGCATTGTAAGTTAATTAGTCAATTACGTAATCAGTGAACTACAGAAAATGGTAAATTACATCCTAAGATTTAATGCATCCTATAATTTATGAGTGAATGTTTGACATAAATATTTTCCCATGTCAATTACACATTTATAAATTAATTTCTAATACCACTGATTCAACTGTAATGAAAGTATGCAGTTAACTAAAAGTATATTAACAAGTAAATTAATTCCACTGAAATGAAACATTGGGGATACATTTTTTTTTACTAACAATCCAATATAATTCTATTATGTACCTCAGTAACATTAGAGTTTCATTGTAATATCAGTCTGTTCCTGCCTCTTTATACTCATCCACAGAATTTGTCTGATTGATAAACATTTTGAATAGTGACTGACATATTGTGTAAATCATATTTAAGCAGCTTTTTTTTTGGGCGTTTCAGCAAATGAATTCATTGTTGTTGCCTTTTTATAAAACGATTGTAGTGTAACAATACGAATCTTTTGTTTCCTATTGAAAATACGAGGCGAAAATTTTCGTGAAGTTTTCAATAATGTGTTCTCGTATTTGAAGCTGTAAATGTAGTAATTAGTTATTTCCCCACAATTTCCTTTGTGAACCGAAATTATTCAGATTACAGTGCATTATCTGCTTTATACCATAAAACGGTAATCAAGAAGGCAAGCAAAAATGCGTGATATTCAAGTATTGGTTTATACAGATTTGACTGATTTGTTACAGGATTTCATCATGCGCTGATATCTGTTAGATAACCATTGAAAAACCACCTGGAAGTACTGGACAGCTGTTTCTTTCTAGACTGGAATTCTTCATCAGTATGCATTCACCGCCATGGTTTCGAACACTGAACTTTTTGGTTACTGGGCCAACGAGCTCGTAGACCATCAAGCTACAGGGACTCCATTCAATCGCCCATAAATTGCAACTTTTGCCAACTCACGACATAGCGCAACCGCTAGCCACTGTCATCCGTGCCGAGTAATTGCCTTCACACTCGACTTGCTGTGCCCCGCTGGTCACGTTTTTCTACTACGTCCCCAGGTAACTATCTGTCTGAATAGGTTCAGTTGCTAGTTAGCATCTTATTGATATTCCAGACTAGGACGAAACAAGTGTCCAGTACTCTCAGATTTTCCAATCGTTCTCTAACAAATGACAACTCATGATGAAATCCTATAACCAAAAAATGCATGACACTATAGACTACTGATTGATTAGATGATTACTTGCACACCAATCACATGAACCAGTGATGCTTGTTGTCCAGGTAGGCTGATGCGAACTAAACACGGTAGGTCCATTTTGCTTGTTTGTTGCTGAGCACGTGAGCGATGTCCTTCGTTAGAGTGAGCTTAAAGAGCTGAATCAGTTCACACTACTCTTATTCTGGCTGACTATCTAGTCAAGCATTTAAAGCAATAAATCATATTTGGAATTTTTAATTTACATAGATCGTGGTGAAATCTCACCTGGACTTAGAATTCAGATTTCTTGCTTGAGGTGTTCCTCTAGCTATAGTCTCAAGTCGACTCGAAGGTGACTATGGTGTCATGGAAAACTCTAGAATGAATACAAAAAGTATCCATGCTTCTGATTGAAGGTGTCATTTCGTCAATGCATAATGTGTCAAAGCAAACCTGTCATTGTCAGATGGTTTGAGGCGACCGACAGGAAGTCTTGGACCTAAGTTTCGTGCTGGTCGGCAGTCATCAGCATGGCATTTCTTTAAACTTGAAGCAACTCATATTCATTCTGAGATTCAAACCCAGATCACCCACTGATCAGTGTTTACTATGGGTTCCGAACAAAACATTTTTCATATACCTATTTTGCTTAAGGTACTATGTTCAGTTGCATACTATTAACAGATACACTATATAGTTTGACAATTCTGACATTTTATTTTTGATAATAAATATCATGACCACAAACTCTTCTGGTACAAATAACTCTTAATCCAGTTGCACCTATTTCGACTATTTGAGTTAGTATCATTTCTGGGTAGTATTCAAGCAGTGAAGTCGGCAGTTGGTGACTACAATTCACTTGCACAGTCTATTGACTACCATGTTACAAGTAATTTATTCTGAATCAACCAATAGATGTATATTGTTTCATTTAGTATTTCAAGTTTTACTGTATGAGTAGAATTTCATCACTGAGGTAGTATGCATCAGAGAACTTTGTTTGATGCAGTGCACAGTGATAGAATAACAAGAACTGGGTGAGTGGATGATGCAACACCTATCCAAGATATATGTAAAGTACCAGTAAAAAAAGAGAAAGACGAAGGGCTGCATACAGCAAGTTGGGAAGTCGTATAAATAAATCGATATGATTATGAGCAGTAAACTGTCCTTGATACATCATTCAGTGTGCGTTGTATCAGATAAACTTGGCTAATACAGAATTTCAGATTTTAGGTTAGCAGCTATGCGTACATTTATTTAGTGGTATTATTTACTGTCAATGCATTTATGGTGCATTGATAATCCACTTGTAGAATCCTTGTCAACTACACGGCGGTGAGGGTTTGATTCCCTGATGATACATTCTTAAACCCCACCTAGTTTACAAGCCTACAGTGTGGTTGGAAAAGAGATGGGTTGTGCTTAAGTCAAGCTAACCCACCCTCTGAGCCATAATAACACCAACGTCACTGAAGCTTCACAGCTTTAAGCCCTTGTTACCATTAGAATGCAAAGACTGAAAGAAGTAAATATTTCTATCATCAATTTTCACTTGAGGTTTAAACAACACATCTCCACTTTGTTGCATTTTCTTCTGTCCACTTCAGCTGGGTTCACTATTGTCCATAATCTCTCATCTCCTCCTCACGTAATCTCCCCATGTCCGCCTAGGGCGACCCGCTTGTCGTTTTTCTTTCAGATTCCACCTGAGGGCCTGGCGCGCGACTTCATTCGATGGTCTTCTCAGTGCGAGCCCAGTTCATCTCCATTGTATCTAGGAAATTCGTTGAGCGGTCGATTATTATTTGTTTAGTCTCCACAGTTTCTTATCCCTGATTCATTCTTGCCATTTTATCTTCAATAAATAGCCAGAAAAAGCAGTTATTGATATGTCTGAAACCTGATAGAAATGCTTTCCACAACGCTCTGGCAAAGTTTCTGACCCATATAGAAGGACTGACTCGACATTAGTGTCCAAATCTTGTTCTTAATGTTGTGGAGTGCAGAAGATTTCCAAACCAATTTCAGGTTGATAAAAGTGTATCTTACCTTTCCGATTCTGGATGGCTTTGAAATCTTCATCTCTACCCCCTGTGGTTGATTGTGATTGGTGCTGGCTGTTGTTGTTGTTTTTTTGTTGGTTATGCCTGTCATCTCTACTTTCTCTATATTCACCAATAGTCCTGTCTTCGCTGCTTCTCCAGCGAAGAAAATAGCATTGATATGGTAATGTTTTAGTTGAATGTTTTACTGCTATGTGTAGTGCTTATTTTCAGGCTCTTTTATCAGATAGTTTAAATATGCTCAGGCATCTAAACATTTTAAAGTGCTCATTATTCTCTAATTTACCTTTACATTTCATTATAGACAATCAAAATAAACATATCCTGCATGAAGCTAAGCTTATTTACTATGACAAAATTGCCTCTAAATGAAATGAAGCTTTTACTTACAAGAAAAATGTAGTAAAGATATCCTCAAGAGATTTATAACTATTATCATTATCACTATTCTTCTGATAATAGTGATGAAGTCATTATATTACTTCTAAGCCATAAGATATACATAACAGTTTAATGCATATCTGACAAGACAGACAGATAGATGGAAAGATAATGGAAGAGAACTAATTACTTCTAAGACTAAAAGCATAAATAACTACTAAACCTTGCCTATAGATTTCACCGGAATGATTAAGTTGCTATGATTTGTTTTCACTATTAAACAGCAGAAAATTATAATAATAATGATGTAATCAATCTGAAGTTAATGATATGTTAAAAAGTCTGAAAACATATTTATGTATTGAATAAGGGGGGGGCGGGCACTTTCTTCATTCATTATTGATTCGTCTTAACTCTAATGAAACTGCTTATCGTTTTATTGCAGGTTATCTGATGAATTTTAGTTAGTAAGTACTTGAAGTCGTGCAAAAGAATTAAGAAAAGAGAAAGATTGAGCGAAGAAATATTTACTTTTCAATTAGATTAAGGAATAAGCGTGTGCACAGGTTGATTACGTAACAGATTGTTAAAGAAAATAAAACAATTTGGACAATGACAATTTGTAACTAAAGTTGAAGTGGTCATAAGAATAAAATAATTTTTACAAGGATAACACGTAATTAAAGATGAAGTAGTCAGAAAAATAAAATAATTTGGACAATTATAGTTTTTATAGGTTTTTAAAAAGAAAAATATTTTAGGGGGAGGGGGATGAAGTAGTCCGGTTTATACAGTCATGTAACGATGGCCAAGGTAAGGAAAGTGGCTGTACAAATTTCTTCTGAACACACAAGTTTGGTTTCTTCAGGTGGATTCCTATTGCTTCAGCTGTATGTAGAAGACGAACTCGTAAAGCAAAATTAAGATTGGTAGGAATACGATAAATAATTTTAAATTCAGTATTAACGTCAACCTTATGCTCACTATCTACAAGGTGGGCTAAAATAGAGCTACGAATAGATCTTGTTTGTCCCTTGCTTAACCCTTTTAAAAACTATAATTGTCCAAATTATTTTATTTTTCTGACTACTTCATCTTTAATTACGTGTTATCCTTGTAAAAATTATTTTATTCTTATGACCACTTCAACTTTAGTTACAAATTGTCATTGTCCAAATTGTTTTATTTTCTTTAACAATCTGTTACGTAATCAACCTGTGCACACGCTTATCCCTTAATTGCTCTTCATTTTTCCTAAATTATGCATTATGCAATCCACGTGTTGTAACCATTTCCACCTTTTAATTACACATATTAATTTTTCTTCGTTAATTACCACCCCATTGACATTTTGACACTGACTAATTATTGTTAACAAACATATTGCCACTTGAAGAATTAAAACATAAATATTGGTTTTGCTTATTACATAATCACGGGGTGTGGTTACTGGGCTCACACTCAGCCTGTCTTGTTTACTGGGCTTACTGTTGGTTAAGAGAAGTTGAGGAGTGTGTCAGCTATGAATTCATTCCTGGACCACATTAGTAGTTGGTGAGGATTAAACCATTTCTACCATTTATGATCTATTGTTATTACTTGAATAAAAAAAACATTAAGGACTAATTCTGTGCACTTTCACGGTTACTTTACGCCTGGTACATTCTTGAATTTCACTCTTCTACGAAGACGTCGTCTTCGCTCAATACTCAAGATCAGACGGCCAGCCAGAGAAGATCAGCAACAGGGAGGGATATCTGGCAATGAGCGAACCAACCAGGAACCGATTGTGAAACAAATAGGCAGGAAGAAATGGAGATGGATTGGCTGGCCATACGCTGAGAAAACCATCAAGTGACATCACTAGACAAGCCATTGCTCGAGTGGAACCCTAGTTGGAAGCGGCGAGTCGGTCGTCCGAAGGTGACTTGGAGGAGGTCATGTGGGGAGGAGATGAAAGCATGTGGGCAGACTTGGAGTGGAGTGAAAAGGTTGGCAGAGGACCAAACGCAATGGAGATGCGCGTCTGAAGCCCCTTGTTTCTTTAGGAATTAAAGGATATAATAATAATATAACGAGAGCGTCGGCAGCGCAGCGGTTAGGATGCTCGCCAACCGTGCACATGGTCCGGGGTTCGATTGCCGGCTGATGCACTCCTCCACCATGCTAAGCCAGAAATAATACTGGTAAAGAGGAAAGTTTGTGCATGAGGCCATCCTGTAAAATTAAAAACACTGCTACAGAAACTTCAAGCCACTAGCTTGTGGCCCTGTGTTCCACTGGGAACGTGAAGGAAAAAAAACGAAAGTTATGTGAGGCTTTTTGGTTTGCTCATGAAAAAATAAAAACAATCAAGGGAAACCCACAATAGGCTTATAACTAAGAAAGTTATCCATCAGCAGAAAAAAAGCCAAGTCATTGTATGGTATCACCTATTTTATTTAACTCTCATAACGAATATTTTATTTTCAAAGGAAAATCTCTGCTGGATGGTTTAAAGGAAATAAAAGTTTTAAATTTCAAAGGTTTTCCATGGTTGCATATTTAAAATATATTAACTCGTAAGTATTGAATAAATGAGAAATATAAAACTTAAAACACCTGCTGATATGAATCCTAAAATCAAACAGTAAGTCTCAAAAGTGTGACACATCTGTGAAGCATTTATTCTCGTGAGCATATGAAGAACAGATATCCGGATTGATCATCTTCTGGTGTAAAATTTATAGAGAGAGATAAATTTATTATGATGATTATGATTTACTTTAGGGTAGATATGAGTTCAGAACACATTGTTCCAACAAAACAAAATAGGTTTGCATCATCAGATTGTGACGTGTACTACTGACAAGATTTGTCAATAGTATATAAATAGAGACTTTCATCCGCACAAAAATATTAAATAGCGGATACGTAGATTTGAAGTCGAATAGAGGAAATGAACCCGTACTGCGACAAAACATGAGAAACTCAAAAAAGACAACGAAATATAACGTGAAGGACAGAGATAGCATAGCATGGAAGATCTGTGCAAATGACGAATTTAATACAAGGCTAGATAATTTCTCTGCATGTGTATGTCAAATTGCCTAACATGCTGTTACCAAGCCGCTTGTTTTTTTCATGGTATATGCTTTCAACACACTTTTTGATCTCCTTTAGTGAACCGCAAAATATTTTATTATTCTTTATTTTAAAAGCAGGAATAGATATTTGTTTGGCTAATTAAGCAAAAATCTTTGAAGACACCATCAGGGAAGTAGGTCTACATCTGTGATAGGCAGTAAGAAGAATAATGATGTGCTGTAATTTCTATGAGAAACAACTGTTTTATGAAACAATGGTTGGCTTCCTTTGATGGACTAATGTCGTGGGTCTAGTGCTTTCTTTGGTGGAAACTGAATTATATTAGTTAAGTCTGCTATATGGGCGCTATTCAAAGTATCATGTCATGACGATGCACGCTTAATTGTTGTTAGATGATTGGTGGCAGTCAACAGGAAGGCTTGGACCTAGGTTTATGGCTTTCTAGGACTTGTTAGCAAGCACATCTGCTATCGTGAAGGATCTCATTTTACCTATTCTAAGATTCAAATCCCATTCACGAATTGGTGCAGTCAAAGACGTGTCCACTGAGATATTCAAGTTAATGTTTGACTTCCTGTACAACTGTAATGGGTGCTTTAATTGTCCACAATGTAGTAACTAGTGGATTGTGTCTAGTCTTTCACTGGTTGGCGACTGAGGCAAAGGATTAAGGAAAATTTCAATGTAAGGACAAACGAAAGCCATTATACGCTGGAAGCAGTAAGAATCCCAGATATGCTAACCGCATACACACATACGCTCCTAGGTCAGTCTGATGAATGTAAAAATATGAAAGTTACAATAAAATTTCTCGAAATGGTTATGATAATCAGCTACATTCATATTTTAGTATAATTAATTGAAAATAGAGTAATGAATCCTCAATAAATAACCACTTCTGAAGAAATTAAAAGAGAAATTCACTGTAAACTATACGTCCCTATGAAATAAAAAGTCCATTATCAGATTAAGCCACTCGTAGCCTGCTTAAATCACACAGTTGACTTATTTTCTATTCATCCATTAATCAAAATGTATTACATTCACTGCATTTCGTGTTCTTTCAGTAATTCAAAAATATCCTTCAATCACGATCTCTGCTCAGCTTTCAATTTAATATCATGAAATGCATTAAGGGGACGTAGGATAAGCTCTGTGTGGAGTACTGACGAATTTTAGTTGAATGATATACTTACGTTAATTACGTCACTGGAAGATCTCGTACAAAGAGTAAATACTTCGCACTGGAAACCACTTAGAATTTTGTGCTGCATCCATGATTATTGAGCTCAGTCTACAACCGCCAAAGGTGAAATCCATGTCAGTAGTAATATTCACTAGCTGTTGAATTTTGCGAGATACGTTTTTTAAAATTATTTTGTTCTTTTACGTTCCCAATGGAACATGGGGCTTCAAGCCTCTGGCTTCGGTAGCAGTGGTATTAATTACTTTTACAGGATAGGGCTGCTAGCCTCATGCCCAACCTCCCATCTGTACCAGTCTTATTATTGGCTTAGTGAGGGGTAAAGGAATGCGTCGGTAGCGGGGGATCGAACCCCTGACCATATGGGTGGTTGGCGAGCATTCTACCGCTGCCAGATATGTAGTGAAACTAAACTACGAAGATGTGATAGTGTTTTGGTTTTTTCAAAAGTGAACAAGATCTTGTGGTATACTGTTTTTCCAATTTCACCCATTTTATTTCCACTGAATTAGTTCAGAATAATCATTTGAGAGGTACTCATCATGTATGTTTTTGTTTATATATACCTTATCTTATTTTGAGTAAATACAGCAAACAAAATGTAACACTATCCCAGTATATATATGTATATATATGCACAAACAACTAAATGTCAAAAGATCCGCTACAAGGGAATTAAAATTGTCAGATGTCTTGCTGACGATAAAAAAATATAATTATCTTTGGCGTAGACATACAATACAGACTGGATAACTAACTAGTTTAAAAATATGAAATGAAGTTTTGCTGATATAGCAGTCCAATTAGTTTTAGGTCTTCAGAGAACAATTGTTGACGTGTTTGATATTTTCAATTAGAGCTCGATAATCCCACACTGCTGATTCTAACAATATAGAGTTTCCAGTTTGTTTAGAATGAAAAAAATATAGTCTTTCGTTAATTTTATTATAATTAGAAGTATACTACATGTAGAACTTTTGCGTCGGTGGTTCGGCGGTAGAGTGCTCGCCAAATCACACAAATAGTCCGGATTGCAATCCCCGGTCGACGCACTCCTATACCTTTCTAAGACAGCAACAAGGCCGGTAAAGATGGAAGGCTGGATGTGAGGCTAACAACTCCACTCCGTAGAAATAAAACCATTGCTACTGAAACTGAAAAGCTCTAGCTTAGAGCCGTTCTTAGCTAATGATAAGAAGGATGAGGAGGATGGTTATTTTCTTATTATTTCCGGAAATTTTTGATCATAAATTAGATGGTTGGAGGTAATTAACAGGAAGCCTTGGACCTAGGCTTTGATGATGAGTGCCAGCTAACAGAGTACCTAGGTAAAAGGCTTCCTGCCGATTTCCCTCAATCACCTGGTATCAACAATTCAAAGTGCGCCATGACAGTCAGACACCTTGAATGGTTGCCACATTACAAACTTGACTGGCAGAATTCAGTCTACATCACACGAAGGACTAGACAAATTACACTAATTACTAACTGCTATCGAAATTAGAAGCTAATATTTATCGTTTAATTATTAACTTTTGTTAACCCAAATGAAATATTTGTGTAAATATTATTGGAGACATTTTAGTCAACCTTATAAGCGTTGGGTGCATTACAAATCAGGCATATGATTTCATTTAGTATAACAGTATTACCAAAGACTTCATTTAAAGTCATATGTAAAGTGATATCCAGTCGTACAAAAAGACTTCACTTACATCTTCTTCATGAATTCGATGCTGTTGCATTGCATTAGGCGCAGTCTGAACGTTTTTGTCCCTGTTTAGTCTGTGTTTTTTTTTACTACAATGATTTCAGAGTCTGTTTTATTTTTCTTAGATGGATAGTTCTTAAGATAGTTCACTATCTTACACACATGTCATTTCTCATCCACTGTGATCTATCTTTGGCAAACTTTTTTCAGTTAACATTGTACATATTGACGCCTAAATAAGTGTAAAGCTTTAAACGGAAGTTACGAAAAGAGATCTTTAATTGTTTATACTTATGTATTCTTGCTTTACATAAAGTGAGAACTTTTGTAAATTTAAAATCTTATCTAAAGATGATCCATGCGTCGTAGAATGCTCGCCAAACACGCCTCATGTGATCCGGGATTCGATTCCCGGCCAACGGACTTCTTTACCTCCCTAAGCCTGTAATGAGACTGGTAAAGAGGCAAAGTGGGGCATCAATCTGACAATCCCATCCAGTAAAAATAAACACCATTACTACCGAAACTTTAAGTTTCTAGCTTCAAGCCCTGTGTCCCACTTGGTACTTAAAGGAATAAAAAAAGATCATCCGATTCCAAACAAACATCTCTATGCTGAAACATGACCATTTACTGAGATGCCTTATTATTTCCTTTAGTAAGTGTATAATTGACAAAAGAAAAATGTAGTAAGAATGGTTAATTTTTTGGTTTTTAAAAGCCAAACTTTTATCTTTCATTAACCAAGACAAAAAGATAGACAAATAAAAATCTAAAATTGGAATGTTAAAATCTGATAGTCAAGATACAGAGCAGGAGAGAGAGAGAGTAAAAGACGGAAAGAGAGTTTCAACTGTCCATTTCATTAGTTATTCTTGTGTGTACGATAGTTCATTCTTGCAACCTTTTCTCTCCACTCTCAGTTAACTTTCATCATGGTGTGGATGTCTTTATTTAGAAAAAAAAAAGAATAATCATGAGCATGCCGCTACTACTACTGCTATCACTAATAATAGTAATAATAGTCCTTCAGTCTGAACAAATGTCTTCTAATCATAAAATAATGTTAAGTAGTTCAACTATACTGTCAGTGAATGGAAAAAGAAAGTCACAGGAATAACAACAACAACAACAAGAGCACTGGTCTGAAAGGTAAACGTTTTTGCTCTAATGAAAATATCACTATGTGCATACGTGGAAAAAAACTAGAATTCTAGTGAACACATCATTTTCCCTGTCCCCTCTCCTTCACTCTCTATTCCTTTCACTGTCTTGTCACTTGTTGAATTTACTATTTCATTAAAAAGCAATACTAATACTACTACTTCTAAACATAATAATAATAATAGTAGTAGTAACTTTTATTAAATCATAAATGTGTGCATGAGGAGTGAGGCAAAAAAAAAAATAATCCTTCAGGCAGAATAAATAAACTTGCCTTTTTTTTCTGGTGTGTGAAAATAATAGTCAATGATAGATGATATTATTTGAATAACAGTGAAGTTTTGAAAAAAAGCATATATGGTTGAAAAGAGATGAAGTGGATAAATCTCAGATGATATCAGGATTAAAATTTATCAGATAAAAATTTATTTTATTCCACGATGATAGGTGAATTTCGCACAGCTTAAACCACATTACTAATTTACTTTCCATTAAATTGAAATTAGTCAAAGATTTCATGAAAACTAGGGATTACTAGATATCACTGCCTCTGGCTTGGTTTTGGATATTACAGAGGTGTGCACTCATGTGAATGATCAGACTGGAGATTGAGCTCATAAGTCATAGATTACAAGTCGAGTACTGAAGAGTAGTAACTTCAATATCTAATTCTATGGTGTTCAAAACTAGGATGGAAGGACTGTTTAGTGTTTCATGGTTCTTGTTGTTTCAATAACTGATTGCAGTTTGCTACAAAATCAATCACGAGATCAGTTAAATCTCATAGACTTAATTTTTGGATAATGTCTCATTGTTCTCTGATTACAGCTAGAATATAGGTCGTCTCTTTAAATCAGTAAATAAAACTTTCTTGGCTGGAAAACTATAAACGACCTTCACCAACCGTAAGCTGTTTTCCGTTTTTGCTAAAGATAAGCTCCTTCATCTGGCCTCATCTATGTGTATCTATTAATTAAACTATTTTTGAGAAACGTACAAACGCCAGAGAACGCTTCCGTTTAAACGCGACAACGTATTTCAGCGTAGGACAAAGGAAAAGTGTGGAAGCTCTATTCTAAACCACTTGACTGACTTCCTTCACCCTACTAAACCTGACAATGATTTCAAATTCATGTAAACACTTCACACTAAATTGGCACGGTTTCTGCTTTCTAAACTTTACCGAGGGCCTTGGCCGTTCAAGAATTTAAGCCACAAATTTGTGTATAAAAGTATGTACAGTCGCTATTTCTGCCTTGGTACCACAGGAACAAACATTTATTTATTGGTATTTTTTATGTTGTTCATTCGGTTAATCAATGTTCATTTCCCTCATTACAACAGTTATCACTATTGTTACTATTACTGTTCTCACTTTGAACTGTCTCCAGGATTATCTCACATTCATTTGTCATTTTAGAAACAAAATTTTGCCATCTTGAATTCTATTTTCTCAAATTTTCCACCATGTTATGTGATATTCTATATTTGCCTAATAATCCTAAGATTTTACACCCCTTTCCAAAATCTAAACATCTTATGAACTGTTCTAAATATATATATATATATATATGTATAGCATTAATTATTTTTGCCACTTGCCACCTGGCATTCAACTGTGATTCTTATCACATAAACATTTTAATTATATTTTATACTATTATTGTTATATGTATTCACACTTATTTTTAAGGATTTCTTTACGGAATATTATTTCTTTAAAAAACCACATATATTTATATATAGGATTGTACAGCTGGATAATGGATTCTTTAAAATGTCTCTTCGCCGAACACTGTATTCTTAATATTACAAAGAGTATTATTAAATTGTTGAAAAATTTGAATAAAAATCATGGGAAAATCGTGGTGCTGATATTCATTTCCTCGTATTGACTACAACACACAATAGCCTAAGTCTCTGTTGAAACAGAGAAGGTTTTAATAATTGTTTCTTTTACAAATAGGTTTGAAGTGTGTCTCTGAATATCACAATCTTCTTCTTTTCATTACTTTCATTACTTAATATATAATTGAAACTCTTTTTCAGTTAGACTACATTACTATGTGTTTCCAAATTAAACACAATTTTTTTTCTTAACTTTGCGATTAACCAACTCGGAAATAATTGCAGGCTTGTTTATCTGTCAAAATACTGAATATATATGTTCAAAAAGGAATTTCAAGCTTGATCTCATTATTAGCCTATGTTAATTAGAGAAACTTTGAAGAGTAGAGATGGCTGGGCAGCTATTCTATCCACAATATTACCAGCAGTACACATCCATGACAGTGGTGGGTGGGATTGAAAGTAAGACCTTCAAGTCAAAATTCAATGACTCGTGAATTTAAACTTTTGTCAATATTACCATCGATATACAATTTCAATGTGGTTGTGTTCCTTGAGTTGAATTACTGAAGTCTCCGTTCTGAAAGTTCAAGTTGAAAGATTGTTTCAAGGATCTGAATGAGTTCAAATACTTTAAAATGTATTAACTGTTGATTGCAGTGGATGCTCAGGTGAATGATTTTGATTTGGTTGTGTTCTCTGAGCTGGATGGTTAATTTGCGGAGCTTTCATCGCCCTACTGGGCGACATCTTCAGCGCATACTTCAATCCGAAATGAAGTGAGCTTTAAGATTTCTCCACGAGTTTATTAATCATCTCTCCTGGTGGCCTTGGACACGATTGTTTGCTTTTGTGTGTTTTCACACCCTCTAGGCTACTTGTATTGGAACTGATTGTTTCTTTGACTTGAACTTTGACCCTTTGTGTTTGAGGTTTCTTTCTTATCGGTTGATAAATTTTGTCTATGTCAATATGTCTATTGTTGGAAGATTCACCGGAATAGCAGGCTTCTAAAAATTCTCTAGCATTCTTGTTGTTTCCTCTGTCTAATATTTGAACGTTGTCCCAGTCGAATTGATGTCTGTGGTTGTCTGTATGTAGTGATATGAAGGAGTGGATATCATGTCTTTTGACGTCTAGCTTATGTTCATGGATACGAAGACGAAAGGGACGTCCACTTTGACCGATGCAGTGTTTTTCGCAGTTGTTACAATTTATTTTGTAGTTGATGTTGGTTTCATCTTCTTTATTTGTTGAGTCTTTTGTTTGACATATAACAGCGAAGTGATTTTGTCGGTTTCTGTGTGACGTCAATTGCTAATGATCTGAAAAGTCTTTCAGTGATTCCTGAGATGTTCTATATATATGGTAGGACAGTTTTGTTTGTGCTTTCCTATCAAATCAAAGGTCCACGAGGAAACACAAAGAATGCTAGAGAATTTTTAGAAGCCTGCTATTCCGGTGAATCTTCCAACAATAGACATATTGACATAGACAAAATTTATCAACCGATAAGAAAGAAACCTCAAACACAAAGGGTCAAAGTTCAAGTCAAAGAAACAATCAGTTCCAATACAAGTAGCCTAGAGGGTGTGAAAACACACAAAAGCAAACAATCGTGTCCAAGGCCACCAGGAGAGATGATTAATAAACTCGTGGAGAAATCTTAAAGCTCACTTCATTTCGGATTGAAGTATGCGCTGAAGATGTCGCCCAGTAGGGCGATGAAAGCTCCGCAAATTAACCATCCAGCTCAGAGAACACAACCAAATCAAAATCCCCCACCTGAGCTAAAAATCTTCTTAATCATATCTATATACAATTTCATTGGAGAGTGTCTATCTTCAATGAATACAATCTCCCGTGAAACCTTCAAAAAATTTATCCAAATATCAGCCTGCAATCAACAGTGAATATATTTTAAAGTATTTGAACTCATTCAGATCCTTGAAACAATCTTTCAACTTGAACTTTCAGAACGCAGACTTCAGTAATTCATGTTGCGTTTCATATATACATATATATATATATATATATATATTCAAGTATTGGTTTTGTAGGGATTTTGTTTGATTGCATGGAGGATTCAATCATGAGCTGACATCAGTTAGAGAACCATTAGAAAACCTGGGAGTACTGGTCAGCTGTTTCATCCTAGTTTGGGACTCTTCAGTAGTACGCACCCACCGGGATTCTAACCCACGACCTTCTGGATACAAGGCGAGCTCGTAGACCATTGAGCCACTGGGACCCGATCCAATGGTTCTTGAATTCTAACTCCTGCCAATTCACGACATAGCGCGACCAATTCGCAATGTCTTCCTCGATGAGTTACTGCCTCATCTTCAACCTGCTGTACCCTACTGGTCACGGCTTCCCACCAGAACCCCAGGTTAACTGCCTGAATAGGGCCAGTCGCTAGTGAGCATCAGATTGATTTTCAAGTATTGGTTTGTAGGGATTTTGTTTGATTGCATGGAGGATTTAATCATGAGCTGACATCAGTTAGAGAACCACTGGAAAACCTATATATATATATATATTGATTGTATTTTAGAAGACATCAGCAAAAGGGATGCTTTTTAATGAGAAATAAAACCACGTATGCCTAGTAAATATTTATTTCGGAAGTTAATTTATGAAGAAACTTTAATTATGCAGAGACAATAACAACTGGGTAAAGAGCCAACCCAGTTGATAGGCAGAAGTAATATTATCCGGAAAATGGTCTTTCTTACTGTTATTACAATATTAGTATTATTATTGTTATGCCGCATCCAATGAATATCTTCCCATTAAAAATCGCCATCAACCCTCCAGTAAAGTAAATGTTATGATGATAATTAAAAGAAAAGTATGATTGAAAAGTATTGTTGATCATATTTAGCCAGTGAGTAACGGGAATATTAAAAAACGAAATAGAATCATTTTCATATGAGTAGTATAACCTATCAATCATATCTAAAAATCTATTAGATTCATTCTTTATCAATGTCTGAAATATTTTTGTATGGGGATGAATAGATGGCGAAAGATAATGGAAAATACTCCCTTCACTAAGTTGCTTTCATGTTCCCGGAATTATAAGATCAAGTTTATTACTTTAATAACAGCAGCTAAATGCATTTGTCTAAATGGAATTCAGTTTAATTTTAGTTATTATATCTTATCGTGAACCAACTTAAGTTAGAGAGATCAATGAAAACTAGGAAGCTTTGAATAGCTGTTTTCTTCTAATTATATGAGCCTTTTCCCTCACCAGGGGTCGAGTCGACGACTTTGAGTTTACTAAACAAAGCTCGTTGACTATTCAGCCACTTAGACCGGAATTCACTGACGCGTGAATTATAACTTAGTCTACTGGTGACGCAGTGTTATCCTGACCAATGACGTCGATGAGCATCTATTTTAAGTCACGATTTCAGCTTGTCCAAAAGTATGTACTTCTCATTGGATGTGTCAGTAACCTGATCAGTGTTCTGCGCAGTCGTAGCAGATGTGGAGACGAGGTTACCAATAAAGGCGATAACACAGTCAGCGTTAATACATAGATAACAGAGAATACAACAACTCACCGAGTATCTTCGCGTAGTCTCACTCACATAATTACTTTAAAAAAGGAGATTTGAGGACAGGAAGAGGCATTATGACGCAGTGTTTGCATTGTTTATGAAATAGACATCTAATCCTTAAGGGTCAAGTAAATAGGTTTTTATTGGTTCATGTCAACCAGTTGATGCATAGTTTTTACATCTTAAACTCATAAATGTTGGTAGTATTGCCTTTTTTCAAGGAGCGATAATTCTCGGTCCTTTTCAGTAAGTCTATTCTGTTCTGCACATTTTGGGAATAATGTTCCAGTGATCAGTCGTGTTTCGTTTTTGTGTTGAAGTGACAGTAAAAACGACACCAAAATACCATTTTTAACCGTCTAACACGAAAAACGGTAAGATATTATTGACCAAACAGAAATGGGTTTATTTAGCTTAATGTGATTCTATGAATGTATTCCTGTTACATTTTAGCTTACTATACAGACTCTTTACGGGAAGTTAACTGGAGTTCATTTGGGAAGTTGTGATCAGGAAGGCCACCAACTTATGTAAGTGGACAGTTTCTCACCTATGACACTAACCAGCAGCTGAGCTATGTATATCGCCAGTTGGCAGAAGTTGGAATTCATGAACCAATGGATCAAGCCTTATTGGCTGAATGGTCTACGTGGTTGCCTTCTAACAGATGTGCTGAGGAAAGTAGAGATGGATCGCATACGCTTTGTGGAGACTGTTGACTGACATCGCGTGACGGGACCTGGAATGGAACCCAAATGGGAAACCACGAAGTTTTGCAGAGTTCAAGGTTGACATGGAACAGATCAAGTAAAGAGGAGATAAGAGCTTGTGGACTATCGTGGACCTGGCTAAAAGTGACTGTAGTGAACAGGATAAAATGGAGATGTGCTGCTGAAACCCTTTTACCTACTCGGGACTTAAGGGAGGAAGAGTAACAATAATGTAATCACAGGGTTTTCATTCTTTGTCCACAACATCATAAGTGGGAAAGTACAACCACTATGCGGACATGATGAATAGCTTTATGTTAGTTTTTATATATGATTTTTTTACTAGTTACGTTTCAAAAATGTCATAGCATGTCATGTAATAGGTTATGAGACGTAGTTGTTAACGTGATCTAGATTCCACTGCAACTATCAACGAACTGGAGAGAAATTAGACATATGCTAAATGGACCACCAGTGACATCACACGCCAGGCCCACTAGTGGAACGTGAACAGGTAGCGATGGATTGGGAGTGGATTCGAGGGTGATATGGAGAAAAAAATAACATGATTTAGAAATCGTCTTTTTTACCATTCTGATGGCAATGAAAGTGATGGAAAATAGCTGCGCGGGATGCAGGTGTACCACTGCATTATCAAACATTTAACCTAAACTAAAATAAGTACGTGAATGACACATTATACCTGACCAATAACTATGCAAGGAAAACTTCTTTCCAATTAAAATTCAGTTAACGCGTATTCCATAAAGTTCATTATTGAATATTACAGTAGCTATTAATGACAGTAACTTAGTGATAATATTGACTGATGATCGTTAATACTTTCTGTTGACATTTTGCTATCACAACTTAAAATTTGTACACTGTTCTATGCTATAAAAATTACCTACTATAATAATGATGACTGTACATTTCGGAATTAAGGCTTCAAGAGTAAGTGAATCTTTGCTATATTTGCATTCCAATCTAGTATCCATAGCAAAACAAGGTAAAAAGAATTTCAATCCATTCCTCATACATTTTGAATAACAATTATTTATACCGTTCACATCATGACATCGTGAAGTTATTAACTTTAAACTTCAAACGTTACAACATCAAAAGTGTACATTTTGGTCACAGACTGATATCAGTAAGAGAACTATCTAAAAGGTCTACTGCAAATCTAATAGTTTAAATTATGGAAATATTGAAAACTAGGAAGTACCTACAAATCATATAATATGACTGATGCAACTGATAATAGTTCATTGTCTAATTGGAAACCATATTTATATGTCTAAAATAGTAATACTTGTATGAATAACATAAAGAATGTAGAAAGCAATTTTAAGTTTTGAAGGTACTTTGTTAATTCATATACTGTTTGTGACTGTGTTTTTCTTAACACCTGAGTGATTTCAAGTGTGTGATGAGGCTTTCATTTATAATAATACCGTAATAAAGTGTTTACCAGTTTGAAATGAACAGAGAGATGTGATATGAATTAAATCTAAGACATTAACTTTAGAATAAGGCTCTCATTCAAAATAAAATGTAGAATTAATTGAGTGTAGGTAAATAATGACGGCAGTGAATCGTTCATGAAAGATTGAAGTATATAAGCAGGATAAGATAAGAGACTGCAAAAGCCTTTTCTGCACAAAGTTTGTGGGTTATATTGACGAATCTCTTTAGCTTCCAGCATACGAAATTGCCATAGAGTAACACAGGTTGTATAACATCCCCCTTAACTTGTAAATAACCTTAGGAAAAGAGGAGTTAGTTACGTGGCTACGGCACACAAGTTCACTGGATGTGGAGGGATTAAGCAGGCAATCGACTTGCATTATCTTTTGGATAAACATACCGGATTGTGTTCTGAGGTGCGCTTTGTATGGCTCTACTATTCCACGATAGACTGATATACTTTCTCAGTAAATGTAAATACGGTTGCACAGCACATAAAGAAGAGTTCGTCGATAGAGATAATATTTCAGTTTGTTAAGCATTTACGTTGCATAACCTTTGAGTAATCCGTTTATCCGTTTACAGCTTGATAATAAATTCGTTGAAAAGAGTCTCTTCGCTGGAAATTGTGTTCTTAATCCGTTTATGTCTGAAATGGAAGTTATCCAATGCGATTATTATTATTATTATCACTATTGTAATCACTAATCATTTGAAGCAGCGAAGCTTTTAACACAAAATGGACACAATGCTATTCACTTGATATTGGCTAAAACTGTAATCTAGGACATATGTTTTATCCTATCCGCGACTCTTCGGCTGAATGTACCTATATCAACAGAAGTCATAATTGTACATAGTTCAGTCCTTTACGTACTGGTCGACAATTTTACTGGTCAACTTCAGAATATGATAAAGGTAAAGGTGTGTTTCTCACTGTTTCTCACCACAGTGCTAACTTTACCGATAAAACTAGAGTATTACTTACAACTAATCAGAATATTTTATCCACTTCTATAAAGGAACAGTCAAAGACTTACTGAAAACATTCCTGACTGTGTTAGTCTATGCTTGACGCAATAGTGGATCTGCATAGAAAGTAATTAACTTATTTGGGATAAATAAATGTGCAAGCCTTATTGATAAGCGTCTGAAATCACGAGATTAAGCATATTCCCTTGTTGGCTATTCTCAAGTATCTGAAAAAAACTTTCCTTCTTTTTGTGCAGAAGAGACTGGAGTTTATAATTTATGCTAATCCTAGTTTGATTTCGTTTAACCTTTTTTGCATAGCAAAAGTATTTAGTTGTTAGTCTACTAATCTTTTATCAAAAAAGAGTTTTTTTTGATTATCTCTCAAATGTTCCTCCTCAGAAAATAACAATAAGAAATAAACAAATTCAAAGTTGAAGCGAATTACATCGGAACAAGACAAACATATTTTACATAAAAGTAGAAGTATGAAGGTAGAGAGAAAAATGATAAAAAGAGAAAAACAGGGACGAAATAGGCAAAAAACCATTTTATATTTATTACGGATAAATCCTATGAAAAATCTGTGTAAAGTGTTGCGACCAGTAAAAGTCTCTCAGGACAGATATCAGGACATATATTTACTGACGAAATTGATTAGTGGTTTAGCTAAACTCAAGAATTGACAGAAGTGAAGGTTCACGGGTCAATGAAGCTTGACTTCGTGACTTCAAAGTCCTAGGTCTGATCCCATGAGGAGCCATAAGTGTGCACTACTGAAGAGTTGCAAAACGGGAAGAAACAGCTATTAAGTACTCCCTTATTTTTAGTGGTTTTCTAACATCACACATAAACAAATCAATTCCCGCAAGCTAACTAGTGAAAAGTGTAATCAGTTGATTATGTAGACGAGACGTCGTATTCCTCATATTTTGAACGAAGTAGTCCAGTTAGTGGACTTCATTAAGACATCTGGAGTGCGTTCGTGTATATAAATAAATATAATTGCACACTGACAGACAGATTTAAGTGTGGATCATTAGTGCAGTTATCTAAAGCTCAGATCTAAGTATAAATTTCTTCCAGAAAAAATCCCATTCTACATACATATTCACATATCCTTTTATAATATTAAAAAGACAGAGAATACAATGCAAAAAATACTAAAATGTAGCGGAGAACTACTCTCGAGGCATTAAAAATCAACTTTCCATGATGAAATCATGAAATGACATCATTTAGAGAACCACTGAGAAAACTAGAAGTACTGGACAAGTAGCTGTTCCGTCCTAGTTTGGGACTCTACAGCAGTACGCACCCATCATCACAGTCCGGACTAAGGACCTTCTGGTCACAAGGCGAGCATGTAGATCATTGAGACACTGAGACCCGATCAAACAGTTCACGAATTCCAACTTTTGTGATATCACGATATGACGCGACCACTAGCGAATTTCATCGGTGACGGTTATTTGTCCTCACACCTGACCTTTGTGACTAGAAGGTCATGGGTTTGACCTCAATGGGTGGGTGCTGATGAAGAGTCCAAAACTGAAGCAAAACAGATGTGCAGTACTCCCATTTGGTTTTCTAATGGTCCTCTAACCGATGTCAGTTCACGCTGAAACCCTGTAACCAATCAAATCCCTGCAAATCAACAATTATTATTAATGAGGAAGAGGATCTGGACTTCGCCGATGATTAGCCGTCTGATTTCCCACAAACTGAAAGATATGCAAGTGAAAAGCAACGAGTTGGAAGAAGAAGCATAAAAGATAGGACAGAGGTGATGAAGATTCCTGGCCAACACCTACAGCAACAACAACAACAGACAACAATCAGCCAGCATAAATGAAAGGAACCTGAAAGAAACAACCTCCTTTACCTACCAACCTGGAAAGCATCGTTTCAACTACAGGCCAACGGAACTGACGAGGATAGCAAAGCCAGAATCGGAAAAGCAAGGCAAGCTTTCATTACTCTTAAGTCTGTGTGGAGGTCAACATCACTCACCATCAAAAGTAAGATCGGGATTTTCAGCTTCAATGTGAAGTCAGTGCTAATAACTGTTAGGATCACAGACGTGCACTGCGCGTCATAAAGAGCATCTCATACAAACTTCAGACCTTCATCAACAATTGTCTTCGCTCAATACTCAAGATCAGATGGTCAGCCAGAGAAGATCAGCAACAGGGAGGGATATCTGGCAATGAGAGAACCAACCCAGCAGGAACCGACTGTGAAACAAATAGGCAGGAAGAAATGGAGATGGATTGGCTGGCCATACGCTGAGGAAATCATCAAGTGACATCACTAGACAAGCCATTGCTCGAGTGGAACCCGAAAGGGAAGCGGCGAGTCGGTCGTCCGAAGGTGACTTGGAGGAGGTCATGTGGGGAGGAGATGAAAGCATGTGGGCAGACCTGGAGCGGAGTAAAAAAGTTGGCAGAAAACAGAAGACAATGAAGACGCGCAGCTGAAGCCCTATGTTCCTCTAGGAATTAAAGGATATAATAATAATATTCCTATGACAAGTCCATGGATTGTAATGAGATTTTCCGAAATGTGTTGTGCAAATACACTAGACACACGATTCAGATAAATCACGTCTTTTTACCGATTCATCTAAACTTGTTAGACATTTTTTGATGTAGACAAATGTTCTACCAATAGTCCATAAGAATGAATATACCCTAGAGGAATCACAACGTCTTCTGATGATAGAAACTACTTCATAAAGTATGTGAGATTTCCTTCCAAACTTTCAAATGAAACAAAATAATACGACTCAACTGTTTAAAAAATGCATTGTGCATATATATATATATATATATTTAACTACAGGGTGAAATATTTGTTTAAATTTCCTACATGTGACACAACTTTTGAAACATTTAATCCTTATTCCCTCTTTGTATAGTCAATGCCAACAGGCAAATTTAGTGCTTTCATAAGATAAGTTAATTAATTAAAAATTTAGTCCAGGATATCTCCTAGAAAACCTACAGAATAACTATTAAAAATAATTGAAACATTGAAGAAGAAAAGCTACACTTGGTTAAAGTGATTTAAAAGGAAAGAGAAAGTAAAAAGGGCGAACGGGCAAAATAATTACATAAGGGAAAAGGAAAGGATACAGTAAAATATTTCAAAGGAATATTTAAGATATACGAAGTAAACAATCGCCTAACTTAATTGTTATTCTGTAACAATTATTCATTAGAATTCGCATAACATTGAAGATTATACTTCAGCTAATTTGAACTTCTAGTCATCACGTAGGATGAAACGATACTATGTTGAAATGCTTTGCATAACTTCGCTAAACACATACTATATATATATATAGATGTCTGTGAGTATAAAATAACATTTTTGTAACGCTTTTATTGAAACATTTAATACGTGACGATAACAGTGAAAATTACAGAATGCGACTGAATCAGTGAGGAATTATTCTGTTGACGTTATATCAACAAAATGAATACACTTGATAAATAACAACTTGTTTGTAGTATTAAAAGGCAAGAAAGATCTTAATCACTATGATGAGATATACTTGGAAATATTCTGCACATCGTGTATAAAGAACAAGATTCGAATTTTCAACACAAATGTGAAATCAGCTGTTTATAAGCGTCTGCCAGAGCCATTTGGAATTGCTTTCCATCACCTGGCAAGCTTCCTATCGAAATCAAATGGCTAATAGGAAAGAATTAGCAACAAGAAACTCAGGGAACGAACCAACCAATAGCCTACTGCCCAAAAAATATTCTGAAGAAAACGGAAATGGATCAGAAAACTACCCTGTGGTTGCCATAGAATGATAACTCCAGGCTCTCGAATGGAACCTAAATAGGAAAAGATAAATCAGTCTTCGGTCGAAGGGTGACATGAAGGAAATCATGTGAAGAGGGGATAAGAGACTATGGACAATCGTGGGACCAGATGAAGAGGACCGTAGAGCATAAAACCATGTAGAGATGTGCTGCTGAAGCCCACTATTCCACTCAGAACTCAAAGAGAAAAAAATAAGTACGGCACTTGTTGTTTCAAATACCAAAGTTATATCCACTGAACTTCTATAGCAAAATAGCCAGCCCTGTTCGCTGAGTGACTGTTGCTACTAGTTGACATGGTCATTTTGAATTTTCTGTCGGTTGAACTAGTTGAACTTAAAGGCTCTGTCTGTAGTGAAATATAAGTTTCTAGTACGGATATTTCAATAACGCCTTAAGGTTAATATGATGTTATTTAATAGATTGAAAAGAATTTTGTGAATTCGTCAGTATAAACAGACATCAATGGTGAGCTTGCCAACTGTAACTTTTTGCAACTACGATGTATACTATTCTGTAGAATTAGTCTCCTAGATTGCACTGGGACATCTTGGTGAAATTTTCTAAAGATACAGTTTCCTCAGAAGTGAATCCATAACTAATCAAACTCTCTGTTCATGTGAAGCCTACACAACATAGTCAATTTAATAAATGTTATGGGAATAAGTGTCACTGTCACTGAATCAACCATATTTCTTCTTGTGTAGTATTTGTCTTATACAAGAAGTAAAATTCTTCGTTACTGATCGCCAGGCATATATCCGTCAATTCATGGTATTTTTGTATTCTCTGAGGTAAATTTTCGTTAAAGCAACCCTGACTACTCTTCATATTTTTGTTCACAAGTATTGCTCTGGAAAAATAAATATCTATAAAGGAATTAGGTGAAGAAATTAGCGTGACTGTGTAATGAAAACATTTTGCCCATATGCATGTCGTCAGTGCCAAATCAATTCAAAAAAAAAGAGAGAGACAATAGAGAAATCAGTATCACATTAGCTTTGTTGAATAATTTATCGTACGGACATATTCAAATGAAATACAGTATTCAGCTGAGTATAAACACAGAACGGTGAAAACCGTCACACAACATTTAAACAGAAATAAACGTATGGAAATAGCATTTCCTTTTCTTTTTATAATTTAACAATAAAGAGGGTAGTGTTTGTTGATATTAGGATAAAACCTGAGCACTGTGGTAGAGTATAACTACATTACAGATAAAATTTTATTTTGATTCATCACACAGTGTTGAACAGTAATATTAACTGATGACGGTTCGAGCACAAATTATTCTTCATAATCACATCAAGTCACTCACACAACTGGTTGTATTTTATTGATAACACTACAATTATTTGGTTACAGAATTTCCTCATGACCTGACATCTGTTGGAAGACCTTCTAAAACCCAGAAGTAAGTACCAGACAGCTGTTTTGTCCTGGTTTGGGGCGCGCTAACCAGAGCTCGAACGCAGGACCTTCCGGTTACAAGGCGAGCTCGTAGAGAATTAAGTCACTGGGACCCTATCCAATGGCTATCCCATGAATTCCAACTTCTGCCAATTCACCTTATAACCAGAAGGTCCTTGTTTAAAGTCCGGTGCATGTATACTATGGAGAGTCCAAAACCAAGACGAAACAACAGGTTTTACAATGGTTATGTAGCTGATGTCAGCTCATAATGAAATCCTGTAGCCAAATTATATTAGTGTTATCAATACAAACAATCAGTTGTGCGAGTGACTTGATATGATTATGAAGAATAATTTGTGCTCGAAACGTCATCATTTAATATTACTGTACAACACTGTGTGATTTATCAAAATAAAATTTTAATGATTGTATTAAGTCAAGGTAGTGTTATACAAACTAGTTTTCTTGTCAAAATTCGATATCAATAACAGAAACATTAAAACTCATGGAGTACTGGCCAGTCATTTCGCTGCAGTATGGAACTCTTCTGAACTGCACACCCACTACCTTACCAGTTATAGAATCTAGTGCTTTAGAGTAACTAGGCTAGCTCGTCGACCACCCGTTCCCTGGGACAGAATTTAACGTCTCATGAATTTCACTTTCTCTCAATTAATATTTTCTAGCGCCATGTTGTGACTTGAATGTCCCAGTTTCAGTTCCCAATGCGGTAATACGTGCGTACTGTTGGGGAGTCCCAAATCAGGAAGAAATAGTATTTCATAGTTTTCAATGGTTCGCCAACTGATACTTATCTGTGGTCGAACTTGAAACTAGTCACATTTCTACAAACCAATACTTGTAAACAAACTATAAGCATTTTGTTTCCCTGTCCTCAGGACGTCCATTCTCTAGATTAACCTACTTACTTGACTTAAGTCGAAATACCCAATTACTTTCAAATCTCATTTTGTTGATTAACTTTAAGTTTGTTTTGCATTGACCATTGAGGATTTTTAAATATTTGCGCTTAGTATATATATATATATTTTCATTCCTGCTTTAAGCACATACAAGTAAATCTAATTACCTTGAAAATATATTATCATAATGTTATTATCTGTTACGTGTTACCATATCAACACTTTATTATCCCTAAAAAACTCAGATTTATTAATGAAAACGTAACTTTAAAAAGCTTTTAGGGTGAAATCCAGTTGTAAACACGATTCTTTGTTTCTCTCTGTCTCTCTCTCCTTCACTGTCGAATCATTCTTCTACTCTTTAGAAATTTGAAGAATTTCAACCTTTGTACCATTTTATAGATGTAGGATGTTAACTAAATTTAGGAGAAAATCCATTCCCGCCTTTTTTCTGTTTTATTACTTAGTAGCTTTTTAGATTATATAGAAAAAGGTAGACACTCTCTGGGTGTACAGAAGAAATACAAAAACTGTCTAGTTATAAATGATCAAATAAAAAGGAGTGCCCTAACCGTTGCTTACTCACAGATTCTTCAGTGCATGTGTGTGTTTGATTGGAAACCATTTATTTTATTATGTCTACATTTTTCCAGTTAACTGAATTTTACATTTGGATGTAAATTAAGAAATAAGTTCAGCTGTGACAAAAAACAAATAGCTGTTGAACAGTAAAATGTTATGGAAAAAATGTAGCCTTTGCAATCGGAAGGTTGTTACGCACACTTGGTCAAAACCAGTTATGGAGATGTGTACGATGGAGGATAGTCTGAATGTCAAAATGAAACAGCTGTCTAATGCTGCCTGGTGTTTATTGACCCTCAAAAGGATGTCCTTTTGTAATGATGCTCGCACAATTTATGACCCATATTTATATCAAGGCATTCATATAAAATTTCCAACTCCATTTAGACAATTCTACTATTTTTTTATCCTTATTTAATTATTAGTAATATTTCCCATATTCTGGTATTGATGTTGCGTGATTCCTATTGCATGTGATATATGCAGGCTCCATGAATGAAGATACAGTGATCAACTACTTCCGTCACCAACCTGTTTCACATTTTAGAAATGTAGCTTTGTCTCATCTTAACATGTGTAATAGGAATGAAAAAACAGCGATACCATATATATATACATATATAACATTACTAGCAATTAAATCAGGGGATCAACAAAAGTAAAATTATATTAGCAAAGCTTGAAAGATATGTGAGTGCTTCTATGTGAATATGAGGGATAAACTGTGCTCAAAACTTCATGAATAAATGATACTGTATCACCGTTCGCTTTTATCAAACAAGATTATTCACTGATGGACTGAAACTCCACCTTGTAACTAGAAGGTCCTGAATTCGAACTTTGTCAGTGAATGCGTACTGATGAGGAGTTTGAAACTAGGACGAAACAGTTAACTGTCCATTACTCCCTGCAAGTTTTCCCAATGGTTCTCCAACTGATGTCAGCTCATGATGAAATCCTTTAACAAATCTCTACAATTCGACACCTGGTGGAAAGTATTTCCGTAGGAAGAAGTTTAGTCTTTTAGAACTATTCACTCAGATAATTTCTTTCGTCCACTAAACAATAAAACTAATTACTTTCCCTATTATAATAATGTATGCAGAGGAATATCATGCATTTTAAACATTATATTCATTATCAATAGTGGTTTGGTTATTAATTATATTTTCTGAATAGGCAAAAAGAATTCATATTCCGAAAACAACTAGGATACTTTAAGGGAAAAAACGAGCAAATTTAATTTCATGGCTCTTAATTAGAGTTAATAACATTGTAAAATCATAAACATTAATATATATATATATATATATATAAACAATGAAGAAACAAACTTTATTATTGGTGTTTTAAGGGGAACGGTAGTTGGAAGATCTTAGTGCATTAGTGAACTAGGAATCGTAAATGCAGGATAGTTAGTGTTGAAATATGTGGTCAATCTAAGTATATTTACATAAAATGTAGTTTTTGTTTATTCTTGTACGTTCCCAGTGGAACATAGGACTTCAAGCTAAAGGCTTGAGGTTGCGGTGGCAGTGGTGTTTATTTTATTATGATATGTAATTGCTAACCTCATGCCCAACCTTCCCTCTCTACCAATTCTATTATTGGCTTAGTGAGGTAAGAGAGTGCGTTGGCTGGGGTTCGAACTCCAGATCACCCGCTTAGTTGGCAAGCATTCTACCGCTGTGCCACGCACACACATAATGTAGTAGAGATTTATAAAGTTAATAACAGAGGAGGTTTTGTGATTGTAGGCTGTTAGAAGAGGAAGAAGAGCTTTGCAATGATATAAACTCTTTTTAACTCCTAAATGTCTTCCTTCTTAATTTATTTGAACTGAATTTTCCATGCCGTTAGTGTCAAACTGGTGTAAATTTAGCTAAGTTTTTGTGTTCCACTAGTCTAATTCACATTAGTCTACTATTCTGACCTGTTTATTTGACCTCAAAGCCATCGCAGAGTATTAGATAAGTTAAACTATTTTATTAAATACGTCATATGTTGCATCGGTCGTTCAGTGGTAGAGTGCTGACCAATCATACACTTGGTCCAGAGTTCAATGCCGGGCTGATGCACTCGTAAACCTCGGTAAACAGTATCCCCAATTATAAGGGGAGTTTAGGCAATAGTCTACCAAACGCATCCCTCCAAAATTATCCCCTCTCTACTGAGACTTTACTGGAAGCCAATAAGCAAATAAGTATCGAATTAAGTAAGTAAGAGTGAGTAAGATTCACACATATATGAAAAGGTAGAAAGAGGAACAAATCAATTTCTATGCTTAAGAATTCTTTTTCCGAAAAGTATCGAATTAATATCACTGACTTATTTATCAAATGGCACTGCAAGTCAACGTCTGGACTAATACTGACGAAGTCTATATCAATAAAACTAATTAAACATGCTTGAATGCGTTAGCTAATCAATTAATTATGAGGAAAGTTTGATTGACCCTTTAAAGTTTAGTCAGCATTGAATACTCCTAGTTTAATATGGAATCAGTACACATCGTTGTCATATCTGTTGATATGTATGTCGATGAAATTCTTCACAATCAGCTGTATTTTTTTATTATTTTTATATGCTTTATTTGTTTTCATGAGCAAGGTCAGTTTAAGAATTCGTGACAGATTTACTTTCTCACATTTTAAAACTTAGGTTTTATGAATATTCGGGGAATTGTAAAATTCACATATATAATGTGTTCAAGTCTTTGTTTGATCAAAGCAACTGTATTCAGTAAAGCTTTAATGAAAATGTTACTAAAATATTCTCTTGAAATCACCATATTAAGTAGGTGACTGACTATTTTTGTTGATAGTCCTCTGAGAAAACGTATTTTCTGTAGATTAAGAATATGGAGTTTCTTGTATAAAAAAGAGTATAAATGATAGTATAGCTTTCACGTACTTAAATTTAATAAACTCTGATTTTGAAGTTTTGTAAAGATAACCAAAAATAACTTTTATACCTTCAGGCAATGAATAGTAAGTATTCAATTTATGGTATACAAACTGGTGAGAAATATAAAATCTTTTGAAAAAAAAGTGGAAAACCCTTTTATGTTACTAAAAAGAGTATATTCTGCAATAGGTAACATTGAAGAAGGTATCTGTAACCTTTTTGACAGCTCTTCAGAAGCCATTTTGCAAATCTTATGGGACAACTGTTACATAAGTAAGAATACTTCCTGAATGAAACAGTGTGCAGTGAAGGTTTTTCTTCCATTCAAATAATAACTAAGAAGAATTTACGTTCCTATGCAGTACACATTGCTATAAATACAGATGACAAACAACTCAGTCACCTAGTCTTAATTCTGGCAATTGGAATTCATCAGCTGACCATCATTAAACTGGAGCGAACGAAGCAGTTGAATAACACAGTGACTTTCAATTCTGAGTATATAAGCGCTCATCAGTGAGGCATATTAACAACCTTGGATGGATGGATGCATAATTTCATCGAACACGGTATAACCACACAAACAGTCATGTCACCTAACTTAGACCTTAAAGTGTTCACCTTTTACATAAACTATGAACTGCCGACCACTAGACATATCTGATCCATTTTTATGAGAGAAAAACCTATCTTGTCTTGAAAGGTATGGTGGTAAAGTCCCTAGTTTTAGCAAGGGGTGGTGCAGGTTTGAATCAAGAGGCTAAAACAATCTTCTGCATGCTTAAAGGAATGTTTCCTTAAAAGAGTGAAAAAATTACATAATCTATATTCACTAAAATGATTCTAAATATCTGGACTCCTATGTTAACCCTTAGTGAACTGCTGAATTCACTGTGTAGGTATTAATTGTGGACAAGTTTGATTATAAGATAAACATATCAAAATGACAGCGCTTCTTTATACTACATAACGTACTAATAAAACATGCTACTGGTGGGTATTACCTGTAGCTACACCACTAATACATTTAGACATGTTATAACTTCGACAGCTGGAAATAACATTTAAATGAATAGCATGAATTTACCAAACGGCATATAATATCATTATTTATTATTTGTTCTGATTGTGTTCCTTTGTGTTTCGTGTGGAACATCGAGTTTCAGTCGAAAGCTCTGAAGTTTCAGTGGAAGCGATTTTATTCTTACTGAGTGCAGTTGTTAGCTTCACACCAAGCCTTCCCCCTTTACCGGGTTAGTTACAGGCTGAGCGAGGTTTAGGAGTTCGTCCACCGGGCAATCAGACCTCTGACCATATGCGTGGCTGGAGAGCATTCTACCTCTGAAGTGCCGACATTATACAGTAAATGAAAGAGATACATTGTAAGGATAGTAATGAATGGTAACTGCACGGTTACTTATATTGTGTTTTGTTAAAAATCCAAGGAAAATTATGATACACATAATTAAGATGCAGAAATATTTGGGTGGCATCAGGAATGGGAAAAATGATTAAGGAAAAATGTAAATGAGATAGGATGAATTTTTATCCGATATGAATGATAAAAAGCAGAATTGTACAGAATCGTCTTTTTTTCTTTCAGAGAAGTGAAATGATTTTGTTTGTTTTTTCTATGTGATTGACAAAAAGCTTAAATAAGAAATGATTTTTTGTGGATATTGAGCTATTTCTGTGTAAAGGAAGGTGTCAGCTAACTTGAAATTAATGTCAGTTGCATCCAATAAACCATTCAAAAACCCTTTGTCAGGTTGGTTACAAACAATGAAAACAAGAATAGAAAAATTGAAAGGATCGAAAATATCTGCCATAATATTGACGATAAACAGTTAGGTATGCTCGAAGAATCCTAAGGTTCATCATACATATTCCTAAGTAAATACTTTAAGACTTCTAAAACATTCTAAAAGATCTTAAACTTTACAGAATATCAGAGTTCTGGTTGTGAAAATCTTATAGTTAACCATAAGACTTTTGATTTTCACTCCTATCTATCAAATTCATAGGCTGATGAGTTAAACAGTCTCTGAAAGAAGTAGTGGTACAGCGGTGAGGTTTCGGCTTAAAGAAGTCGTCTTTCATTGTTTGGGGCTCCACAAGCTTTCTCTTTTTATCCAACCTGTTTCAGAATTGAAAGAAATGGTTCTCACAGTGTTAGTAAATGGAAAAGTCTTTATTTTAATGCCTTCAAGTCTAACTTTGTTAAATAAAAGTTGCTTCCTCTTCGATTCCACATGTTATCACTTCTGAATTATTTTATCACGACGTCAACATTACATAAAGACCTGTTATATACTATCCCTATAGACAGAAGAGCAGATTTCATTCCATTCAGCAGGGTTATTCGTCGATTCGCATTATATGAAGCAATTTACTCTCCGGCTTATATTTTACATGTATGATTCCCTTGATAATTTTGCATAAAACAGGAATGACTAAGTTTGCAGCGATATTGTCTAAGCGCATTTCATTATTTTTATCCTGAATGAGATCTGAAAGAGCCACCTACTCGTAGAAGTTACCACTAGAGATAAAAGTAGGTAGAAGTGTCAGAAATAGATGAAAACTCCTAAAGATCTTAGTTATTGAGGCTATACCGGGTTAAGTATTATTGCAGATAGAGGAAAATAAGTTGTACCCTTCATCTTAACCACTACTGAATATTTCAGGCTATTTTGTCTAATGTAAATGTCAGAAGCTCAATTTAGAACTGTCTTCTTTTCACATGCTCCATAAGAAACATTCAAGAGTTTTATGCGATTATGTCACATGCTTTCAACCGTGCTTAACTTATCGGTCAGTGCTCCTATACGGATCAGAGACTTGGCACGTCATAAAGAGCACCTCAAACAAACTACAGACCTCCATCAACAGCTAGCTTCGCTCACTATTCAAGATCAGATGGCCAGAAAGGATCAGCAACAGGGATATCTGGGAGCAAACCAACCAGGAACCGATTGTGCAACAAATAGGCAGGAAGAAATGGAGATGGATTCGCCATACACTGAGGAAACCATCAAGTGACATAACTAGACAAGCCCTCAAGTGGAACCCGAAAGGGAAGCTGAGATTTGGTAGTCCGAAGGTGACTTGGAGGAGGTCATGTGAAGAGGAGACGAAAGCATGTAGGCAGACTTGGAGTCAGGTGAAAACTCTAGCAGAGAGTTTTTCCACTGAGAAAAAAAGACGATAGTATTTCGTTCTTGCTTGTTTCGAAGACTAAGAAGAAGGATTGGATAACTGAAAGAACGACACGTGAAAATCAGCGCCATTGTTGGAATACCCAGTAAATTATTTGATTCATAAAGCCACTGTAATCTGTTCAAACGAAAAGTGTAAGATTATCCCCATATTAACCAACAGAAATGAATAATTACAAAGGTTTCCTGATTAAAATGTGAAATTTAGTCGGTTTGTAGAGCTTAACAAAACAATCTTGTGTAAATCATATTTCTATGGAGACATTATTGGTGAAATTGTATAAGACCACACGATCAATGCTATTAAGAAGAACAATCAGTGCAGCAGGATTAAATAGTATTCTTACGGCCTGGCTGAGAAATAAGGATAACTTACTATAAGACTACCATCTATGTCAGTAAATGGAAGTTTAACTGCTGTCATAAAGTCAGTTATATTGTGCATAAACTCGACACACTAACTACAACCTTCATAACTGAACAAAGGGAAAACAGAGCTCTATTCTAGCACATGTAGTTGATACTAACCTTAGCATCAAGATTATTAAGTTGTTTAGAGTCATTATTAGCATCCCTAGTAATCTTAATAGTGTTTTACGGGTTTATTTTTTTCACAGAGCAGGCCTCGTAGATCACTCCTCTTTTCTTTTTCTTTTGAATCGAACATAGAGCTTCAAGCTTTGATCTCTGAAGTTTCACTGGTGATGGTGCTGTTTTTAAGTGGTGTTATCGATAGCCTCATGTCCCATCTTTCCTCTTTGACTGGGCTTACCAGCAATCAAGCGAAGTTTAGGCATTCATCAGCTCGTAATTAAACCTAGGTCACATATTTAGCTGGAAGCTAAAATTCTGTCTTTGAGCAATCGTAATCCACCTGAAAAAGTTGACTTTGTGTGTTTAGAAGAGATTTGTTCAGTGTCTATCTTCACCTTAACTATCTTTATGTGAAACTGACAGTTCTTCAATCCTGTTCACTAGCCAACTTCCTAATCGGTCAACTTCACTCCTAATTGTTCCTGGGTAAGCAGTCTTGACACTCTGAGCACTCACTCTTCTTTTTCTTCAGTACATATATATATATATATATATATAGTCTAAATTGGCTTGTTGATTGGTCACCTGCTCAAAAGTCTCATTAACGTTAGACACATAATTATTGTAATGGATGGGAAAACTGTCGTCGTGTTGTAATCCATTTTTTGCGACAAACAATCTAAGCAATTGTGCAATACAATAAATTTTAGGGATACAGTAATTATCTTAAGAATTCATTTATTAAATTGTTAATAGTCATCGAAGAAGATGCTAGGATTTTTTTAGATGAGTTTCAAATGCTTTCTACAAACGAATAAGAAAAGAAATAAAATTTTACCTAATTTTAAATTTTTATTTTAGTGAACTTTCTTCATCCACTTACCATTCTGAATAATTTGATTAATAATACAAAAGACCAATTGTAGTTATTCTCTCTTTCATTGTAAATCTTTCGAATTAGCCAAACTCTTTGACACTCAACAGTAAATGAATTTTAATTATTTTGTGGACTTATTTTAGTATTAAGGATGATAAAGTGAAGAAAATTTGAGGAGCTATTCACTTTTGCCTATAAAAGTTAACGGCTAAAGCTAATATTACTGTTATTGTTACTATCCTCTTGAGTTCCGATTGGAATATAGGGCCTTAACAGTAAATCTTTATTTCACTCTGTTTTTCTGCAGTCATTTTTACCCGGCTCCAACATTGCTCAGAACATTTTATTTCCTACTTACACGATCTTTGCTATGTCAACCTCACAGTCACACCCCTGAATATTAGTTGAGCAATGGACTATTGGTTGGTTTGTGGCGTTTCATAGTTCCTTATCGATAATCTATTCTGACAAGCCATCTAGTCTTCATTATGAAGTCACCTAAGGCAACTGCTGAAAAAGATCTATTCTAGCCTGCTTTTGACAATGCAAGTGCCAAGTATTTGAATCAATAACTTGTAAACAACTTCTTTCATTTATGTCTTACGTCGTGAAATAACCAGATATTACCTGTTTCTACGAATAAATAACAAATTTATCCTCATAAATATTTGAGACTTAGGGTGGTAATAAAATACAATAAAATTTACACAGAATAAGTATGAATCTATTGTAAATGTGAAACTGTTCATGAACTGAAGCCAAACATGAAGGGAGCATAATGTCGCCTTATCACTAACTAGTGTGCATGGACTTGTTGGTCAGTCTAGTTTATAAATAAGAACACTCATCTCGTAACCAAATGTAAATAATCAACCAACCAGATTGACAAAAAATATTTACTGTGAAGAACATTTACCCTCGCGTAACTTGAAATATGCAGGGTCAGTTGATTAAAGAAAAGAAATCTGTTTTCAAGCGTTGATTTGCAGGGATTCGATTGGTTACAGGATGTCATCATGAGCCAACATTGGTTAGAGAATCATTGAAAAACTACCAGATAGGAATAGACAGATGTTTTGTACCAGTTTGGGGCTCTTCAGTAGTAACCACCCACTGGGATAGGAGCCCAGGACCTTTTGATTACAAGGAGAAGTCTTCCCTCATTCTCAGTTGAAGAAGAGCAAGAAAAATGACACCTGAGGGCCCGCGAAACCTGCAAATCAATCTCACTTTTTAGTAAAGTTAGTAAGGATGATATCGCTAAGCCAGATGACGAAACAACCACGGTTAAATATCAAAGCTATAAGAAAGTAAAACAATTTTCTGCAATAACCTGTGCCACAAGTCATCTCCACTATTTCAAACACTGATATTAGCTTGACGACTGCATGTAATCCAAGGGTTCAGATTACAAAAGATTTTTCTACTCTTAACGAAACAGAATGTTTCTACTGCTTCTTGATTTTCATTATTTCTCTTAACAATATCAAACAATAATGACTGTAGAAATTGTTATTTTTTCCTGAAATAATACGCGACGACTTAAAGACGTAACTTTAGTTTTGTCATTTTTTAAGTAAAAAGTCAAAATTCTAAGAATAAAGGCTTTCTGACATGTAATGGTATCAATTGAAAGCGCTTACCAACTAAATGGATAAGATCAAACGGCGTTTAATGTAATTCCACCAAGAAAGGTGTACTTTACACATGGCTGGTTTCATCTGGTTACTAGTTTGAATAATGAATTAGGTCAGTCAGAGCATGCCTTTAATGACTTCCACTCGAAAGAAACAATAACAAAAAATAACTGAACGCGATTATGACTGTCCTAAGCTACTGGCTCGTAGCGATAAATCTATAGCAATTCATTCTATTTAGAATCTTGAATTTGCATTGTTAGGAATAAGAGCATTTAGTTTGCTTTTGACAGATGTATAGTGTTGTTGTGCTCGCCATGGACTGAAATAATTAGGTATACAAGCATTTCATTTGACAGTCTTATTGTGTACACTGATAGGATATATATCAATGGTGGTAGTCAAATTTTAATCAAGTAGAGTGGCTGAAATTTCGCTTCACGCATTAAAAACGAAAGTAGATTATGGACAAAGGCGGACAGCTAATTTTTTTCGTAAGTATAGTTCATAAATTCTATTGATAGTTTAATTTGTAATGTACAGAAAATGTCAACTATGCTCCCAGTTGTACAAAATAAAAATGTCATACAATCAACTACTTTTTATCACTGTCACAAAAAGATCTTTTACGTGATTAGTTGCATTTGGTTTTAGAGAGAAAAAAAAGAAAAGTATTACCGCTTGGTTAGCCTGTTATCAATAAACTTTTGTAGAGATATCCACTAAGAGCGAACAGTACGATATCTCTTGTCATGAAGGCGTCATCCATTCACCCGATATATTTCATCAAATAGAATAAGCTTTTTATCTGGAGTTAAAGCGATGAATCAAATGCTGAGAGAAAATATGTGTCTGAAGGGATTTGGATTATCTCTTTTTGATATATTTGTGATTTCTGTTCACGATAAAAACTGTATAGATAATATGTTTTACCTTATCTTTGAAATTTAAGCTATTGTGGCGGGTAATAATCAAATTCACTATGAGTTTAATGTCGGAATGTGTGTATGTGTGCGAGAGTGTGTATCCTATCGCTTAACTGAGAATTCTGCTTCTCCTTGTATTTATCTACAAGGCTTGTGAACAACGTTTTGAGGTTTATATTCTTCCGAGATATTTATTAATAATAACTGACCCTCAATGAAATTAATTTAATTATGGTAATTAGACCTTAGGTTGTAATTAATATATTCGCTTAGTTTGTGAGTATTAGCCCGAAACCACCGGCCGATTTGATAGTGAAGTTAAATAGCATTTGCAATTCTTGGCTAAGACTGGCTATGAAAAAGCTACATTCATTCCAGAATTTCGACTGTACACGATATCAGTATTTCAGTGGCTGAGTTATAGTTTTCCTTAAATCCACACCTAACCTCGACAGGATTCTTTTTATAGTTGCCTCATTGTTTAGAGTGGACAGTAGTTAGTGCCTAATATCTTGCGTCTAGGCTTTTGTTTGGTGCAGACTGAATTTTGTCAGTAAGGTTCGCAATGCGGCTACCATGTTAGGTGGCTTGCCATCACGATGCACTATAAATTTTTATTGTTATGTGTTTGGAGGCAGTCGGTAGGAAGCCTTTGACTTATGCTTTGTGTGAGTCGGCATTCATGCATCTGCAGTCCTGAATAATAGAATTGAATTTGCAGCAAACAGAGGATTGTATACATGATACTAGTTATTACCTAGTGTCCAATCAGGTTATCCTATGCAGTCCTGCAGGTGGTCGATCAGGAAACCGAATTGATCAATGGTACCGTATCTGATTGCATCGTTGGGTGATACAGGTTCAAGTCTCAAAAGGGATATGAGTTCCTTTGAGTTTAAGCGACAAAAAGCGCGAAATCTAGGTCTGAGGCTTCCTGCCGATTGGGTCAAGCCACGGAATACCTCAGTGTGATTATTGGTAGACGTGATAATGTAATGTATAGATCAGAGACATGGACGTGAAATAAGAACCAGCTACGACGATGCACATCGTCCGAGTATAAAACAACCACTAGTGGTTTCCTACTGGATATACAACACAAGAAGCTGCCAAGAAAGTCACAGGCCTTCTACTTAGCAACAGGCCACTCCCTAGAAGTGTATCAGAAAGGCTCAGAAAGGAAATGGTTCCAGGTTGATCTCATGTCATACTCCTTTTATAAAGGAGTATGGGATATGTGGATAAATATTTTGTCTGGAAAATGGACCAGTGAGAGTTGTTCATTAGATAAACAGATAACTAATAGTTTTCTTCTTTATCACACCCAATTAAATGGCCCAGATATTCATTCTTTGTTTCCCATTTATATTATTGTTTCCTTATGTAAATATACTTTTCCTGATTCACCTCGTTGTATTTTCTTGATCAAGCAGTGGACTTTGAAGTCAGGCAGTCTCTGCAAGTCCTTGGCAGCTGATAAGCGATACTGGTGCTCTCCATGTCTGTTACTAACTCAAGCGTTTTTTTTCGATTCAGCTAACTTATGCGAAATACAAAATCGATAATTTAACCGATAAAAGCACATTTATTTAATGTTATAATTTAGGCCTTAATATCACCTTTATGATTAATATTGCCAGGCAGTTCCAGTCAGTATTAGACGCAAGTATAAGTATCCGCTTCAGTTCCGAATAGAAATAGGGCTTCGATAACACATCTCCACTTTGTCCGATCTCCCCATGTGACCCTCGCGCCTACGACCCACGCGTCACTTCTCATTTGGACTACACTTGAGAGCCTGGAGTGCGATGTCATTCAATGATCACCTAACTGTATGCCCTCCATTTTCTCCTGCATATTTTCCGAACGATCGGCTCTTGGTTAATTTGTCCTTATAGTCTCTTGTTACTTATTCTTTTTGAATGACTACATGATCTTAAATATGGAGCTAGTGGAGGCGGCTGTTGATAAGAGTCTACAGCAGCCTGTTGAGAATGCTTTTCGTGACATGCTGGTCAGGTGTCTGACACGTGTAGAAGAACTGACTGACTTCACATTAAAGTTTAAAATCCTAATCTTGTTGTTTATGTTGGCTGAGTGAGAACAGGAGATTTTCAAAGTGGTTTCGGGTTGATGAAGGCCTTTTTGATTCTGACTGGATTTGAAATCTTCATTCGTTCTACTGGCCTGTAGTTAAAACAATTCTTCCTGTAAAAGTGAAGAAAGTAACCTCCGTTAAATCTCTCCCGTTGATAGTGATTGGTGCTGGTTTTTGCTGTTGCGGTTTGTTGGTTATCTTCATAAACTCCGTCTTCTCCGTGTTTACGTGCAGTTCTGTTAACGCTGCCTGCTTCTTCTATCAGTTTTGTTGGTTTTCGCCTACCTGGAAGTCTACGAGTTTGTTTTATATTAGATATGTATCATCTGCGAAATCCAGATCTTCTAGAGTCCTCTTATCAGTCGTCCAGTGTATTCCTGTCTCCTCGCTCCCAACCTCCACAGTCTGCCACATGATCCAGTCTACCACAATTAAGAATATCGTCGGTGATAGTGGGAAGCCTTGTCTTACTATTGTATTCACTTCGAACGCCTAGTTGAGCTTTCCGTTGTGGATCACCTGACACGTGCCAGTATCATATAGCCAGCTGATGAATCAGGTTGATAAAGATTTGAGCATTTTACGCCGTGGTGCCGAAGAAGTTTCCAAATCGCTTCTCAGTGTACACTGCCGACGGTCTTTTCGAAGTTGACGAAGTTGAGGTGGAGGTCAGACTGCGATTCTATACTTCGTTGTGTGATGATGCTTAGATTTCCGGTTTTATCAGCACATGATTTGCTCCACTTGAATCCGGCCCTATTCCATGCTGACGGAGTTCTACATTTAGCGCATTTTTTATTCTCTTCAGGATGACATGACCCAGTATTTTATTTGACGTGGACAAAGACAAGAACGTTATTCTACGCCAGTTCTTACGGTGGCACTCTTCTTCGGCAGCTTGACGAGGTAGCCTTTCTTACAATCTGTAGTTAATCTACCTTCCTTCCAAACCTTTTGCGATAATGGCGTCAGCACATTTGGGTCCATTTTTAATGTTTCGGAAGGAATTCCGTCCGGCCTTGCTGTCTTCCCGGATGGAAGTAAAAACTGGTAAAAGAAACTGTGTAAAGCCATGTGTTTAAATCACTGAACATAATTACTTACAACAATAAACGGTATATCCTGTCCTGTGATGTAAAATGAACACAAGGAAACGTTGAGGATATTCGACGAGGTAACATTTGAAACATAAATTTCAATGTAAATAAAAACCAGAACATATTAAAATTAAGTTTACAAGTCAGTCATGGTGATACATATATTGCCCTTTTCAGAAAGTATTTAAACGAGTCACTAGTGTATATAATGTTTTCAATGAATCGGAAGACAAAGATGAATGTAAAATTAAATTATATTTAAGTTGTATTCAATAGAAATAAACTGATTTAGATTATTTCATTTCATTTAAATTAATCAGCTCCTAGTCTGTTTACTGGCCTTTTGTTCTGCGTAACTCAATCAAAACATATTTTTAAACTCAAGCGTTATCTTTTGTAAGGTAATATTTCCATAAGTATTATTAATCATCCGGAGAATTTGTTGTTGCTTTCTATTGTTTACAAATAATTTTATTTTCTAAAGAGTAGAAACGCTAACGGAAACTAAATATTAACATAATGATTGGAAATGAGAAAAATTAATGCTTGAAGTTTTCTCAGTCTGAATTCTCAATCTTATCTCTAATCTCAGGAACTGACATCAAGCTAAACGCCAACGTTAGTGAACTTTATAGAAAAAAAAAATACTGCTTCGAACACGATAATCAAATGTTTTTCGAAAACAGACAGACCTCTATTGCAACACTCAAATCAGTTTAGAAATATGCCTCCCTGAGCATAGGGAACACGATTCAATATTGATGTCAAGTCACTTCTTCTATATGATTCAGACACTTGTCATGTGCGTCATGCAAACACTCCCTACAAGCTACTGAAGACTTTCATCCCTACATTGCTTCGTTTGATATTGAAGATTGGATAGCCAGCTAGAAAAGATTAGTAACAATGGACTCTGGCATCGAGACAACCAATAACGCATAGCTCAACAAATATACAGAAGAAAATAAAGATAAATCGGGGACATACAGACACTGAGGAGACTGCTGATTGACATCACATTCCATTTAGGCCCTTGAGTGCAACGCAAATGAGAAAGCACGAATTGGGCGTAGATCTAAGTGTGACATAGAGGATAACATGCGACAAGGAGATGAAAGCTCATGGTCAATTGTGGAACTGGTTAAAATGGACAACAGTGAACAGGTTGAAGTAGAGATTAGCTGCTAAAACTCTATGTTGTACTCAAAAACCAAAGTAATAAAAATATAAAAAAAATTCATATAATACAAATCATTAGAACGTTATCTGATGTTATTGAGAAGTTATCGTCCTGTTCACTGATTGAACACATGTTGGGTGGGGATTTAAGATGAAATGAAATGCTGCATCACTGCAGAAATCAAACCAACAGCTTCCGATTTACTAGTATCTTGTCCTACCAGCTCAGCTAGGAAAGTGAACTTTCAACCACGTTATTATCTCATTGAAATCAGTACGGCTAATGCTTAGTTATCGGTTGAGGATATGAGTTATCGCAAGGTGTTTTCACGCATAGCATGTTAAACAGCGCAACAGTTATTCCATATGCATAAAGAGATTGATTAAACTTCTTTTAAACTACTCAGACATTTTATTTCCGACTTCAAGATACGATGGGACAGTGGTGATCGATTAGAGTTTCATTTTATCTAGTTAGTTGGTATTATGGACGAAATATACAATACTGTTATACTGAGATTTTAAAGAAGTACAGCAGACACCCCAAATGTTACATTTGGGTATTTTAAAATATGTTTTATGGACTTTTTCTACACAGACAAAAAATAATTGTTGCACGGCTTGAGTAACTATGCGCGAAAACACCTAGCGATGATTTGCATGCCTACCTTTTTTAATTAACATTTTTGTTATATTCCAATATCTTTGTCATTTTTATTACAAGATATTTTCATGTTTGCAATTTTTATGTTATTTCACAGTAATATGTAACAATTTGAGTTATTTTATTTATAGTGCATCAATTTCGTTTCAGTTATTCTCGTTTTAATCTATCCATCTATCTATCTCTCTGTCTATCTGTCATATATGCTATGAAAATGTATTAGACATATCAACGTTTTAAACAATCAAAATATTACTTATCACCAATTTATGTAAATTATAACTGAAATCTAAATATTTCTAACTTGAACACATTTATTTAATGCATAAAGATTGATAGAGATACATCACCAGTATACTGAGTAGTAGGAAAAAGTAGATGAGAAATCAATCATTATTTTCAAGTATTGGTTTTGTAGGGATTTTTGTTTGATTGTTTGGAGGATTTCACTATAGGCTGACATCAGTTAGAGAACCACTGGAAAACCTGGGAGTACTGGACACCTGTTTTCCAGTAGTTCTCTAACTGATGTCAGCTCATGGTGAAATCCTCCATACAATCAAACAAAAATCCCTACAAGACCAATACTTGAAAATTTATCTGTTGCTCACCAGCGACTGGCCCTATTCAGACAGTTAACCTGGGGTTTTAGTGGGAAGCCGTGACCAGTAGGGTACAGCAGGTTGAAGATGGGGCAGTAACTCGTCGAGGAAGACATTGTGAAGTGGTCGTGCTATGTTGTGAATTGGCAGGAGTTAGAATTCAAGAACCATTGGATCGGATCTCAGTGGCTCAATGGTCTACGATCTCGCCTTGTAACCAGAAGGTCCTGGGTTCAAATTTCGGTGAGTGCGTATTGCTGAAGAGTCCCTAACTAGGACGAAACAGCTGTCCAGTACTCCGAGGTGGGTTTCCCAGTGGTTCTCTAACTGATGTCAGCTCATGGTGAAATCCTCCATAAAATCAATCATTAATCTTTTGATACTGATGTAACGGTAATAATTGTTCAGAGAAATCCGTTTTGAATGATCTAACTACAATATTGACGCCGATTTGGATATTTTGCCTAATTTTGTAATTATTTTCGTCTCTTTTCCCCTAGGCTGTGTATTACTTGGATGCTCTATTATGTTCAAATATTTACCGTAATACACATGTAATAACGCTTCAAGAAATTTGGCTCCACGATTCATATGATGACAATTTAATCTTACTAAGTGGTTTCAATACATACAGACAAGACCGAAGTAGTTCAAGGAAGAAGCGAGGTGGTGGTGTTGCCACTTTTATCAATTCTCAGTGGTCTGTTGCCAACAACGTCTGTTTTGAATTCTCATATGATAATATTGACTGTATAACTGTTAATTGTCGACCTAAACACCTATCTAAGTACAAATTCATCTATATCACGAACACTTATATCACACCTTGTTGTAGCACTTCAGAACTATCTATGCCTGCTGGTAAAATTCATTATTTTCGCTGCCGCCTCTTTTGGAAACTAATTGACCATAGTGACAGGCGATTTTAATTCATGTGACTGCAGCTTTCTCACAGTTCTAGGTCATGAAAATGTCGTTAACTTTCCCACCAGACTGGATAATTCTCTTGATCTTGTATTTATAAATGACTACAGAATATGCGAAGCTTGTAAAAGAGCCTCACTGTTTAACTCAGATCATTGTATTGTACAGGTTTTATCTAAAATTTATGGAAAGTTGCACAAGATAACTTTTTCACACCTTTCCAAGTAAACTGTAAATGGATGTTACTCTATGGAGAATGTTCAGAATCTTAGGGACACGCTTAAAGGCACAAGGTGGGACCTGTTTAATGAAGACTCTCTTGATGACACTATCTCTAATATTACAAGTTATCTCAAATTTCGTCTTGACACATGTTGTCTCAGGGAAACGCTCTTCACCAGATTTGACCGTTTCTCCTCCCCCCAACTTAAAAAGCTTCGCAGGCAAAAAGAAAAGCTATATAAAATGAGGGGGTAATACTGGTTTGAAAAAAAATTAACATCCTAATAAAATCTGAAGTGCACAGGTTGAATTCAATCTACAACCAAAAGTTTATATCCTGTAAAAGAGCGTCTAATATATGGAAACTTTTCAAAGAAATTACTGGTGGTAAGCAGATGAATAGTATTCCTTATTCCCTTGATGTTTCCACACTAAACAAGTCTTTCATATATTCACCCACAAGTGCCAAACTTTCTAGTGTTACAAGTGTTAATAAAGCCTGCTTCCTGGTTTCAATACAAATGTAGGACAAGTGGTATCCCATTGGACCATATCGTTGACATTGTCACTGATAGGCACTTGATGTCATGCAACAAATTTGCTAAAGGAATTTTGTCGGACTCTGAGCACCCACCTTACCCGCAGCTCCAACCTTGTCTCCTCAGATAAAACAAGAATTCTTTTCCGAAGAATTTATGCACGTACGTCTAAGTATGAAAATTCCACTATACCATATTTGGCACGTACTTTATGTGATGATAATAGTGTCAGGCATGAACTAACTAACCATCTTTGCACTACTAAATAAACCATTTCTTCCACCCTTACTGCACCAAACTTTATTGTTATTGTATTTCTTATATTTATAATCTCGATTTTTTTGTTGTTTTATTTATTTATTTTTTTCATAAGTGTGAACATGATTTAAGCTGTGTTATGACTGTTAATTTTGCGTTTTCCCTCACTATACTATATCAACAGAACATTAGATCCAATAATCTATAACATGCTAAAGTTTCCAAACTGAATCGACAATACTGTTTGAAACAAACTCACTGTTATTATTATTATATTTAATACTCTCAATTCATACTTCGAATATTTTTGACTTTATATCGTGAATGTGGACAAATTCGTCTGTTTAATTTTGTTTTTATTTTACAATCGCGATTCTGTTTCAATGAAGGAAAATCTGGCGGTGAGGATTTTGACCTTGGACCGTCTACGAGGGGTTATCAGTGTGTGATTCTTACCGACACAGTTTTGATCCCACCTTGTTGGGAATATTCTACTTGATTCTGAAGTTCTTCAATCAGTTTATTATGGTCACAAAACTTAATTCTACAGTAGTTACTTTGTACTGGTGAACTGATTTGATCTGTGTAGCTATCAAACAACATTCTTGAGGTAATTTTACCATTTGGCATGTTACTATTGTTAAATAGTACCACAGATTTTATCCTAAATAACTGTCTTGTTGCTGTAGTTAGGGCATTTCGTGAATGTTAGTAGCTCAAAGAAGTTCCGGTCAGCTACACAGTGGGACGCGAAGGTTGATTTCCAGTGTTGAGATCACCAAACGCCAGCTGAGACTATCTGAGATAGTCTTCAACTCATGGACTGATATTTGTATCACAGGTGATAATAAACTTATTGCTACTTACTGTTGATTCACAATCATTACTTTCGCTTTCCGTGTGGAACACAAAGTTTCAGGCTTTAAAGTCTCGAAGGCTAGGAGTTACCCAAAATAATGACCAACTCGTCAGTAGTACAGCCTCGTAATTTAACTGGTATAGAATGCAACTACTAATCTGGAGGCCACTGGCTGAAATCATACAGTGTTTTGGATTTTTGCTGCACCTAAAGTCAATACTGTCCACCCAGATTTTATTATCTTATTGAGTGGTATTCACACACAAGAATACACGCACAGTATTACAATAAATCATTGTAACAATTAACAGCTTTTAATCTGACACCTTGTATCTGATCATAAATGTCTCTTTTCTACAGGAAATCAACACAGCATTTATGATAATAACAATAATAATCAATATTATTGTTGTTATTACCAATTTTAATATTGTAGCGATTATAATTGGTATGATAACACTTGTATTTTTGTTTTCTCTTATAATCGATTGAAAATGAAGTCATAAATCTTGAAAGCATTCGTTCCATTCACCTATAGAGATGACATCAAGTAAACAAAATTATGTGATTCTAAGATCTAGCAGTTTTTTTCAAATTTTTTAGGTTGCTTTTTTGTATAAAAGGTTATTTGAGTAACTGAATTGTAGAGAAAACAAGATATAAAAATATTCAAAGTAAGAAATTGATGGAAGTACGTTATGGCTTTTGAAAAAAAAACGAATGAATGGAAAAAATGTAAACACGCTCAGTGAAGTGTTGATTTGCAAGGATATGACTGGTTACAGATTTGATTACGAGCTGATATCGGTTAGAGAACCATTGGAAAACCACTAGAGAGTACTCAACAACTGTTTCGTCCTTGTCTGGAACTCTTGCTGAAACTTCATAAATTAGAAAGAAACAGCTGTCCAGTAATCCATGGGGATTTTTGAATGGTTATCTAAACGAGGTCAGCTCATGTTGAAGTCCTGGAATTCCGATGTCATTGAAATCTCCGTCTGCGTCTCTATGAAATCCGATGGGCTCAAAGCAATATTACGCAATATGCTGGTAGTTTCTTTGAGCGACTGGCTACCAAATGAACCTAGAACACTAAATCCAGCTGTAGAAATTGCGAACCCATTTCATTGCATTTAGTCAGCATTCATAAACAGCCAGTAAGATATTCACTAATATGATTTCATTTTTATTCATTTAAAATAGGCTTAAAATAAAGAGTAGTTAATATTAGTTGTTACTTTTTATTTCAATAATCAAACCCAAAAAACACACGTAAAAGTTTTTAAATGGTTTACAATTTCTTTCTAAAATATTTAACTGTTCAGTCATACGTGAATTTGTTTACACACTAGTGAAATGACTCTTATTTTCTAGAGCACAAAAAGAGACAGTTATATCTTCATCTGGCCATTCAAAAGGGGAATAAATGCGATAGTTTATTACTACCATATAAACATATAAACTATGTCTATTAGTCTCTGTATAATTCTCCATTACATTCACTCGTGTTTAACTAGTAATGCATATATGCTTGGTTAGCCAAGTATATTTCCGATATATATATATACAAATATAATGTTTCAGTCTGGTTGGTGGCTTCTGTAGCATACATTGAACGAATGATTTCCACAATAATATTATACAAACACTGGGAAATATAAAAAAAATTCCAAATATAAATTATATTACTTTAGACTGATCATAATTTAGTTCACTTATGATTATTCAGTGGTTGAATACTTGTCAACTACGCACGTGGGTCAGAGTTTGATCTCAGGCTGAAACACTCCTCACCCGCACCCAGTTTACTAGTAGATAGATGGCCAGTAAAAAAGAGGATGCTGAGCTTAAGGCTAACAGTTCCATCCTGTAAAGAAACCAACACTACAGTTACTGAATTTTCAAGGCTTCAAGCTTCAAGCCTAAAGTTCTATTTGGAACATGAGGGAATGAGAGTTACTCTAACCTGTAAACATTTTTTGTAAGAAATTTAATATTTATAAACTTCTTTTAGGAAGTACTTTTGCTTATTATTAACACAATGTTTAACTTGGATAGAACTCATAGAATTATGGACAAAGTTAAACTTTAAGCATCAGTAAGTACCAATTGAGGGTGACCTTGAACGCGTCAACCACATGATTAAGACGATTTTCGTGTATAAAATATGCTTATTCATCAAAATAGTTGGTTATAGAGCACGAAACTGTTGCACAGGATACCTTTCTCTGCCGCGTGACAAAAATACCTATCAATTTGGGATTAGGGTATAAACAGAGTAATGTAACCACATTCTATGCCTGTAATTATCTAGCTCTCTAATAATAACCCTAATGTTCCTTTAACCTAACCCTAACTAAGCGTAATCTAACTTGAACCAACTATAATGTATCCCTCATTAGGTTAACCTAACCCTAGAAGGCCCTTAACCTAGACCTTAAATTAACCTTAACCAAACCTAACCTGAAAGTTACCAATTATCCCATTTAATAACATCACACTTCATTAAGCATAGTTCATTCATGATTACAGTATTATTTGCCAAGTGTCACTAACTTTCTCAGTGAGCGTTTAAGGGTCACTGGTGTGGTCGCACTCCACTGGTACTTACTGGTGCTTAAAGTTTAACTTGGCTGAATTATATCTTAAAACATACTTACAGTTTAATAATCAGATATACGAACAAAAGAACATCAAAGGGATCGCCAATATCAGGATTAATAGCTGAAGCCGTTATGCCAAGAAAAGAATTAATAACTCTACCTATAATTAAACCAAAAATCTGGGTACGTTGCGTTGATGATACATTTTTATTAATTAAAATAAATGATTTAGAATATACCCACAGATTAATAAACAACACATCTGAAAACATTAAGTTCACAAGAGAAGAAAAATTAGACAACAAAATTCCATTCTTAGATGTCTTAATCAAGAGGTATAACACAAGAAATCTAGAAACACAAGTATATAGAAAATCAACGCACACAGACCAAATACTTTTTTTGATTACAGCTTGATTTCACACCGTATTTTTAGTACAAGTATGAAATTTTCAGCATGTGATATCGGTAGCCCAAATTTTGCCGGCCGACCACAGATATCGGGTGTGTGTCGGCAGGGGATTGAACCCTGGACCATGTACATGATCGGCGAGAGTCATAACCACTGTGCCACCGACGCACAACTGTAATAGTAATAATAGAAACAATTTGTAGCTCAGGTGGATGATTTGTAGTTGACAGTGTTGTCTGAGCTGGTTAATTAAGTTGCGGAGTTTTCGTCGTCCTTATGGACAACATCTTCAGCGCAATATTTAGCCTTATAGTAATAACCCAATTACACGCAAAAAACTGTGTGCATACATTGTTTAAAAGATTTCAAAATCACTCTACCATTCCAGTGTTAAAGAGAATGGAGGAAAAATACCCACTAACCGTCGTCAAAAAGAATGGATATCCTCACTATTCCATCAAAATGTGTTTAAATTCGAGTTGTGACACCAACAACAAGCTAACTTCAAAGACTACAAGAAAATTCATCCTACTATATATAAAAAATATCTCTGAAATAACACTCAGAATATTAAGACCGTTTGAAATAGATAAAGCAGACAAGCCAGGACAACCACTTCGTTCGATATTGTACAAACTAAAAGATCCAACAGAAAAGGAAAATATAACCAATGCCATTTACAAAATAAATTGCATGCATGAACTAGAATAAACACTACATCGGTCAAAGTGGGCGTCATCTTCGAATATGAATTGAAGATCATAAATTCGCTGTAAAAAGACACGATGTATATTCTTTCTTATCAATGCACATGTATCATTATAGACACCGATTTGATTGGGAAAAAGTAGAAATTTTAAGTGGAGGAAACACCAAAAATGCGAAGGAATATTTAGAAGCTTGGTATTCAGGTGAATTAGCAGTTAACCAGCACATTGATATAGCCCACACTTACCAGCTAATAAAAAGTAAGTCACATGACCAAAAAGTTCGAATTTCAAGTAAATAAAATTCACCAATAGGCGTATGAATTAATAACCAATCACGACAGTGGTTGCAGGGAGATACAATTACATCATTCATGGAGAATTCACCTAGGTTCATTTTGTATTAAAACCTGCGCTGAAGGTGTTGTCCAGAAAGCTTTGCAATTAAATCAGCTAGCTCAGAGAACACAACGAATTCACTGTGGTCAAGCGTATCCAAAAATTTATTATTGATGTGTTGTTATTTTATACATTTTTTTTGTGATTCGTTGTAGACCAATCATAATAAAGGTGCTTACAGATTGCTGAATTACATAAAATACTGCGGCCTATAAAAAAATACCTATTTGCTAAGTTGTATTATAAAAATAATTATTTATTTCAGGTTTGATCACGAGCTGACATCAAATAAGGAATCAGTCAGAACCACAAAAAACTGGAAAGCTGTTTCGTCCTGATTTGAGACTTTTCAGAGATGCGTTCTCATGACTCACCAGTGGTAAGTACTTGTTGGTTTTCAGTAGTTCTCTAAATGATGCTAGTTCGTTATGAGGGCTGAAATCAATCGAATATCTGCTAACAAGTACTTGGCGTTTATTAACTTATACGTTTACATTTGTAACACTTGCCTATTTTGTATTTTTTTGGTGCGTTAGTAGCACAGCGGTTAGTACTCTCGCCGACTATGTACATAGTCTGGGGTTCGATCCCCCTGCCGGCGCACACCTGATATCAATGGTCGGCCTGCGGAGTTTGAGCTACCGATATCACATGCTGAAAATTTCATACCTGTACCAAAAATTCTGTGTGGTTTAAAGCTATTATCAAAAAAATAAAAAAAAATTGGCCAATAACATTGGATATATAAATTCTACTGTCACTTTTATATGAATAAAATATAACTAAGCAAACGATAGTTCTAGAAATTATCACAAACTATCATTCATACAATATGTCAAGTGAACTTTGTGTGTTCCAGATGTTTTTTCCATCTTTTCTTCTGCCATGATCCATATTCATATTTTAATCGGTTTAAAAGTCATCTGCTGCCGGTTTTAAAAAAGTCAATTCATACTATTGCTTCAAGATTTACAGGCTGAGTTCTATCGAACTGATACTGCTTAAGGTTACAGCCTTTAAAGCATACCTTTCACTTGGAATTTGAAGTAACAACGAAGCCGTTTTGAACACTGTAGTAATAATGCTCCTGCTAGTCTGATTCGGTTTACAGAAATCCGCTTCACATTAGTGTATACCCATGACTAAGCGTTGAAAATATTCTTAAATTCTAATAATTTACACGATGCTTTTATTTGGGTTTTATTCACTAAACAATTCTTTGCTAGCCTAAACTTCTAATATATAAGTAGATTCAAGGTATAATAGTTAATGGTAGGCAAAAAAGGCTACTATAAAATGAGAGATTGGTTGAAAAACGTAAAGAAGTGGTGTCTAACAGCTTGTTTCACGATAAAGATTCTTGTGGATATGCAATAATAATTGATGTAAATAAGTGGATACCATTGTGATGTGATCGAGGAAATTCGTCAATTCAACTGAAACTAATCCATTTCACCTTGAGAAATCAATGCGTTTACCTGCGCTAATTGATTCGGACTGCGAATCGTCGAATTTTCATGTGTCCAAAGAGTGGTTATTAAATTGTAGTGGAATTTTGTGTAGTTATATTGTCTTCATAATATTGTTAATAAATGCATCTTTGAACAGTTGTAAGTATTAAATTTTTCCTGTATTAGTTGTGGCAGAGTTAAGGGCAGCCTGACCAGACGGTTAGGTGAGTTAGGTTGAAGAGTCATCATATAGTGTGATTTGCATTGGTGGTTCAGCGGTTGAACACTCGCCGGTCAGGGTTCTGACCCGCTTTTGACGTACTCTTAAAATAAACCTGCTCAGCCGGTCATAAGTTCTGTAAAGAGGGAAGAATTGGTGTGAGGCTGGCAACCCCACTCCGTAGAAATAAAGCCACTTCAAATAGGACTGAAAGACCTATTTTCCTTTGGGGCCGTAAAGGAATAAAATAAATAATTGATAATAAAAGTAGTGTGGTCAAAGAGCAGATATATCAAGAAAGATGGCTGCTCCTCAACAATCATGGTTGCTGAAGCCAATCGGAAAGGTGCTCGAGGTCATTAAGGCAACTTAACTAACTGGTTTGCGAGACCCCTGATATCAACTAGTATAGTTTGTTAGCCAGATCTGTGTGATCTGAACACTTGATAACCGTTTCACTCTCTTTGGACCTAGATAATCAGCGATTCTTCTGGACAGAAGAACCTCAGAACTACACAAGACATGAAAGACTGCATAATTCATTGTGGATAGTAACCATGGTTTACACTTTGAAATCGTGAAATATTTAGATAACAACAATATTCGATCTAGTTGATTATGTGAATGGCAGTCAAAAGAAATAAAAAATTGTGCGATAGTATATACTATTGACTGAAATGAGTATTTACGTAAACCGCCCAAGTAAATTACTGTTCTTATCATTATGGACTCACACCGAAAAATCCATTGGTGAAGCTGTGCAAATGCGAACTGTTTAACAGAATATTCAGTGTAAACTTCGCTTATCTGATCCATCATGAAATTCATGCAGAAACTTAAATCTTGAAATAAGTCAAATCCCTGCAAACCAACACTTGAAAAAAAATAGATTATTTAACGAGGCGCACTTACGTTGACGGTGGCTTCAGAGGTTTCCAGTTGAAGACTATTTATAAGGTAAAATTACACGCAGTGCTGATGAAATATGTAACAGTCTTACATTGGAATTTCATCACACGTTCATTTCATGCTTTCTATAGTACTTCATAATTACTTCATCCTCTTTTAAGTGACGTATTGAAAGTCCAAAGCAATTAAGATGCTCCTACTATCTGGAACTCGCATATTCATTTCAGCATTTAGTATTATTATATATTATTATTGTTCCCTTGGGTTCCTAGTGAAACAGAGGATACTAATACAAATACTAAATCAACTGCACGTCTCTACTTACTTCTTACTTATTTCTGTAATTTTCATCTGGATCCATGTTAGTCCATACTCTTTCAACTCCTCTTCACACGATCTCCTCCATGTCACCCTTGCACTGATGTCCCACCCGCCGCTTCCTTTTCGACCTGGTTCCACTCGAGAAATGACCTGACGCGCGCGCGATGTCACCCAGCGCCCTTTTTCACGAGTTTCTAATCCATCTCCACTTTCTCCTGCACATTTGTTGGTTGGCGATTGGTTCTTGTTTTGTTTGTTAGTGCCCATAGTTTCCCTTAGTCGGTGATTCTTTCCGGCCCAGCCATCTTTTCTTCAGTATAGATCCAGCGAAGACAATTGTTGATAAAGGTCTGCAATAGCCTGTTGGAAATATTCTTTGTGACCCACCCGCCCTCCAAGTTTGTGATCCAATCCGTATAGAAGAACTGACTGACTTGACGTCTGTATTGAAAATCCGACTGAATTTTGTTGTTGATGCTGGCTGAGTGACGAAGATTTCCAGATTGATTTCAGGTTGATGAATGTGTGTGTTTCTCGCCTTCCGATTCTCGCTCGATTTGACATCCTCGTCCGTTCCTACTGCCTGTAGTTGAGACAATGGTCAATGCTAGATAAGTGAATGAATGAAGTAACTTTTTTCAAATCCCTCCCATTGATGGTGATTGGCGCTGGATGTTGTTGCTGTTGTTGTTGTTGTTGGTTAGTTATTTTCATAACCCCCGTCTTGTCTATGTTCACTTGGAGTCCTGTTTTCGCCGGCTGATTCTTCGACCAGTTTGTCGGTTTTCACTTGTAAGTTTTCGATTTTGTGTGACATCTAACATAAATCATCCACGCGTGAAATCCATGTCTTCTTGGTTCTTCACGTCGGTTCAGGATATCCTTGTCTGCTCGTCTCCCACTGTCTGACACATAATTCAGTCAGTCCACCACAATTAGGAATATCATTGGTGATAATAAGCACCAATAGAGAGGAATATTGGCCTTAATGATTACTACGACTTAAGAAGTCGTCAAATAGAATATCGCAATTAGGAGTCTATTTCCCAAGCGTATTTTAGTAAATCACCTGAGATAATCAGAGTTGGTATATAAGAGTTGAATAGCAGAAGAACTGGATCTTACCTAGACACTGGAACGTTGATTTCTCTAAATGAGACATAAAGTGTTTGATTAACTCTTTGAAATTCATTTTCATTAAACTGACAATAAGAAGCTAAAGTAGTCGTTCTTAACATCGTTCTTAATAACAAATGAAGATATCTAACTATGTGACATTATGTGCCAATAAGAAAACATGTAAAGTATTAGGTCAAAACCCGCATAATTTTATTTAAAAACAAGCACAGAAATAAATCCAAACTCCTGTTTTTTTTAGAAGCAACAGGAAGTACAGTCCATGTCCAACAACCAAGTAGACTAAGTTATTTCAGTTAAAATTAATAATAATAATAGTGGTAATAAAGACTATGGATTCGTAGCATTTTTATTTGTCTTCCTGATTACGGACAATTGAATTGTGTAAGAAATACTTCTGTGTTTTATGCATAATTCATGTGATTCAGAAGATTAAATTTCCTGATTTTAGACTGTCTAACTAATTCTCAGCCTTTTTCTATTTTGTAATGCTTAGAAACATATCTAGAAACTGGAATAATTCAATAATTAACTTCATTTTTCACAAATATGCAGATTTTTAATCTCTTAGAATTGCATGTTCAACATTCGTGCTTGTGAAATTTATTAAAAAAAAGAACTTGGAAGACTGATGAGTGAACAGAAAGAACATTGTTTTCGACAACTTTATCAGATCGTACAGTTAATACAGTCAATAGTGAATTTAAAAAAACTATTATTATTAGATTGATAGATGTATTAGGCAGGAAGACTTGGTCTAGACTTCCTGCTTCTTGTTACCGTCATGCCGATTCACCTAACATGGCAGCCACATTGCAAATTTGATTGATAGAATTCATACTTTTATTCCCCCTAATGAATTTGAACAAAGCAAGAACTGAAGTTTTAGCAGAATAAAGTGGTACCACCTTTTATTTCGTTGCCTTCTCGTCAGCTGCTTACAGGGCAAAGACATTAATAAACATATCTACAAAAACAATTTTAACATACTTGCACAGAGTTCACTTTAAACAAAAATCAGTCGATCAATATACGCATATACTAATAATAAATATATGCAATATTAAACACTATTCCTAATGACAATAGTAATCATACACAACGGAAACTTTTCAGCATTTTGCATTCAGATGAAAGATAGATGAAAAATATTCAGTTACCAGGGCAAAGAAAGACTGAGAACCGCTTCTTTCTGGACGCATAAATCAAGTTTCAGGCGCTTGATGACAGTGGCTTCAGCAAACTTCAGGAGAGTTGAACTCTTTTGCCTGTTGATAATTTTGAACGACTTTTTGACGTACACCTCATGACCCGTGTTGAGGAGATGCCTGGTGATGGTACTGTTTAAAGCGTTTGTTCCTTTTAGACGTAAGTTTTTTGGTAGATGTTCAGAAAATCGTAGATATGCCCTTCTTTCTGTCCTTCCAATGCAACTGCTCACGCAGATACATGTAAATTTCTACATAGAGTTGGTGTTAACTAGAGAAGGATATCTATCGATTTTTGATTGCACCAAAGAGCAAGTTGTTCGATAGACGGGAACGAGCTTAGCTGCAGGATAGGCTATGGCTAGTGATGTACTCAGCCTTCTGTTGATCATCACTGTAATGCTTTCACCCTTATAATCAAGCTGAAAGTAGATTGGCTTTTTCTCCACTGTGATTTGTTTTACATTTGTGACTTCAGAATATTCATACTTACTTTATTATTAATTTAAAATGAACTCTGTGCAAGTATGTTAAAATTATTTTTGTAGATATATTTAATAATGTCTATACTCTGTAAGCAGCTGACGAGAAGACAACGAAAAAAAAGATGGTACCACTTTATTTTGCTAAAATTGTAGTTCTTACTTTGATAGAATTCAGTCTGCACTAAACAAAGGACTGCATGCATGATAACAGTTACTAGCTAATGTTCAGTCAAAATTAAAGAATTATTGTTATTATCATAAGATTAAAGTTTTAAATAACATTGAAACAGGAGTATCATTAGATTATAGTTTGAAAGCATATTTGAGCAGTGCTACACATCACCATAACACTAAACTGAATATCAGATAAATTGAGAAAAAAAATACAGAGTTTGTCAATTTTTAGTGGCCATTGGTCTAAGATCTTATCTTTTTCACGCTTAGAAACACCTACCAATGTAGCTAAATAAGGATACATTTAAAACTATCAACAGTTCTCTGTTAGATCAATCCATCCACACTGGCCATCTATCATTTATTCAATACGGAATAAGTTCCAAAAGCCGATATATACCGATGACACTACGAACAGCAGATGCCACTACACTTTGCTTAAAACATCCAAAGCTGCATGTGAAAAAGAAACAGGTTCAGCCACTATTGCTATCATGGTCTAGTGTGGAACATGTCAATTTTCTATTATTTTTCTTGTTTTATCTGATCTTCAGTTTAATACTACATTTTTATGCACAATGTCACTCACAGATGCTTTAGACCTGTAATCTCTAAATATTATTATTGATCTGATGCTATTTAAAACACTAATGTTTATCTAGTGAATAAGGCTTCAGCATTTTAAAACGAGATGGTGCTGGTTCGAGTCTCAGTAGGTACACAATCACTTACTGTGGGATGCAGGTACATCTAGCTGACGTGTGATAAATAGGACGAAATGCGCATTCCACATCTAACTATTAGTCACTATCCACGAAATCACTTCAAAAGGAATTCGTGTTACTGATAAGTCTTTCATGTGATCACACACTGGCATTAAGAAATAATTCTGAATATATATGAAAAATGTGTATGTGATATTAATTACGAAAACATAAGTCAACAGATAGGTATCTTCTAGTAACTTCTCATCAAAGCTAGCCAATTTGTATGAATATAAATGAATTAATTACCAGCAAAGGCTATAGGTTGGTAACAAAAATAAATTAGAGTGTATAAGGTGTAGAAATAAATAATAAACCAGTGAGTAATCCTATCTCGTCACGAAGGTGTACAACCAATTACTTATGTTATACATGGTTATTCATACGGAATCTATAGGAAACAAGAGCATCAAGAAATGGAAGTGAGACACAAAAAAATGGTTACGTAAAGTCTATTATTAAGACCATCGTGGCAAAAGAGACTGGATAGAACGTTTTTAAGTGTAAATTAATGCTTTTACCCCATGGATTGCAAAAGCTTCAACTGCATGAATAAGGGATAAGCGATATCCCTTTGACCGGCTTCACCTTACCTTGTATATGTTGCTGAATGAAGTCACTCAATCATTTTGTTGAACATGATCGGATAAAGTTCTTTATGATCATATTCAATTGTAATGGCAGCGATCCGCTCAATGACCCAACACTTAAACTTTTTTGGATGAATAACTTGAATGACTTATGTCAACATGTGTTGTATTAATCACAAATTAATGTGGGCACCCCATCTTTAGGAATTATCTGGTATTCCTTGTATCCTCTCTGTCTAAACGTTTTACAATAGCCCCTATGAAATGATTTCTGTAGTCACCCAAATGAGCTGACAGCAGCGAAATCATCTCATGTTTTTTGTCTTGACGTTTCGCTGTTCCGTCTTTTGGTTTACATAATATGGAGCGAATGGACCGTGTTGGGTTTTGAAAGGGGTAACTATTCCAAAATGTTTAATTAACACAGCAGTGATGCCGGAAATATTCTTAATATAAGGTAGAAAGATTTTCCTTGACATTTTACAGGATCATTTTGTGTTAGTTTTTGGAAAGGATGATAGACCTATTTTGACTAAATTTTCTGGGCAAAAGCTCTCATAAGGTATTTCTTGTCTATTATTTTCATTTAAAAAGCGTTGTAGTGTTTTCTGGCTCTTCTGAATAGTGATTGTGTATACCTTCTTCGATGTTCTGCCAGGATTTTGTTGTTGTAATTGAGTATTTGCTCTACAAGTGCTGACTTTCATTAGACTTGTATTTCCACGTTTCCTAGACTTTCTACTTTCATGGAAACATTTCATTGTTTCATTACCTAAAGACGATTGATAGTAATACCCAATTTGTTAAGAAATTTGTAAATTAGTTAATTCGGCAGCTAAACTTTAAGTCTTAGATTCTCTTGACATGATAAAATAACTCAGTACTTGTTATGTAGTGTATTAACTTTATACACGAATTCTTCAAATATAAATTTGAACGGAGGCAGAACAAACATCAGTGCAGAATAATTTGGATTCATCTTATTTTGTTGATCCTCTTCAGCTGCACACAACCTACAATATTTCCTTAAACTAGTTATATATAATACATTTTGTTGATCCTAATGAATCAGTGCTCCAGTAAAGATTATTGTAAGAAAACCATAATGAAACAAAACTTAAGGATGATAAGGCTATCTCAATTTTTTTTAGCATATATGTACATTATAAGATCAAATGTGCTCTTTGTTAAGGCGATGATAATTCAGTGATAATTACGTAATCAGAGATAATAAAATACAGTGAGATATGAAAATCATTATCTCCAGTGTGTATGAGGATGGATGAATGGACGATGATGTAGCACAATGAGTAGGATTCAAAGAATCGGAAACTAAGTCTAAAATGAAAGCCAAGCGAAAAATAATAGGGTGGGGGTTGAAGCAAAATAGTGAAATCGGAAGATTAGGAACTACTAATGTAACAACAGAAGACAAGGGCCAGGCAACAGATCGTTTTATTATGAAAATCAACACGTATTTATACATCTTTCAACTACATTATTATAGACAAGCGCAGTCATCTGATTGGTTGTTTAGGTAGACAAACGCAGGCTTCTGATTGGTTGTTTCGGGATTCCTTGACAAATTGAGTTCTCTATCTGCGAATCATATTTTGCCACGTTAACTTTGCTGTGATTGGTTGTTGACTCAGGCTTGTTCATATTTTCTCACGGCCCATATTAGTGACCTAGACCTTAACGTAGATTAGTGCCAACCAATCGGCTAGCAGCCTGCTCTCACCACACTAAGATGGACGTTGCCAGAGTGATTAAAGTCTGGCAAAGGATTCTTTTTGAATACATATGTCATTATACAGTCATTTTATTGGGAAAGCTTCAGCAAACCTAAGAAGATTTGTACTATTATGTGTGTTATTTATTTTAAATGACTTCAATTTGGTCACTTGGTGTCCTTCGACTATCAAGTGTTTAGTAACTGATGCGCTGAAACTATTCAATCTTTTTAATTGGAATCTCTTTGGTATATTTTCAAAAAATCCGACATAGGGTCTTCTTTCGGTCCTCCTTATGTAACTGCTTGCGTAGTTACACGTGAACTGATACACACAAATGAAGGATGCTTGTCTTTTGTTGACTGTGCCAGCGAGGAGGATGTTTGAGGTAGAGAAATTAGTTTTGTTGCCGGATATGCCATCGTCAGTGTTCTGTCTAAACGTTTATTTACCTTTGGCATAATATCATCACATTCAAGGTGTCGTTGGATGCAAATCGGTTTCTTGCTGACTGCATCATTATGCCTGCATTATTAACTCATTAGATACTTCAAATATTTCTCTGTGGAGCTACTATTACTCAGAATCTGCTTCAGTTGTAACTACATTTCAATTAGTTATTTATTGAATGTCATGCTACAAGTAGTTTTAAACACAGTCAACTGACGAAGAATTAAACAGGTCTAAATAAATTTACTACTTAGAAATAAGAAGAAATGCAGACGGGGTTGGTGGTTGATTCAACAGATGGTCGAAATAATTGCAACGCAATTCTGTAGAATCATTAGTTATATATATATATATATATAATGACAGATGGAATAAGTTAGAGCAGGTCAAAGAAATCGCTTAAATTACTGAAAGAGGAGAACTTGTACATCTCTTAATCACTAAATGGAAGCAATTTCCTTCACAGTATTTAATTTCAACAATACTACTTGGTCTTAAATAAGTAGACAGTCACTCAGTTCAAGTGCATGTATTTTTTAAAGCCATGGTTAAAGTAATTAACATTTGATGTTCTATGGTTGGTAGTAATCAGCACGTCTCAAGCTTAATAGCACCCTCCAAGAAACTGATGTCCCCTCAAAGATCGTAATGCACATCATCCGGTCTTGAAGACAAAGCCATGCTAGATGGCTCGCTATCACAATGTACTCCAAATTTTTGTTATTAGATGGTTTAAGGAAATCGACAGGTAGCTGTCAAACTAGATTTCGTGTTTGTTGGCACTCATAAGCAAGGCGTATCTGCGCCTTAGAAAAAATCATGAGATTGGAACCTATATCTAGTTAAAGTATCCATTACAGTCTCATAGGAGGTCAGTCACTAGCCGGAATAGCTCAGTGGTAAAATCGCTGACTGCAGCGCTGGATGAGTGGGGTTAGGAACTCAAAGGGGAAATGAGTTCCTACAACGTTTCAGGTACTCTATACTGACGAGTTCCAACGAGCATGAAACCTAGTTTGAGGACTTCTTGCCGATTTCCCCCACCCATCTAATAACTTATTTGATAGGGATCACAAAACGTGTATCAAAACAGCTTTCATAACTTTGATGCCGTAGCCAAAATACGATAAGGCTTATCGGCAATCCCGATGAAACTTATGCCCCTTTCTGAGACTTGAACTTAGGTCATCCATTTTAGTAGTCACAAACAGTACCAATGAGCTACTCGGGACTGCAACGCATACTTTCATTGGACACGAGGTAGTAATCTATGTCATGAGCCTAGTCTTTCGTTTGGTGCAGATTGAATCGAACACAGGACTGAACGCATGCCATTGATTACCACCTAGTGTGCAATAAAAACAAGTTATCTCTCTGTACAATCTTATTCAGCATTTAATTTTAACTGAGTGAGTTCATAGTTGGAATAAAGATAAAGCTTAACAGTAGAAAAAAAACATAATCATCGGTTGGTTTAATTAAAATAATCATATTCATGTATTTTTGCATTTCCACTGGTGATCAGCATTTTTTGATTGACTTCTGAATCACATTAAAATGACTAATATTTTACTGTCGAGTAATTAGTTGATCTACTGTTTCAAATGTAAACTCTCCATCCCCTATAATTTAGGCATTATCTCACACGCACACATTGCATGTATTTCATTGTCCTGAGTTAATTTATACGCCTACTGAAACTTAAGCTCTAATAAAAGGCAGAGTGTTAGTTTCCTCTCAAACCTCTGCATGTATGTATATATATATATATCATAACGAAAGAATAACGAATGCTTGATTGAATATCATGGATTAATCAGTACACAAAAAAATTGGAATTTTTCTTCATGAGGCACACCCAAAAGAAAAACCAAATAAGGGGGAGAGAAAAACAATATACCTTTTAAGTCTGAGCACAACTCAACATATGCAAAAGTCGATAACATCTATACCCTTTTTTTGCATTGCATAAACAAGAAAAGAAACTTCGGTCAAATGATTTACTTAAAACGGATTATCTAAATCTTAGGCTAACAATTCAATATTAAGGCTTAATTCTTCTTTTATACACTTTTCTAACTACAGTAATTTTTTTTTCTTTTTACCCTTCTGCATATATACAAGGCGTAATCAGACAAAAGCTGATGAAAACAGATGGATAAAAAACAAAATGAAAAAATTGCAAAATCTACAATAGAATAGACTGAAATGCGAGTCATTTCATTTCAAATAAATAAAAATATGTTTTAACTTAATGATATGCATAAGTGTACACATGCATCTTACATTTACATACATATATATTCAGGGATGTAACAGAAATGACTAGTGATCACGTTTGAAAACGTGATATAACAATCAATACTTCTCGTCGACTGAATCTCTAAGTATGTGAAAAAAAAACTATTCGATCATAAAAATATTTAAGTGAATTTTCGATTTTCCCTTGCCATTAATTGAACCGAAGTGCTTGGTCTCAGGTTGACATGTCGACTTTTTGTGCAGATGCTTCAACTATGTCTGGGCATTTAATTAGTATTTAATTGGTGGATGGTGACTAGAAGTGGAATGCAGGTACATCCAGATGACAAGTCCCAAATAGAATGAAATGCGCATCCTGGATTCCACGATCATAAATATATCTAAAATTAGATGATGTTTTATGTTAGTGAGCTTCAGTGGTTCAGCGGTAGAATTTTTGCTAACCACGCCTTACGTTGTCCAAGATTCAATCCTTTACTGACAAACTGTCTAACGTCATCAAGAAAGTAGTAAACCCATTGAAATAGGGAGGTGAGGCTTGAGGCTAGTACCTTCACCTGGTAAAAAGAAGACCATCGCTACCGAAATTCACTATAATAAGGGTTTTTGTATTTCCTTAAGAATGAAAAACAAAACGATATTGTTTTTACAGACGTTTCACTATTTAATGCTAATAGCTTTATCAAAGTATTATTAAACTGGAATTTACAAAATCCACTCAGCTTATATATAACAAAGAGGTAAGGGGTGATAAAATAGACTTAGGTCAAGTGAAAGGGACATATTGAAAGTCGAAATAACAATGAAGATCACTAAATCAAATAACAAAGATAATAGCACGTCTGTTATGATATCAAAATAAAGTTTACTAACTTGATCATCGTTCATCAGTCTGGGGTCGTTTTTCGTTGTCAAGTTGATCAATTGGTAAAGATAACAAAATCAAGTGTAGATTGTTGTGTGTAAATTATAAAAGTAGTGTGTTTACATAGTGAACTAGCTTATCACATTTGTGTTGATTTTGTCACTTCATGGGGGAGGGAGGTGTTGTAACCAGGTCAGATTCTGTTTTAGTCGCTACCGAAACTTCATAGCTCTAGTTTGAAATGCTCAGTATTTTACTCAGAATGCAAAGAAATAGAGTAACTGTGATATTGACTACTTAAAATGCCTTGATCAAGTGTTGCTAAGCTCTTTAAGTCATACTAGTCATTCCTTCTGAAATAAACGATTCAATTTATATGACACACATATAATTGTATGCATTGATTAGTCGCTAGAAAGCAACCAGTGCCGGAAGTTTATTTGTACTTACCGAACTCTATCACCATTATCGGTTACATTTTTTGTACATTGTAAATTAGAGAAAAACCTAAAGAAGATCTAGTTGAAAACAATATTATTCGCTTATGTGTCTTGTTCTAATCTTAACAATGGGGATATTTGAAGACTCGAACTCTAACAGTCACGTTTACAATGTAGTCACCAAGTTAGATGACAAACCATCACAGTGCACTCTGAACTAATGATGAACTGTAGATTCACCTTGCTGACAAGTGCCAATATGCAAGGTCCAGGGCTTCGTGCCGACTGCCCCACAACTATCTAACACATCATAGAGTGGTAACGGTAGCTGGTTTTTATCAATAAGTCATGACTGTTACTAGAACAGGAATACCTATCTCACGTACTTACATTTTTGATATCGATAATCTTCTAAAGAATTTTGTGCACTTTTTGTTCAACTTATTCTAAAAAGTGTTTCCTTTAAAAATTTTATTCCATTTATCCGTTATATTAGTTTATTATTTTAGCCCAGTTATTGAATCGGCAATTTCATTTTTGGACTAATTTATAGATTCAATAATCGGTTCATTTACTCTTTCCCTCTCACTTTCTCTCTCTTTTTGTCTCCCAGTCTGTTTTTCTCGTAACTTTTTTCAATTATTTGTGATCTTTTTTTATTCTAACTTCATTCTTATTTTCATTTTTATAACATTTTTAAAGATATCAAAATTGTCCGGCAAGGAGAATCTCGTGTGAATCAAAACATGGCGGAATCAGGTACACATACACAATGTTGATTTTCATTTGTTAAAAATTTGATAACATTTCTTTTTATTTTCGATTTATCGTGTAATATTTTCGCCAATGTTTTGAATTTTTTTACATTTTATTTCAATATTTTACTTGTTTTAACATATCTATATTTCAGATTTCGAGTTTTGCAGATATTTGAATTAATTTCAGTTGAAATTTGCTTATGAAGTAATTTCAGTTGAAAAGTCATCGAAAACCATTGAGCACTGTACAACTGTTTCATCCTGCTTCTGGACCCTTCGGATGTATACCCTCATAACTTTTCAGTTTACAAGGCCAGCCAGCCAGCTGAGCATTCACTTAATGGGCTGCAATTTAGCAAACACTGAGTTCTAACTCCTGTCAATTAGCCACATAAGGCTGCCACCAACTAGTAATATCGATGAGCATCCCCTTTACCCTGACATTGTTGGCCCTATCGGCCGCGAATTCTCCCTACCAGCCCACGACATCTCTTTAACAGTCATTGATGAGCTTGATCTAGATATACTAGTTTTAGATCTTGTTATGATTTAGATAAATTTCAGTATAGATATCTTCATTTAGTATTGAAACATTTTAAAGACGAGAGGTCAGTATGCACATTGTTTGAGTTTTGCACCTTTGAAATATAAATACAATTTGGTAAAGTGTTCGGTTCTTAGAGCTAACATAATATGTTCAAATGACTGTCAATGAGAAACTTAAAATTGTCAAAGAATTAATCAGTAAAAACGGTTATTCAGATAATTCATTGTGAAAAATTTGAATTTAGCACCAAGGCAGTTCAATATTGTAACAGCTCTAAATAAGCCCTTATTAATAAAACTGCAGCTTCTCGGAGATAACATAAGTAAAATAGTAACAAAGAGCCTTAGCTATGCGATAAAAAGACCATTCAGTGAAGCAGAGGTACACTGTCTCTTCACAACTACTCCAATTTTAGATTCGATAAGTTAGGATAAACCACCTGACTTGGCCTCCTCTCAGTCTATATACTAGTTTTACTGCTCCTGTAGAGTTAGTTACCTTGAGCGTACAGTTAGACACGTTCGTCATCATATTCTCGAGAATCATCCTGCAAGTGACAAGCGAGGTCAGTTAAAAAAAAGCCTTGTGGATACAGTTAGCATAAAGTTGATGTATATACAGTATTCAAAGTTATTTATCCCATTCCAATTAATACTGAGTTTACTTTACGACCTCGTCTTCTAAATACATCAGAAGCCATTCAAATACACCTGAAGAAGACTGAGCTGTGTATTAAGAAGAAATTCAGGCAACCGCTCTACTTACTTTGGCCATGTTTATATGAGTGTAGAAAAACTGACAATTTCACCCTACCCCAAAACCTGTTACAAGTTATCAATGTCCGAATTATTTCACTTTTCTCATTACTTTATATTTAACTACTAATTACATAATCAGTCCGAACATTCATTTGTTTCCTAATTATTCCGTGTTTTTTCTAAAATTATGCATTACTCAATCTATTTGTTTGATATTTGCATTTACATCTGCTCTCTAATTGTTGTAACAAATTTTTTGGTCACTTGTCACCTCCTTGATATTTTGGTACTGACTAATTATTGTTGAATAAATTATCTCCATGAGATTGATAAATTTTTTACTACATCAGAAATGGTCTATATATCAGAGTAGAGCTATAAGTGAAGATATAATTGAAAAGTAAACATTCCTTTGCCCAATCCTTTTGCTTTTGTCTAAATAGGGACTGTTTTTCTATACTGAAAATGATTTGTGACTATCAAAACGTTTAAGAGGTAATACGCCAAAACCTGCAAAATCCTAATGTACAACTTGCGAAATTGGTAGGAAGGTCGATAATTCAATCACTGAATCAAAGCTACTTTATCACGTTGTTTTCTCTAGCCTTTTATATCACTAAAAGGTTATCAGTAAATTTTTTAATCCAGTGGTACTAGTTACTAGACTCTATAGAGCTGTACAATTCTGAATGATATCACACGATGTAGATATTGTAATCAGTTGTTTTCGCTGAGCTCAGAGAACATCCAGAGTCATCCACCTGAGCCACAAATCTTCTCTACTGTTTCATGATTTAGATAATCTATGGCAAAATGAAGATAAAGGCTTTCTAGTTGTCGTTCAGATATACTTACAATTTTAAGGTAATTGATAGTATGTTAAAGTTTCAAGATTGCATCATCCAGTGGCTAATTTCATCTTTCATCAGCTTATTTCACTAAAGACCCCACAGGATAACAATTTTGTTCTACAAATGTTCAATAATTTTTCGTATTTAGTAGATAAATTCAAGTACATTGAGCTGACGAGTCCGAAGTAAGATGAAATGCACATCCTGGATTCTACTGCTAATCAACATCCACCAATTAACTTGTAAATGAACAATTTTTGTTTTTTAAAGTTTATTTCTGATGAATTAAAACTGACGTGATTTTGTTTATCAAAGTATTGATAAATTGGAAAATTGTAATATCAAATTTGATAATATGGTAACTCAGTCAAGGCTTTTTGTACATGAGTACTTGTCTGCTGTCAGATGGTTGGGAGGGGGAGTAATGAATATGTACAAATATTGATATCTGATGAAACTCTTTCAGTTTTAATAATGGTTTATTGAACGATACTTCTTTGTGTTTACAGGATTTCATCATGAGCTGACATTGGTTAGAGAACCATTTGAAAACCTGGGAGTATTGGACAGCTGTTTCGTCCTAGTTTGGGACTCTTCCTCAGTACGCACCCACCGGGATTCACCATAAACCTAAGTTCTCGGAGAATGTATCATAAGTATACTGTCTAATAGTTTTTACAGCTTACTTTTATGAGTTGATCACGGATTGATAACAGTTAGAGAACCATTGAAAACCAGGGAGTACTGGACAGCTGCTGTTTCATCCTAGTTTGGGAATCATTGGCAGTACGTACCCACTGCGATTCGAAACCAGGATCTTCCGGTTACAAGGCAAGCTCGTATACCATTCAGTCACTGAGACCGATTCAATGGCTCGTGAATTCTAACTTCTACCAATTCGTGATTTAGCGCGAACCCAACCATTGTCGTTGGTGGGACATCCATCCACACACGTGACATTTAATTGGACCTCACTGGTCACGACTTCTCACTAGAACTCAGGAAACTCCAACCTGTAGCAAGTCACTAGCGAGCATCAGATTAACTTTCTATAGTTTTGGTTTGTAAGGATTAGTTATGTTTTACGAGCTGATCACGGATTGATATCAGTTAGAGAACCATTGAAAACCAGGGAGTACTGGACAGCTGATTCGTTAGCCTAGTGTGGGAATCATCGCAAGTACGCACGCACTACCAGGATGCTCATGAACTTTTACTAATTCGTGATTTAGCGCGCTCCCAACCCAATCACGAATTGGTAGAAGTTAGAATTCATAGGCTATTCAAACGGGTCCCAGTGGCTGAATGGTATATGAGCTTGCCTTGTAGCCGAAAGGTCCTGGGTTCGAACCCTGGTGGTGGGTGCGCACTTTCAATGATTCTTAAACTAGGCTGACGAATCAGCTGTCCAGTACCACCTGCTGGTTTTCAATGGTTTTCTAACTGATATCAATCCGTGATCAACTCGCAAAAACAAAACTAATCCTTACAAACCAACTATAGAACATTCTACTTTATAAACGCGCTTGGAGAGGGAGTCGTGTGAGACACTGCCTTTCATCAGGACTGAGACGGTTTGCAACATATTAGATGTTCTGAAGAGAATTTTGATATCGGTCTTGTCTCTTAATCGGTAAACTAGAATGCCTCCTTAGATAAATGCTCAGTTGCTTTAACTTCACAGCCTTTACCACACAAAACCAATATGATATGGCCATCATCATTAGTGGGTTTTTGCCCTTCTTCAGTTTACCATGAATTCGATATAACTATTATATCATTAAATGAAGAAATAAATGTCAGTAAAAAAAACAATCTTATCACATTTTTCATTCATTTGGAGGAACATACCATACACTAATAAATATCTTTTGCAAAGTACTCAATGTTCATTTTTCAAATCACTAAATCTTAACAAATCTTTCTTTTTCACTACTTCACTCTAAGAAAATGATCAACACAAAATCTGATATGTGAGTATCACTAAATCTATCCATGATTGTGAAAAACTGAAACAAAAAAAAATAACGTATAATTAGTTGAGTGTAGGCCTATTTATACACATGGTGTTAGTATTTGAGTTTTTACATACTACTTGTGCTCGTATTTATGCAAACTAACCTATACCAACTTGTGATTTGATGCAGGGAGACCAATGATTAACGTATGATATGTTATATATCTATAATCATAACAAAAAAATATACCAAATTCTTCAAACACTGTAATTATAATTTTCACTGCTTCCTTTATATTAGGTTTTCAGTTTCTTTTGTCCAAAAAATTTGGATCAGGTCCCAGTGGCTTAATGGTATACGAGCTCGCCTTGTAACCAGGAGGTCCTCGGTTCAAACTATGTCGGTGGGTGCGTACTGATGAAGAGACCCAAACTAGGACGAAACAGCTGTCCAGTACTCCCTGCAGGTTTTCCAATGGTTCTTTAACCAATATCAGCTCATGATGAAATCCTGTAACCAACCAAATCCCTACAAATCAACACATAAAAAAGAAATTTTGTTTGTGTTTTTCCTGTAATATTGTACAGATATTTTTGTCATATATTTCGATTGTATAAAATGTATCATGTTTATTTCCACTGAAATGACATGTTATTATTGATATTCACTTTTGTCTTATATTTATTTCATCGAATTGTTAGTCGCTTGTTGTTTGCTGTCTAAACAAGCCACACCCAAATGTCAACGAAATGGTAAGTATTATTTAACAATTTGTCAGACAGTTATTAGCAGGATGTTTATATAATGTCTGAAGTTTGTTTATATATGTATATATATATATATATATATATATATATATATATAAGCCAACAGAAATGCATCCAGATATACAGGAGTACAGAAATCATAAAAAAACAAATCCATCCTATTCCACATGTGATGTTTATAACCAGTAGAATCTAGATAGGGGCGTTTTCTACTGTCTGAAACAGCCATTGAGAAATGGTCTCCTACCACCCGCCGACAACCAGCGAAACCGGAATATTCAAGTGTTGGTTTGTAAGGATTTGATTGGTTACAGGATTTCATCACGAGCTGACATTAGTTAGAGAACCATTGGAAAACCAGCTGGGAGTACTGAACAGCCAGCTGTTTCGTCCTAGATTGGGACTAACTCTTCAGCAGTACACACCCACCACCAGTTTTCGAATCCAGGATCTTCCGGTTACAAGGCAAGCTCGAATACCATTCAGCCACTGGGATCCGATGCAATGGCCGGTGCATGAATTCTAACTTCTGCCAGTTCACGACATAGCGCGACTCCTACCCTATATGCTATTCTAAACTTCAAAGTACAACCCTTCTGTTAGGCAAGATAACACAGGAAATACGAACAAATAATCAAATAATGTGATTTCTCTCTGTATTATTTACATTAGCCAGAAAACAAAATCATAGGGTTTGTTTGCCCGGAACTCAATTTAGATGGACTAAAGAATCATGAGAAAAGGAACAGAAAGTCAGTATAAGAAGCGTTTGTCAGATTAGATGTTTTAGAGTGGAAATCTCCCACTGCGATTTACTGATCTTCACTGTCAGTTCTTAATCTGCCAATTTTTGTGGTTGAAAAATGATTTCATCAGTTTATAGATATTGTTGTCTACTTAGTGTCGGAGTACTTCACTCTGACAATAATGTCTAAGTGTTATGATTGTAGCATTTTAAAATATGAGAAAAATGATGTATTAAATAAATATAAAGCTAAGAAATAGCTGTTAATTCACAAACAGTAATGTCAATGTTTATATTCCTAAATATTATCTAAAAGATATATATAATAATAATAATTGAGATTGTACAGCAAGATAAATGGATTCGCCAGTGAGAGAGACTCTTCGTTGAACTCTTTGTTTTTATTATTCATGTCAGGATGGATCTTTTTCGTGAATCAGTCAGGAGACTAAATGTAAGAGAAAGCTGTGCAACCATTATAATTCTGACGTCAGTAATCAATAAAAATAGACGTAAAATCAAATGTCACTCAAAATATTATTCCTTAAATGTCAAACTTTATTTCAGTGTATATAAAACTGAATGAATTAATTTAATAGAAACGATTGTGTAGTTATCTGTAAGTCTTTACTCTATTACTAACAACTATCAGCTTAAATCCAAATTGAAACGCAAAACTGATATTCAGAAAGTTTTATTTCAAAACGCAGCATACTGACAATTGATAAGAACTAACTTCTTTGTCAGAAAAGTTTTAATATTTACAACATAAATCTTCATCAAATGATTATAATAAAAAATTTGCTGAAAAAAAGTTGCAATGTTGAATAAAACATTATACAAGACAAAGTGATAAGTAAATGTTTATAAATAATTTTGTTTGACTAGTTGGCGTATTTCATCTTGAGCTGATATCAGTTAGAGAACCACTGGAAAACCTGAAGGTAGTGCTGCACAGCTGTTATGTCCTACTTTGGGACTCTTTAGCAGTACGTACCCACCGCTAAGGTTCGAACCCAGGGCCTTCTATTTACAAGGCTGGCGATTTCGTAGACCATTAAGCCACGACATCCCACTAGCACCGTGACCAATAGGGTACAGCAGGTTGAAGGTGAGGCAGTAACCCACCAAAGAACACATTGCGAAGTGGTCGTGACATGTCATAAATTAGCAGAAGTTAGAATTCATGCATCGACCATTGCATTGGGTCCCAGTGACTTAAGAGTCCACAAGCTTGCTAGCCTTGTAACCATAAGCTCCTTGGTCCAAACCCTGCCGGTGGGTGTGTGCTGTTGAAGAGTTAGTCCCAATGTAGGACGAAACAGCTGGCTGTTCATTACTCCCGGGCGGGCTACCCACTGATTCTCTAACCGATGTCAGCCCATAATGAAATCCTTTAACCAATCAAACAAACACAATTCCTACAAAACTAATACTTGAAATGTTTTTGTCTACTGATGTTCATACTATCAAGAATAGTTTTAGTTAAACATATTATTCTTAATATTCAGCAGCTGTACGACAATGGCACTTGTCAAGTGATCCACAACGGAAAACTCAGCGAGGCGTTCGGAGTAAACACAGGAGTCATACAAGGGTGCTTATTATCACCAATGATATTCCTAATTGTGATGGACTGGATTATGCGTCAGACACTGGGAAACGAGAAAACAGGATATCCTGGACCGACGTGAAGAACCTAGAAGACCAGGATTTCGCGCCAAGGGTGACTTGTGTTAGATGTCACACAAAATCGAAGACTTACAAGCTAAAACCGATCGAAAAACTGGTCGAAGAAGTACACAGTGAAGACAGGACTCCAGGTGAACATAGACAAATCGAAAGTTCTGAAAATAATCAACCAACCAAAAACAACAGCAACAACATCCAGCGCCATTCACCATCAACGGGAGGTATTTGAAAGAAGTTACTTCATTCACTTATATAGCATTGAGCGTTGTCTCAACTACAGGTAGTCGGAACGGACGGGGATGTCAAATCGAGCGAGAATCGGAAAGGCGAGAAACACACACATTCATCAACCTGAAATCAATCTGGAAATCTTCGTCACTCAGCCAGCATCTACAACAAAATTCAGTCGGATTTTCAATACAGACGTCAAGTCAGTCAGTTCTTCTATACGGATGAGAAACTTGGCGGGCGGGTCACAAAGAATATTTTCAACAGGCTATTGCAGACCTTTATCAACAACTGTCTTCGCTGGATCTATACTGAAGATAAGATGGCTGGGCCGGAAAGAATCACCAACTAAGGGAAACTATGGGCACTAACAAACAAAACAAGAACCAATCGCCAACCAACAAATATGCAGGAGAAAGTGGAGATGGATTGGACACTACCCGCTGAGGAGGCCGCTGGGTGGCATCGTGTGCGCATCTGGCCATTGTTCGACTGGAATCAAAAAGGGAAGCAAGCGGCGAGTTGGACGTCAGTGCAAGGGTGACATGGTGGAGATAGTGTAAAGAGGAGAAGGAGTTGAAAGAGTATGGACTAACATGGATTCGGGTGAAAAGTAGAGCAGAAGACAGAAGTGGCAAGTGGAGACGTGCAGTTGAAGCCCTGTGTTCCACTAGGAACCCAAGGGAACAATAATAAGGTAATAATATTGTTGTTGATGCAATGAGTGATTACTTGAGGATGTAAAATGAAGATATCGATCACAATAGCATTCAAACTACCGGCCCCGGAATCCTCAGCTGCTTACGAGGTTTTCATCTCACTGCAATCATTATGAGTAATGCTCAGCTGTCATTTGAATGAGTTATGCATTACTGTTTGTTTACTACAACATGAATATCAGTCTGCCAACGCAACGCTATCTGAAATAGTCTCTTTGTACTAATTAATTTATGTATAGATTTAATTTGAAAACTGTAGAATTAGTAATAGAGCAGTGTTATTACTATTGTTATCAAAAGGCTTTTTGAGATTGGAATTGGTAGACAGACATTTTCATAAATTTAATCACTTACAGTCATTTACAACGTTGAAATACTGAATGTTTTGTATGAAGTTTAAAGCTGTTACATCAGATGAGCATGATATTATATACACAGGCAAATGGCGAAATTACTACATCGTTGCCAACTTTTGCCTATTTTCTAACTTCCAATTAGTCATCATTTCTACAACTTACATCTTACATTATGTAATGCATTTTATTCAAGGACAAATTTTATCAGTATCTATTGGCCTTATGATTTCTTTGTTAAATATAATTACGATTGTACTACAGCTTATGAAAATAAATCATCCAAAAAAACAAATCTTTCTTCGCTGTTTACATCGTTTTCTTATTAACATTATAAATACTAGACATTTAAGTGCAAACTGATACCTATTGAACTAGCATGCACTTTGATAATTCAGCTCTGACACGATACTACAGTGCATTGAATTTTTTGCGTTTTCATCTCTAGAAAAGAAAGAACTTCTCTTAGTTACTATATCTATCAGATTATTATGTAATTACGTTAAAAGACAAAGAACTCAACTGAAAAATGATGAAAACAAAACACGTTGATCAGCGAAGAGTCGCTTTTCGGCGAATTCATTTTCTTAGCTGTACACTCGCAAATATATATGGATTGTTTTGTATGTATATGAACATTAAGTTTGTCAAACAAAATTACAATTGGTTAAGGTTACTTTTAACTAACCAGTGAAGGTTGGTAATACAGGTCACGAAAATTGAGTGTTAATGAAATTAGGGTAGTAACAAAGGTGATGAGTTGTCACAAACAGAGTCAAGAATAACCTATCAAAGGCAATACGGTTTCGTCTCCTTTGTATAGCTGAAGCTCTGGCCATTCACATGGAAAAACCGGAGCTGTGCATACAAAAGAAGATTACTCAACCACTTCTACTCTCATGGTAACAATGCTTTGATTTGTTTTGAGTTTTTATTTTTATTTTGATGACTTAATTTTGTTTCTTTGCCTGTTCTTTAACTGCTTATAACTCTTGTATTCACTGAGATCTCTTACATAGTTTCGTATTATCCATTTTGTTTTGTGCATCCTGAGTAAAACTCACTCATCAAACTATTCAGATTATTCAAGTGTTGGTTTGTAGGGATTTGATTGGTTTCAGGATTTCATCATGAGCTGACATTAGTTAGAGAACCATTGGAAAACCGCCTGGGAGTACTGCACAGCTGTTTCGTCCTAGTTTGGGACTCTTCAGCAATATGCACCCACCGGGATTCGAACCCAGGACCTTCCGGTTACGAGGTGAGCTCGTATACCATTAAGCCACTGGGACTCGATCCAATGGCCAGTCCATGAATTCTAACTTCTGCCAATTCACGACATAGCACGACCGTTAGCCAATGTCTTCGGCGAGTATTTGTCCTCACACTAGACCAGCTGCACGCTACTGGTCACGACTTCCCATTGGAACCCAGGTAACTACCTACCTGAATACGGCGAGTCGCCAGTGAGCATCTCATTGGTATTCAAGTGTTGGTTATTGGTCAAATTATTATTACATAACTTCTTTTAACAACTGTTTGTGACAACTCATCACCTTTGTTACTACCCTAATTTCATTAACACTCAATTTTCTTGACTTGTATTACCAACCTTCACTGGTTAGTTAAAAGTAACCTTAACCAATTGTGATTTTGTTTGACAAACTTAATGTTCATATACATACAAAACAATGCATATATATTTGCGAGTGTACAGCTAAGAAAATGAATTCGCCGAAAAGCGACTCTTCGCTGATCTACGTGTTTTGTTTTCATTAATACCTGGATGGGGATTATCCATGAATTGAAAAATGATGATTTAGGCGTTGGTTCGAGGTTGATAAGGAAATCAAACCTTATAGACAGTAGTGGAATCAGCTAAAAGCTCTGCAGAGAAGGGAATGAAATGGAGGTGTGTTGCTGAAGCCCTATGTTCCACTCCGAACCCGACAGAACAATAACAATTATTGATATAATGTCAAAAAGAAAACAATTATCATCGTTTACATTAGTCAGTAGGACCTTAAACAGATTTTTCACTTCAGTATAACTTCCGCAATAAACACTATAATTTTAAATCCATTAATAATCTTGATTAAACCACATCCAGTGTAATACATGTAGACAGTATAGGTTAGATGAAAATCAGATGCTAATTTGAACACGTTGAGTTTCTGGACAGTTGAACAGTTGATTTCAGTGTTCATCTTGTCACAAATCACAGTCAGTTAAACAGCCACTGAAGATCATGGAGTACTTCATAACTGTTTCGTCCTGTTTTGAAGGCTATTTAAGGACTGGCTGTGTAGTAGAGTTCCTAGAGTTCCATTGAGAAGTTATGACTAGCGGAGTTCTCCAAATTAGACGTGTGGACAGATACTAGCCAATGGTGTCGGTTAACCATGGTGACATATATTGAAATTACATAAGCTAGAACTTACGAGCCATTGGATTCCAACCAAATGAATGAACAGTAATGCGCTTGAAAGTTGTGGATTCTACCCTCATGGGTGAGTACTACAGAAGAGTCACAAATTAGGACGAAATCACCATCCAGTTTTCCCTAGTTTTCAGTGATAGTTCTCTTAATAAAATGAGTTCTTGATCACTCATTGTACTAACACCACCTCAGATAGGCTTTATAATACATTTCTAAGGCCCATCGGTCAATCATTTCACTCTGTTTGATCAACAAGCAATATTTACTATTAACATAATAATTTCTATCACTTATCTAGAAAGTATCGTTTTAGCTACAGAAAGAACGGACAAAGATGTCAAAACCAGAATCAGGAAGACAAGGTACACCTTCATCATTCTTAAATCAGTCAGGAAATCTGCTGCACTCTGTAGTAAAAAGACAGCAAGTTTCAGATTTTCAGGCACTAATGTCAGAGATTAGACGCATCACGAAAACCATTTCCAACAAGCTGTGGCAGACTTTTATCGATATCTGCCTTCACTGGCCAATAAGAAATAGCAAAAAAAAAGAAACTCTTAGAACAAACCAACTAAGAACTTGTTCCTCAAAAAATTTTCCGAAGAAAATAGAGATGAGTTTGACGCACGTTAAGGAGGCTGTTAATTATAGTCACGAGCCAAATCCTCGAGTGCAACCCAAATTGCAAAACCACGAGTTTTACCTAGGTTTTAGGGCGACGTGCAGGAGATCGTGCAGGGAGGGAGACAAGAGCCTACGGGCAATCATCGAACAACAAAGAACAGGACAAGATGGAGATGTTCTCTAGAAATCTTTCGCTTCACCCAGAACCGAAGGGAATAATAGCAATAAATGTGTCATTCAGATACATTATAGTCTTCACCATCCAAAGTTTTGCCTGAACAAATCAGAACAATACAGGATTTTCAAATATTAATATAGACATTATTTTTTTTTTGATTACAGCTTGATTCCATACTGTATTTTTGGTACAAGTATGGAATTTTCAACATGGATATCGGTAGCCCAAGTTTTGCAAGCCGATCATAGATATCAGGTGTGCGTCGGCAGGGGATCGAACCTTGGACCATGTGCATGGTCGGCGAGAGTCCTAACCACTGTGCCACCGACGCACTTTATAATCTATTTATTTCAGAAATTCTATGCACATTTCATGATTTATGAGGCATAAAATGCTTAGGAATGCTGAATTTTAGCAATTTGAAAGACAGGTTGAATTTAATTTACTTTAACAATGGATATCTCAAGGTTAAATATAATTTATTGACGGACATAGTTTAAACTTTTACAGAACCGGAGACATGTACAATATATATATATATAGTATTTTTGAGTCCCTTTGATTTTGCTTTTTTGTGATCTGAGTAGTTTTAATATATTCTAATAAATGAAATTCAAAGCTTCACAGCTGAATAATCCAACTCAGAGTTGCAGAAAACAACCCAGTTTAGATCCACCTTGATTGTCAGAATTGAATTTTCCGCTTCACAACTGATCACATATTGTTATAGAAATACTGATTAGGTTGGCAGAAAGGCTTTTACTTTCACTATTTAGAACAATTTTGACTGAATTTACCCATTTCTCTGAGGTTATCGCAGCAGGTATATAAAATGTATCAATTGGAGATCATCTGGTAGTTTTTCTCAACATATATCGAATATAATCCTTAGAAATCAACCCTTGAAGGATAGGATGGAGTTCCCTGGAGTTCTAGTGGGTGTGAGTTCGAATCTAAGTGGGTGCGTAATGATGAAGAGTTCCAAACTAGGGTGGAACAAATGTCCAGTACTCCCTGCTTTTCAATCGTTCTCTAATTGATGTCGATCCGTGATCTAACTTGAAAAACAAATCCAATCCTTACAAATAAACCCCTCAAAATATATGGAGTAACCTACAACTAATAAGGAAAGTTTTTCATAAGGTCAACCGCCATACTCGTGAAAGATACATGACATACAGCAGAGATCAGTCAGGGTTTCGAGACAACCAATATACAAACGAAAGCATATTTACTGCATTTGACAGAGGCCAATTCTATCAAACGAATATAACCTAATCTCTGTAATCAGTCTCGGTCTGCTGTGGTGATGATATTTTGTTTTTATTAAGTCACAATCCTAAGGTGAACTTATCAATACCATTGCCATACACTAGCTAAATGAGCTGCATTACTACTGTTTTTCCACTAAGTAAGTATTAATGGTCAATTTGCACTCATAGCACATGCTTGATTTATACAAAAATCACGTATTACGTTTTTGATAAATGCTACTGAGAATTTCACTGCTTGTCATACTAATAGAATTTATAAAACCAAATATTATATGATTTTGGTAAGTTCTTCAAGTCTATAGTAAATTGTAAACATTATAGAACTGACAATCATTTTATTGTTTGATAGTGTTTTCTGAACTGGACGGTTTAATTCTAAAGTCTTTATTGTTCGCTTTTAGAGAACATCTTCAGAGACAATATCATAATGAAGTAAGCTTTTGAAATTCCCTATGAATGAAATAATTGTCCTCTCTGATGGCCTTGGTGGTAACAGGTTATCCCTAGAGCTTTTCTTATCATTGTATTTACTTGTATTGATCGTCGGGAAGACAGTTATTTTCATTTAACACTAGTTAGTAACTAATGATATGCATCTAGACCTTCGTTTAGTGCAGACTGAATTCTGTCAGAAAAGTTTACAATTAGGCCAACATGTCAAGTGGCTTGCCATCACGATTAACTTTGAACTGTTGTTAGATAGTTGAAGGTAATCAGCAGGGAGTCTTAGGTCTAGGATTTCATGCTTGTTAACACTCGGCAGTCAGTAAGACGTATCTACAATCTTGAAAGGACTCATGCCTCCTCTAAGGTGGTTGTTTCTTTTATGGATAATTTTAAAAACTCACTTCATTTTGAAGTTAGTTTGAAGAATGTTGTCTAAACGAACAATGAAAAGTTCTCAGTTAAACTATCCAGCCCAGAGAATGAAGGAAAGAAATGAAAAGCATATATCTTGCCTACAAATCTTCCCGATTATTATTTGAACAACACAATTTTATCAGCAGAAACGTGCTGTGTTTTCTACAGAGACATCAATCTATAGGCAAAATAAACATTTTTAGAATCCATTAGTCGTGTTGATATGAAGATGCTATTAAAAAAGTTGTTATGATTATTATCTTTTATTCCTGCCTGGTAGTGTATTCTCAATCATTCTGATAAAAGTTTACACAGTTTTTTTTCTTTTAGGTGTTATTTTAATTTAGAATTAACAAACTCATATGAATAATCTACTCTCCTTGTTGTGACTGTTTTTTACGTTAAATGTCAATAAAAAAATAAGTGTTATCGACTTGTTATTTATTGTTTTTAATAATGTTTATCTAAGGCGTGAAGTTTCATTCTACGTCAATCTCTTTCTTCCAGTGTATATTCATATCAGTAAATAATTATTGGTAAGTGTATTCGAAGTGAAGCAAATTAATCATCAAAACACATTCATTATATGTGTAGATCACTTCAGATTTCGTAAGTACATAGAAGTAATTTCAGTGTTATTACCTTAAACAGGTCTTAGTTGAATAGTTATCATGAAAGCGTATTTTATTACTACTAGTTTGTACTAACCAATATATTAGTTTTTTTCCTTCACGTTTCCAATGGAACATAGAGCTTCAAGCTAGTAGCTTGAAGTTTCTGTAGCAGTGTTTATTTTTACAGGATGAGGTTGCTAGCCAATATGCCCAACCTTTCCTCTTTACCAGCATTATTTCTGACTTAGCGATGTAAAGGAGTGCATTGGTGGCCGGGAATCGAACCCCGGACCATGTGCATGGTCGGCGAGCGTCCTAACCGCTATAACACCGACGCACATATTAGTTATTAGAAATAAATAAATAGCACCCAGACATTATTTGATATAGGTCTGAAATGTATATTACATTTTGTCTTAAACCAGTTATTCCTGTGATGTAAGCAATGTCATGTCAAGTGTCTAGTTTTGTGATGGAGCTATCTGAATTCTTTCATTCAAGTTTGTAATGTGGTCACTGAGGCAAGCGAATAACCGTTGCAATGCATTCTGAATTGATGTTGTTCAGTTGAAGGTAATCGGCAGGAAACCGTAGACCTAGATTTTGTGCTTGTTGGCAGTCATTATCAGTTAGGTACCTATCTGCTGCACTTATTGATGTGACTTTGATGCTCAGAAGAGACGCCAGTTCCTTGAAGGATATCATGCTGATGAGTGCTGACAAACACAAAATCTAAATTCGGAGCTTCTTACTGCTTGCCTTTAGTCACCTTATATCTCTAACATATATAAGTAGGTGTTGCTGTGTTTAATGAAACCAAAATCCATCATCCCTCATTCTATAAACCTTGTCGTCCTCTTATTAGTCAAATATACTAAAGTCGTACTTTATTCAGTGCATATTAACTGCTTTTGTAAAGTGAGTTCTGTAAGATAGTAAAATGTACAGATTTGGTGATGAATTCAACATTTATAAGGAAATCAAAGTAGCAGAAACTTAAGATGTTCACATAAAGTACAAAAGTAATGAACAGAGTAATAACTGGTCTACATTGCTTCACTATTCATAGTGGCACCACAAGAAATTTTGAAAGACATGTGGAGTTAACAACCCATGTACTGAAGTTTAACTTATTTTCAGTGTTATACAATCTGTCATATACTAAATTGAATAACAATATAGATGTGATTCAAGTTTGTGAATGACTGAAGAGATAAGTTTACCCTTCTAAACAGTAGAATGATGTTCTATGCTTATTTCTCTGTTTAATGAAGCATATAGGAATAGGCAATTTAAATTTCTTTACTCGTCTACATTTTGAAGGCAATTAGTATCGTCCACACTCCAAAATTTCATCTAGAATTAAATTCAGGATGTTCAGACATAGAACACTGAGGGCAGTAAACATTCAAGTGTTGAATTTTAATTCTTTTGGGAAACTCACCGTCGCCTTCTTGAGTATTATCCAACTAGGCTAGGTGATAGAGTAATAATGTCAGTGGATACAAACCTCGAGATTGATAAATATTCTACTTTTACAATTCTAAACAGTATGTCACCTCAACTCCCTAAGTTTGTACGCCCCCGATCTCTAAGCATAGCTGATTCAATTACCACAAGGAATTGTTACCCCAATCTCGATGTTCAGAAAAAGTCTGTTTAAACCTTCTTCTTCCCATGACCTTCAAAAACAATCTAAAATAGTTTTCTCACCTGATAACACAGGATGTGCAAATATTATTTCTAGTTTTATTTGTACTGCAAGCTTTATTATCAATATCACACTGTGCTGTAGTTGTAAATTTTAATCTTAATTTTACAATTTATTATTGTTGTTATATTATCCAATCGCTAAGATATAATAGTTTTTCTCCCTCTATGCCTACTACTATACACATTCTACTTACAATCTACTTGACTATATCTTATTTTTTTCACTGGTTGGCTTGTAAGACTTTGATTTGTTTATTGAGTTTGACCACAGATTGATGTCAGTTAGAGAACCATTGAAAACCATCAGGGAATACTAGACAGCCAGCTCTTTCCTCTTAGTTTGAGAATCATCGGTAGTACGCACCCACCCCACCCCCAGGGTTCAAACTCAGGGCTTTCTGGTTACAAGGGAAGCTCGTATACCAATCAGCCACTGGGACTCAATTTAATGACCACTTCGTGAATTCTAACTTTTACCAATTCGCGATTTTAGCGCGACCACCATCCCATCCAATGTCGTCGGCGGGAAATCCACTCTTACTTTTCATTGGTCATGACTTCTCACACTGTTTCAAACGTCTATGAATAAAATTTTATTATGCTATTATAAAGCCTGATGAAAATTTGCTGAAAATACATATTTGCTTAAGTCATATCCTGTGATTCACTCGTTGACAGTATTAAATTAAGCGCCAAGATCCACTAATATTATAAAGGCAAACAATTCATTGTTCAAGGAAGTAATGCAGGGAAAAAGTTTATCCAATTAATGTTAGCAAGTTTCATTAACTCAATAGTAATTTCCCAGCATTAAAAGATAAATGTTTGGAAGCATTCTTTAGATGTTTCTATTCTCGTAACCTGAAGTTTACGGGTTCAGTTTACTGTAGCATCATTAGTGTGGGCTGATGAAGGATCACTAAATAGAGCAAAACTCTTTTCCAGTGTCAACTGCTTTTTAGTGATGCCCTACCTATAATCAATCAATTCTCTTCACTCAAACATTGAAAATATAATTTTCTCCAGTTGGAATTCTACCACTAGAAGTATAAGCTAGTCGTTATATGGCGTTTCAGCCATTAGGTTGATGAACATTTTTATAGCTTAACCTTCTTATCTTTATTTGCTTTAGCCTTAAGGGATTCGCTTGAATATGGAATTTTAATATACGGGAAAATTTTAATTCTAAATTTATGTAGTCAGAAAGCTGAATACAAGTCAAACTCTAACAGAAATCATTTCGACCTTAATCTTTAACAACCCATGGAATTAAGCTTAACAAGCGAAACAACTTCATCTTATGATCAGCCATTTCTAAGTAACATTGAGCTATTGTACAGTTTAATATTCCCCTGTAGTTAAAATAATAGTGTCAATGGTTCGATGGTAGAATGCTCTATTGCTGCACACGTACTCTAAGTTCGATATCTGGCTGACGCATCCCTAAATCTCAACTAGATTCCTAGGTGATAATTAGTCTAGGAATGAGGATAGGTTAGGCGTGAGACTAACACGTCTCACCTCGTATAAAACAACACCTCTGCAAAGGAAACTTCAAAGCTCAAATTTTCAAGTCCTATATTGTATTTGGAACGCAAAGGAATCGAAAAACAAAGTAATATGCTTAATTTACATGGGTTGTTAATATACGGTCTATAAGTATTACCAACGCATTAATCAAGATTCAGATTTTCAACACATGTCAAGTTAGTATCCTTATCTAGGTCTGAAATTTGGCCATTGCGTCACAGAAAGCATTTCTAACAAGTTACAGACTTTATCAACACCTGCCCACCTAGCTGGCTCCGTATTGATGATTAAATGGCCAGAAAGAATTACCGACAGGACACTTAGAGGACAAACCAGTCAAGAATCTTCTACTCAGCCAATATGTAGGAGGAAATGGAGACGGATCGGGAGCATACTGAGGAGACTATCGGATGACATAGACCTCAGTGTAGGCCATCATTCGAGTGGAATTCAAATGGGAAGCGACAAGTGGATCGTCGGTGAGAGGATCACATGGGGGAGACCATGTAGCGCAGAGGAGATGAGAGATTATGAGCAATCTTGTGTCTAGCAAGCTGGAGAGGACAACAGAAGAAAGAGAGAAGCAGAGATGTGTTGTTGAAGCTCTATGTTCCACTACGAACCCAAAGGGACGATGAAAATAATAATAATTATTATTATTATTCATGAGTTCCACTTTAAGCAACCGTAGAAAGGGTTTATGAGAGTTGGTAAGGTTTAACGCAATTTTTAAAAATACCACAAAATAAATGAGTACAACTTTAATTACAAAAATAATATATGAATACTAGAAAGCTATAATGAAATTTTATTCATTTTATCAGAATTTTTCAGACGGAGATTACACTATACTGTCTACTTGAAAGGTATGTCTTAGATTTAAGGGATTAAAAACTAAAAAAAAGCATTATTATCTAACTAACTGTGTATTATACACGTTTTCTTTTAATTCAGATAGTCTGTTTCCTTATAGATTTGTACAAAAAGAGCATAAATAGCAAATAAGCTGTCTGCTATATGTTGTGTAGACACATACTATGTCACATTATGTATATATGCATACATGCACTTAGTCCACAATCGTGATAACAATAATACTTATCAGTGTGAAAATAAAACATCAGAGGGTTTGGAACGTTATTCAGCGGTAAAAATGATTATGTCATATATATATATATATATATATATATAGCAGATACAAGGAAAGCTGTATCATTAATCGAGAACTCTTCACCGTTGAGTTATCGAAACGGATGGGCTTCACTTGAGTATACGAGCTAAGAGACTTCATTAAAATCATTTTTTTAAAATTACTAATGATATTAGATAGGCGTACAAATCAACTGAAAGTCAGTAATCTGTTATTATAAGTCAGAGACTACCGTTCCTTGTGCTTTCCGAGTAGAATATAATGCTTTAAGCTTTGAGCTTTATAGTTCCAGTAGTCATGGTGTTGTTAATTTTGCGAGGTGGAATTACTAGCTTTACACCTAACCTTCCCTCTTTTTTGAGATTACCAGCGGCTAGTAAATTAGGCGTAGTGTAGGGATCAGTGGGCCAAGAATTGAACCTAGATCTCCTGCGTGAATGATGCTTATTTCACCACTGAACTACCGGTACACAAGGACTAGATAATGGTCGACTAAATCTCACATGAGACAGTAATTTGACAATTCGCTAATACTTAGGTTAATAAAATGCAACCAATTTCATGTCATGTAGTTAGTTAGTTAATCCATTGACCAACTTATCACAAAGCACTTTTAATCAATGTTACTTAACCAGTCAATTAAAAATTACTGATCAAAAGGTCTACAGGATTGAAATAGTGACTATTAAAATGGAATAGTGTCCATTTATTATGAATTTACAATAAATAGAAAGCAAATTCTCTTTTTCGTTCCAGTTAATTATAGTATAAGGCATTATGTAATATACAATGTTGAAGTTATTCAGACAATGCAATTAAGATATATATATATATATATGGTAAAATTTACTGATAATACGTCCCACATTTTTACTTTCAAAGAAAGAGAAACTCAGTAATTATCTCGTATCTGTAGTTTCTGTCCAGTAAAACCTACAATTATACAAGTAACATTCTTTTGGTTCAGACTATATTTTATTTCATTGAATACCTCGCATTTAGGCAGTCTGAATAGAACCGGTATTTTCTAAAAAAAAGTCTAACCCATAATTGCTTAGATAAATAATAATTGTCCTGATTGAGAAAGAGAGAGAGGAGTATAAATTGCATTCATGAAGCAAGCGAAATGTCCAGAAGGCTTTTATCCTATTAAATGAAATGATCAACTGTAGACAGACCGCTTTCACTAAACAATAACGCTAGTTTTTTTGAAATATCATTTATCCTGTCAAACAGATCAAATATTATAGCGTGAATGTTTTATTTTTCACAGGAACTAATCCTCCTGTCTGACCTAAAACAAACATAGCGTACTATCCTCGGAATCAGTGATGTTGTTTAGATCATCTTTATGTGACTGGTGAACGCTGATGATGCACGCGAGTAGTTATACACTGCTCATGACATCCAGTATCACGTAGAGTTTTGAATTTTAGATATTTTCATTTCTATAATAATGAATTTTCCATTTTAAATAAATCGTTATTTCACTAAGGCGTTGAAGCCCTTTCATTATTCTTTCGGAATATCAATACTTCCAAAACACCTTATTCCCACATTTTATTCTATTCCAAATATTACAATCCATCGCAACGTATTTCTTCTTGTATTTCTCCGCTAGCCACCGTAGCTGCACTAAATCTAGAAATATCAACCGAGTTAACTGCAAATACGGTCTAAATTCAAATATCCATCATTGCATATAACTTGCCTAGAAAACAATTGTTTCTATTTATAACAGTAAACTGGTAAAAACTAACTGCCGTTAAAAGCCAGACAACCAGAATAAAAGTAAAGGTTTTATCTGCTATTACTTCTGAAATATAATTAGTTGCAAATGTCTTTCAAAATGTCCTTAGGGCTTGTAGATATTTTTTTAAAGTATTGGTTTTTTAGGGATTCTGTTTGATTGGTTCGATGATTTCATGATGAGCTGACATTGGTTGGAGAACCTTTTGTAAAACTTAGAGGGAGTACAGTACAGCTGTTACATCCTAGTTTGAGACTCTTCATCAGCACGCGCCCACCTCTAAGGTTCGAACCCAGGACCTTTTGGTTACAAGGCTAGCGAGCTCATAGACCATTAAGCCACGGGACCCAATCCAGTGACCAACCCATGAATTCCAGCCTACTTGACTGCATAGTAGTAACTAGTGTGATGTGTCTAGTCCTTTCTTTGGTACAGACTGAATTCTATCAGTCAGGTTTGTAATGTGGCCACTATTCCACGTAGCTCGTCATCACAGTGCCAACTAACACGAAACCTAGGTTCTAGGCTTCCTGCCGATTGCCTCCAACCATCTAATATCATCAAATTCCAACTTCCGCAAATTCATGACATATCGCGATCACTTCACAATGTCTTCTTCGATGAGTTGTTGACTAACTCTTAACCTGCTGTACCCTACTGGTTATGGCTTACTACTAGAACCTCAGGTTACTTTCTGTAGCAAAGTGATCAGCATTGAGCTGATATTTCACCCATTGATTAAGACAAAAGCATTTTAAAGGCAAGGAAGAAGTAGTAAGATACACTGGTGGGCCATGCCTCACGTCACTCGGGTTTGATTCTCAGCCAACGCATTCCTACACCTCGCTTAGTTAGTGGTAAGCAGGCCAATTGAAAGAGGGAAGGTTAAGCGTGACATTCCCCCTCTCATGAAGGAAATAACACCACTGATAATGGAACTTTAAAGTTTAAAACTTGAAGCCTTAACAACATTCAATTTGAAATACAAAGGAATGAGGAGAAAAAACGGTAATAACCATGAAAAAAGAAAACATTCAAAAAAGTGTATACAACCTACTTTGTCCATCACATTTTCGTATGATTGTGTCAAGGAATGTATTCTGTGGAGCTAATAATCCACGTCGAGTTGTAAACATGATGTAATTCTTAGAAGTTATGAAGTAGGCATTAAAAATTAATTAGAATTATCTTTTCTCATAAAATAATCATATATATACATATATATGGAGAGTGACATTAGTTATATGTTTACTTCTTTTAAATTCACTCGCATATAAATCCATTACGAGTCATAATTTCGTTGTGTTTATATCCAGCTTGTTATTTAAGACTAATGTATGTTGATGAAGGCAATTGAAGTATGACAACTGAAATTCATGGAACATATTGAAAACCAAGCTTAGATAATAATCACTTTGATGGAATAGAAATTAGGATAAAACAATCAGATGAGTATTTCTATGCAGAATAGAAATTACTTCCAGTAATTGTACATGTTTTAAGTATCTGTGTGTTCTAGAGAGGTTGAGAAGACAAACTTATAATATCTGTCTATCCCTTTTATAGTAGAATTTTTTTCTACTTGAACTCTATTCATGAGTGCATGTGTATATATTATAATATAAACTCAAAAAGAATACTCGATGTGTATGTGGATGGTGAAAAGACAGGCATTTAGTGTTTATCCTACTATCAGAAAATCATCCTACTGGTTCATAGTTATGCATTAACATAGTTTTTTGCTCTCATTCCTATTTGGTTCTCATATTTATTATAATAAATAAACTGTGAAATCTGTTTATATACTACTTTTATTAAGGTCAAGAATTAAGTAGATGGAAGTGATACCAATTACTTAAATAAATCAGTTTATATATTCATATGTGTATTAAAATATTTAATTTTTATTTATTTAACAATGATGTTTTTCAATTGGTGGTCAGCACTTACTATTATATCATTATTACTTTACCCTGAGGCTCCAAGTGGAAAATAAGGCTTCAACAACACATCCCCACCTTGTTCTATTTCCTGTTCTTCTCTTCAGCTGGGTTCACGATTGTCCATAATCTTTTTTCTCCTCACATAATCTCCTCCATGTCACTCTCGATTTGACGACCTACTCGTCACTTACCATTTGGGTTCTATCCGAGCACTGGCGTGGTGTGTTATGTCATCCAATGGCCTCCTCAGCTCATCTGAGATCCACCTACACCTTCTCCTAAATATTTGTTTAGCCACCGGCTCTTCTATTGTTTGTTTCAAGAGTTCCTTGTTATTAATTCTTTCTGGTCAGCCGGCCATTTGATCTTTATTATGAAGCCAGTGAAGGCAGCTGTTGATAAAAGTCTGCAACCTGCTGGAAATGCTTTTCGTGACACTCAGTGCAAGTTTTCCAACCCGTAGAGAAGAATTGACTGATTGACTTTACATTTGTGCTGAAAATCCAAATATTGTTCTTGATACTGAGGCTGAGTGCAGATGGTTTTCAAACTGGTTTCAGGTTGATGAAGGCCTATCTTACCTTTCCGATTCTGACTAGCTTTGATACGTGGTTGAAACAATGCTGCATGCCTAGATAAGTGAAGGAATTAACCTTCGTCAAATCTCTTCTGTTGATGGAGATGGTTACTACTGTTTGTAGGTTATTTTCATCACCTCCGTCTTTTCTATGTTTACCTAGAGTCCTGCCTTCGTCACCTGCTTCTCCAGCCAGTTTGTTGGTTTTCGCCTGTAAGTCTTGGAGTTTGTGTGATATTAAACATAAATCACACACTTCTTATACGGTTCACTTATGAATACAATCCAATAATTTCAATACAGTAAAAGTGGCATAACACACCAGATACTCAAGTGGAACTACAAATCGGGAAGTGACGAGTTGTCGGTGTTCAAGAGTGATATAAAACGAAAAATCGCGTGAAGAGGGAGTAAATGCATGCAGGAAGTCATGGAGCCAACACAGTATGATGGAAATGTGTCAGTGAAGCCCTACGTTTTACTCAGAACTGGAAAAATGAATAATCATGATGATAATATATTTCGAGCATAATTTGGGAGTAGACTGAATTGTTTTCTCAGGATATTTTTCCAATTACTGATTTAATTGTTACTTGAAAATGGGTTACGATGGATTGTGTTTTGCTGTATTATGTAACAGATCGTGGACATTAAGAAGGTGGACATATATTGGACCGAAAAAAGACTCCAGAAAACCTAAACTTTGCCAATTATTTGTACCTCCTGTCATGAACACTCAAAGATCTACGAGGGAAAACCAACAAGTTTTAAAAAATTGTGGCAGAGACAGAAATTCAAGTGAACGTAGGGAAGACAGAGGTGACGAAGTTCCGTAACCAACAGAAGTTTTAAGGAAGTCACTTCTCTCATTTACCTGACCTAGACAGTATCGAGTTGAATACGGCTAGCACGAATGAGGGTATCAAAGACAAGATCGAGAATGTTAGATAAACCAATATGAATCTGAAAGCAGTGTGAAATTCTGCTGTACTCCGGAACATGGGAGAAGATTTGGATTTTCAACAGTGATTTCAAGTCAGCCAGTGTTTGTTTAGAAATTTCACATACGCATTACGAAAAGCATTTTTAACAAACTAGAGACTTTCATAAACAACTTTTTACGCTATTTACTGAAGATGGAACCGAAAGAATTAGGAACAAGGAAGTCTGACAAAAACCAAACAAGAATGTACTGCTTAACAAATATGGAGAAGGAAAAGAAGATGGATTAAAAATTCTCTGAGGAGACCTTTGAGTGACATTGGGTGCTACGCCACGAGGTGGAACCTGAATGGGAAACACTAGGTAAGTTGTGAGTTCAAGGATGACATGGCTGAGATCATGTAATGAGGAAATAAAAGCTTACAAAAAATTATAGAGCCAGATAAAGTGAAGACTGCAGAGAACAAGGTGAACTGGATATGTGCCGTTGAAGCCCTATATTGCACTAGGAATATAAGGTAATAATTATAAAAATAATGACACTCCAAGGTAAAGAGTTCTTTCGGGGAACGTAATTCAACCTTACATAATGTTTTCCAGCATTCACTTATAGAAATACTTAATAAAATGAATAAACAACTGGATTAGAACCTTAAATAATGAATATATATATTATTATATCCTTTATTTCATAGAGGAAAATAGGGCCTCAGCTGCGCATCTCCATTGCCTTCTGTTTTCTGCCAATTTTTTCACCCCTCTCCAAGTCTGTTCACATGCTTTCATCTCCTCCTCACATGACCTCCTCCAATTCACCCTTGCATTGATGACCAACTCGCCGCTTCCCAACCGGGTTCCACTCGAGCGATGGCTTGCCTAGTGATTTCACTTGATGGTTTCCTAAGCTCATGGCCAATCCACCTCCATTTCTTCCTGCCTATTCGTTTCACAATCGGTTCCTGGTTGGTTCACTCCCAGAGATCCCTCTCTGTTGCTGATCTCTTCTGGTCGACCATCTGATCTTGATTAGCGTTGAGCGAAGACAGCTGTTAATGAAGGTCTGAAGTTTGTTTGAGATGCTCTTTATGACGCGCCAAGTCTCTGATCCGTATAGTAAGTAGCACTAACTTTACATTGGCGTTGAAAATCCGGATGTTATTTTTGATGGTGAGTGCTGTTGACTTAAGAGTAGTGAAAGCTTGTCTTGCTTTTCCGATTCTGGCTTTGATATCCTCGTCAGTTCGGCCCACCTGTAGTTGAAACGATGCTTCCCAGGTTGGTAGGTAAAGGAGGTTGTTTCTTTCAGGTTCCTCCCATTTATGCTGGTTGATTGTTGTCTGTTGTTGTTGCTGCTGTAGGTGTTGGCCAGGAATCTTCATCACCTCTGTTTTCTGTATGTTCACTTGAAGTGAAGTCCTATCTTTGATGCTTCTTCCTCCGTCGAATTGTTTCTTTTCACTTGCATATCTTCCAGTTTGTGGGAAATCAGACATATATCATCGGCGAAGTCTACATTCTTCAAGTTTTTTGTGTGAGTCCATTTTATGCCTGTTTCCTCATTCCCCGCCGTTGTCTGTCTCATTATCCAATCTACTGCAATCAGGAAGATCATTGGTGATAGTAGTCAGCTTTGTCTCACTCCCATCCTCACTTCGAAGGCTCCCGTAAGTTTCCCGTTGTGGATTACTTGACATGCAGCATTGTCGTATAACTGTTGGATGAGATGTATAATTGTCGATGGGACCCCGTAGTAGCAAAGTAGTTGTCAAATCACCTCTCGATCAACGCTGTCGAAGGCTTTTTCAAAGTCGATGAAGTTAAGATAGAGAGGTGACTGCCATTCCAAGCTTTGTTCAATGATGATCCGTAGAATGGCGATTCGATCATTACATGACTTGTTACTCCTGAATCCGGATTGTTCCGGTTTAGGTTTTACATCTAATGCTTGTTTGATTCTCTTCAGGATGATGCGGCTTAGTATTTTGCCTGGAATGGACAAAAGCGTAATTTCATGCCAGTTTTTGCATTGACTTAAGTCTCCTTTCTTCGGGAGTCTAAATAAGTATGCGTTCTTCCAATCCTCGGGTACTTTGCCCTCTTTCCACACCTTCTCCAGCAGTGGCCTCATCAAATCCGCTGTTGTCTCTGGGTCTATTTTCAATGCTTCTGCTGGATTCCATCTGGTCCTGCTACTTTCCCAGCTTTTAGCATCTTGATTGCATTCAGGACTTCTGATTTCGTCGCGGGGTCAATGTTCACTGTTAGTTCTGCTTCCGTTGTTGTATTGTTGAGCGCGTTGTAGGTGGCGGACGATTCAGAAGTCTTTTGAAGTGTTCAGCTCAGTGTTTTCTTTGTTCTACCTCTTCGGTGATTGACTTTCCATTTGTCATCCTTTATTGGCTTAATCTGTGTCGAACGTTTGCCCGATAGGTGCCTAGTTGTTTGGTAGAGTGTAGTGAGGTCTCCTTTGCCTGCACTGCAGCTTGTTCTGCTTCACTTGCCATGGCTTCATAATATTTTGTTTTGTCTTCCATGGCACTCTTCTTCACTCTTTTGTTCAGCGTATTGTAGCTTGCATAAAACTCCTGTTTTAGTTGGTCGTCGGTACACTGGATAATCTTTTGTTTCACTATCATTCTCTCCTCTATCGGTTTCCAAGTGTCCGCAGTGAGCCACTGTTTGTTCTGCCTCTTCTTTCTGCCTACAACTTTCATGCAGGTTTGACTCCACACCGTTTTCAAGTTATCCCAGTGCTTTTCGACGCCGACCTCTTCGCTGGTGTTGATTTGTGTCTCGACTTTGTCCCTTATGCTTGTAATGAAGATGTCCTTTGTAGCCTGGTCCTTCAGTTTTTGAGTGTTGGACTTGGCTTGTGGTCTATCTGCACCTCCTGTTTCCCTGAAAGCTTTTAATTTGATTTGGATTGTCCCTTGTACGAGATAGTGGTCTGAGTCAACGTCTTCTCCTCTTCTTACTTTTGTGTTCAGTAGGCTGCGCCTCCACTTCCTTGGGATTGAGATGAAGTCAATTTGGTTTTTGGTTCTCCCATCTGGTGACACCCATGTAGCCTTGTGGATATCTTTATGTTTGTAAACACTGCCACCAATCACTAGTTAGTTGAAGGCACAGAAGTCGGCGAAGAGCTCTCCATTTTCATTCATCTCTCCGAGAGCTTCTCTACCCACGATGAGTTCCCTTCCTGTGTTGTCTGGTCCCAGTTTGGCGTTCATGTCTTCCATTAGTATTTTCATGTCACCAGCTGGAGTATTGTCCATTGTTGCCTGTATTTGTCTGTAAAATTCTTCTTTCTTTTAGGGGTCTGCGTTGTTTGTGGGTGCATAACATTGTATGATTGACACTTTCCTTCCTTTGGAGTTGAATCTGGCGGTCATTATCCTGGACGAGATCGCCTCCCATTGCATCAAGGCCTTTGTGGCCGTTGGTGACATCATGATAGCCACGCCTTCGGTGTGCGCGGGGTTATCTTCTGAGTGACCGGAGTAGATAATTGACTCACCCGTTGACAATTTGGTGAGTCCATTGCAGTCCCAACTGCTTTCACATATTCCCAGTACTTGGATTCCGTATATATAAATATATATATATATATATATATATATATATATATATATATATTGAAAAACAAATGCAGCGAATAATTATATTACATTGTTAAAAAAAACCGCAGATAAAGACCTTGGATGGGGAGGATTTAGCAATGCAATAAGTGGAGAGAGCTCAGAATCTGTATAGTGTTGACATTTAAGATAAAAATATCAGAAACTCAGGTTAATGGAAAATGTTTTAACTCGAAACTTATTACTTGGATAGAAATTTCCTAGACTAAAAGATTATATGGGATCAATTAAGCATAAATAATTTGATATATGAAATATAGTACAGTCATTATGATCTTAAATATGTAGGACTAAGTAGTAGGTTGGCTTAAGTCAGGATACCTAAAAATGAACTCTGTCAATTTGATAGTGTGACATGTGCTACTGATAAGATTTATCAGTAGTATATATATATAAAAAGATGTTCATCGGCAAAAAACATTAGATAGCGGGGAGATAAATTTGATGTCAGAGTAAGCAAAAGACACAGCGTTGCGGAGATAAATGGAAGATGTAAAAGAAACTATATAAAGGCGGAGATCAGCACGACACGGAAGATCTGTGGAAATGGTGAGTTAAAGATAAGGTGTACGTAATTTGGCTATATAGAAATACCAAACTACTAATGAGTACACTTTATCCGAATCCTTCGTCTTCTACCATTACAATAGGGTTGACCTAAAATCAGTATCCTTTATTGAAAAATTCTGATAAAACTAGTTAAAATAAAGATACAGGTAATTCCATATTAGTTTGTTTATTAGATGTATCACACAGTGATGAAACAGTATTATTTACTGGACGACACAGTGTCGAACAAAATTTATTGTTCATAATCATATGACTTTTAATCACACGACTTTGAAACTTGAGTTTTATAGTTATCGCAGTCTTCTCCTATTTGTCATGGGTGTAGTAGAATTTTCCAGATATCCGACTGGAGAGGTGATAAATCATTCCTATTACATGTGTTTGCAGTTAATTCCATAAGCAAAGCTTCTGTTATCAATGTCTCCCTCCACCCTGCTGTGGTATTAGATTTTAAAATTGTCATCCTATCCCATCCTATTATATGGTTGTGTGTAATTGCGTGTAATGAGTGGAATAGCTGAACTATTCTCCAGATTTCCTATCTTACTCGTGTCAAACAATCTAGGTTTTGCCAGGTTTTTGTGTTCGGCTAGTCTGACTCACTGCCCCTGCTCTACTAGTCTGACCTATATATTTAACCTGACAATCATTGCAGGCAGGATATTAGATAAACTAAATTGTTTTGTTTTAAAGGCTCCACGTGATTGATCCTTTAACCGACAAAGCTTGTTTCTATTTGAATTTGTTCGGGGGTTTAAATGCCAGCCACTTTTATTCCTGCCTTGCTAAGAATTCTGCGTAAGGTGGTTTCCGAGGTCCCTTCCTTGTATGGGATGACTACTGATGATTTAGATTCCTTATTGTTGGTGTCGTCATTAATATTATTATTATCACTATTATTATTAACTAATATGGAATTACTTACCACCACAGTGCTCGAGTTTTAAGCATATATTAAAGATACAGGTAACTATGCAACTATGAAAACTGGGAGATTACCTTCATGTGATTACAGTCAACAAGTTCTTCCCAGTTCGTTATACTGCGCACAGTACAGTGTGACGAGCATTCACAACGAACTTACCAACCAATGTACATTTATGTCTTACCGAATTGTTAGTAATTTTCATTTATATTATTTTCTTACTTCTGTCACTGTAACTTTAACTGTAACGCATCCCTTTTGCTTCTTTCAGTTTACTGTTATTTCCCGACTTGTGCTACAATCACACCTTAAGTAGGATTCATTAGGTTAATGTTTTAGTTTTAACCTTAGTGTGAAATGAGTTGAGAAATATTATTACTTGCATGCAGCTGAAGAGAATCAAAGAAACGCATTGCTAGTTTAGCTTTCTTCAAATAAGATAATATCGCCAATAAGTCTTAAAACTATAGTTTAAACTAGGTACAAATGATACATTCATGACTATTTATGCAAAATTTGAATTAGCAAAATGCAGCAGATCATTAATACACTACGTTGTAGTAGATTTTTTCTCATCTCAACGAGACCAAAGTATAACACAATTAAAATTCTAGTAACCGATAGGGAGTTCAAACATCATTTTGTTCAGAGAAAAAATATCTCTCTTTTCAACTAACTTTTTTCATTCGTATTTAAGTCACGGAAAAAGGTCATTAAATGGAACTAAAAACTTCTTCATTCAATATACCTATGATAAGAATAAAGATAATTAACATAGTGTTTAAGCGAGTAGGATTGAAGTGGATGAGTTATAAAATTTTAGTCGATTATTAAATAAGTGAATTGGTATGATTTTAAAAGTAGATAGTGTTGTTAAGAGTATTAAGAGTACGAGGATAATTGCAATAAAGAAGGTGAAGTTGAAGTGAAATGGAATGAATTCAAATGATAACATAAAATTAAGAAAAGAAAATTACTACTATCGAGGTAGCAGAAGGGGTTTAACAAAACATTTTTGAATACCTGGGTCAGGTTTCTGCCGATGTATAGCTGCAACTTTGGTTATACATTAGTGGAGAAAATGTAAGCTTTCGCCCTGTAGATAACATTAAAGGATAAACCATGTTAGGTTGAATGATCTGACTGGTGAAAGTGTTCATAGATGGAAGATTTCTTTATCATACAAATAGGGCAGTGTTCAGCCATGCATTTTTGGAGAACAAGCTCACAATCTCTACTGAAATCAATTCCACAGCAGCATGTGAAAGAGTAGACGAACACAAAGGTGAAGATATTGTGAACTACTTTACCCTCCCTGCATTGTTAGCCAAAGAATATTGAGTGTAAGTCTGAAGCATAAAAATAGCGTTTTATAGACTACTTTAAATAACTTTATTAATAGTGTCATATTTAAATGCCGAATTCACAAACAATGCCTTCACTTGCACCATGATTTGGCTGGGAACAGTTTCTTTCTTCATATTCCTTTCAGTAAGTCTTCTAGGGTGCCCGTTATTTGAGGTTGTTGTACAGAGGTTTTCTAGCTCTTTATCAAACTTACCTACAGAACAAATTTTCAGAACTCTGGAGTACAGAGAATGGATGAGATTTCTCTTTCCACCTAGAGACGAATTAATTAACATTCTTTCCATGCCTATACACACATTGTTGTTATTAGTTCTCCACTTAAAGTTATTGATAACCTTTTGTTTGTTGACTGTAAATAAGCAAACATAGTCAGATTGCATGAGCGTAAATAGTTCTGCTGAGGAGAGTTCGTGACATTCCTGACGTCAAAACCATGTTTACGTTTTACTATCCAGAAGAACTTGAACATTTAAACTATATAAATTTATATATATATATATATATATTTACTTTTAACTTTTTAATTAAAAATGGGACAAAAAGAAGACAGTTTCATAATTATCTTGATTATCTGGCTATTAAATGAACTACTGTATTTCAAACCAACCACTAATCAAAGTTGTGGAGATTGGTAGCATGTTTAAATCCTTTTATTAATAAATTTCCAACACATCAGCTTTACCATGAAAGATTCATATCATTTCCCTGAAAATGTGAATCATATGAATTTTGCCAATAAGTTCATGGCGTCATTTTATGTGAACAACTTGCTAACAAAGATACCAATCAGTGAAACTATACAGATGATTTGGTAGCATTCTGATCTTTTCCCACTCCGGGAGTCGGAATTCAAACACCTCCTGATAATGTGTACCACGGATGTAAAATTCCAGTTCGACAATACTTTTTACCGACAAATAGACAGTGTAGATATGGATGATCCACTAAGCCCTGTTTAAGCAGATGTCTTAATGTTCAACCTTGAGAAATTAAAGTTGAAGCATACAATCGACGAAACATCTTATTGTCAACAAGTCGATGACACATTTGTAGTGTGCAATAATGAAAGTCATGCTTTCTACCTACTCAGGTTATTCAGCGACGCACATACAAATTTTGAATTTACTATTGAATATGGAAATGATGGAAAGTTCCACTTCTTCGATATTGCCATGCAACGCCTAGAAGATGATAGTCTCCAGAAGTCAATTTACCGAAAGTCTACATGTAATGGACAATGCCCACAATTTAATAGTTTTTGCCTAGATATCTTTAAACGAGCACTAATCAAGACTCTATACTATAGAATTAGGAAATGACGCCCAACAAAGAAATCAGAGGAAGAATTTATGTTTCTCGGAAAGATGTTGTAAAGCAATGGTTAACCTCAAAGGTTCATTAACAAGTACAGAATATCTGAAGTCTCACATATCAAGCAAATTACAGTGGAAAAAAAGCCCTTCTACATTCAACTTGATTTTAAAGGTGAAAATATTACAGCATTTGTCAACAGAAGGTTGATTACATCACTAGGCAGAGCCTATCATATACCTAAGCTCATTCCCGTCTATCGGAAGACACTCTATTTGGTGAAATCAAAAGTCGACAGATATCCTATTCATTTTAACTCCAACTGTATATGCGAATTTATATGGATTTATGGGAGCAGTCTCACTCAAAGAACATATCTCCGATTTCCTGAACATATACCAAAAAGCCTGCTTTAAACAGTGCCATTACCAGGCATCTCCTTGATATAGGTTCTAAGGTAGACATCGCAAAATCCTTCAAAATTATCAACTGGCAAAATAGCTCAGTTCTCCTCACGTCTGTTGAAGCAGCCTACATCAAACACCTGAAGTTCGGTTTATGTGTTCAAAAAGAAGCAGTTATCGATCTCTTCCGCCCTGGCACTGGATGTTTTTATTTTGCTTTTCATTTGACTACATAACCTTTAACGCTGAAAATTCTATTTGGTATGATAATTATTTTACGAGTTGATCACGGATTGATATCAGTTAGAGAACCATTGAAAACCAGGGAGTACTGGACAGCTGCTGTTTCATCCTAGTTTGGGAATCATCGGCAGTACGCACCCACCTTCCGGTTACAAGGCAAGCTCGTATACCATTCAGCCACTGGGACCCGATTCAATGGCTCGTGAATTCTAACTTCTACCAATTCGTGATTTAGCGCGACCCCAACCATTGTCATTGGTGGGACATCCATCCACACACGTGACATCTAATTGTACCTCACTGGTCACGACTTCTCACTAGAACTCAGGAAACTCCAACCTGTAGCAAGTCACTAGCGAGCACCAAAACTATAGAATGATAATTATTGTTTAGAATAAAGTGATTATTATTATTGTATCCATACACTGACATTTTTCTGTTTAAACTCTCTGCGTAGGTATGTTAAAATTGTTTCTATATATAAACTTAAAAATATCTTTAGGCTGTAAGCGGCTGTTGAGAAGCCAATGAAATAAATGATTATACCATCTCATTCTGCATAAAGTGTTATTCTTGCCTCATTAAAATCTTTTTAGCTAAACCCTACTTCTATACACATATATATATGCGCAACCCTGTTTCTTGTTTCCAAGCCTAATTGTCTAATTATTCTATAAATAGTCAGTGTTTGTAACTCCTAAGCAGTTAAATCACTCTGGACTAATGTTTCTTTCAATTCCTACCAATTACTCCTTATGATCGTGGAAAAGTATGTTCAAATCTTTAATGTAATTCATGTTTTTTAACGTTCAGGTTGTAACCAGTTGAGAAGAATCCTCGAAATAATAAGAGATGAGCTCACATTATTTTGGTACAATTGTTGTTCTTACTTTGTTCAAGTTTAATTATGGAAAGAATTGCATGAAGTTTTTAATCTTTTTATTGTTGAATCTATGTTTCCTAATTCATACAGTCGGGCAGAAAGGCAGACTGACTGACGAACATTTTTTAGTTGAGTCATCATTGAATACATAATGCACAGGAAAAATCTGCAACTAGTAGTGTTCTCTGAGCTACGTGGTTTAATTGTGGAGCTTTCGTCGTCCTTCTGGACAACATCTTCAGAGCGAGTCTCAGCATAAAATGAAGTGATTTACATTCGCTATGAGTGGTGGTTTCAATTTTATCTTCTTTTTCTGTTGGATCTTTCGGTTTGTATACAAAATAAATTGTATGAACTATATTAGACATGGCTAAATTGGGCGTCCCCTTCCGAATCAGAATCCAAGAACACAAATTAGCTGTGAAAAAAACATGATATATATTTTTTCATATCAGTGTATGTAGATAATTATGGGCATCAATTTGATTGGAATAACGCCAAAATTTTAAACAGAAGAAACACCAAAGTGCCAGAGAATTCCTAGGAGTCTGGTACTCAAGCGAATATAATAATAATTTTTCCTCCACGTTCCCAGTGGAACATAGGGCTTCAAGTTAGAGGCTTGAAGTTTCTGTAGCGGTGTTTATTTTACAGGATGGGATTGCTAACCTCATGCCCAACCTATCCTCTTTACCAGCATTATTTATGATTTAGCGAGGTAAAGGAGTGCGTCTTTGGCCGGTGATTGAACCCCGGACCATGTGTATGGTCGGCAAGCGTCCTAACCGCTGTCCTACCGACGCACTCAAGAGAATATGCCATTAACAAACATGTTAATATAGACCTAATCTACCAACTTATAAAAAGTAAATCATGTGACGAGAAAGCTCAAAAGCCAAGTCAATAAAAAGTGATCAGTACAAATGTGAATCGACTACCAGTCACGAAGATGGCTACTAGGAGACACAATTCTATCATTCATGGAGAATTTAAATCAGTTCATTTTATGCTAAGACGTGCTGAAAATGTTGTCCAGAAGGATGACGAAAGCTCCGCAATTAAACCAACCAGCTCATAGAACACTACTAATTCCAAATCATCCATCTGAGCTACAAATCTTCTCTATTACAGGAACAACAACCTGTCATCAACTCAATTTATTTGAAAGAAGAATGAAGGATTAAAACAAAAATATTCGAAAACTCTAGGAATATGATAGTTTTGAGGTTACTCTCATTGGATTGTGATCACTATGTTGTTTCTGTTTGATTGTCATTCAAATAATGCTGTATTATTTTCTGTGATGTCCAATAAACAAATATGTAATTATACCCTGTTACATTTCGCCCTAATTTCATTTTGTTTACATCGTTCATTTACCAATTTTCCTAAAGAAAATCTAATCTAAACTGTAATTATTTGAATTATGTTGACAGATCATTTTTATTCTGTTAGAACGTTAATTATTTTATTTAAATGCAGTGATCTGGTTCCATTTAGCTAGTCAGAATCTTTTTCACGAAACGCATCGTGTTTTGTGATGCACAAAACGATTTTATTAAAGTCACTTAGCTTACAGAGAAAAGAATTTGACCCAAGAAACTTGATCTCTAAATAGCATCATTCTAGAAAGCAGTGCGATTACGTTTGTGCATACCACAAGACTATATCACAGTCCATTGTTAAATAATACGAAGTAATAAAGCTTGGATGACACAGTTTCGAACAAAACTTATTGTTCATAATCATATCAATTGTAATCACACCACTTTGAAACATGAGTTTTATCGTTTTCGCAGTCTTCTCCTATTTGTCGTCGGTGGGGTAGTAGAATTTTCCAGATATATGGGTGGACAGGTGTTGAATCATTCCTATTACATGTATTTGTAGTTGATTCGATAAACAAAGCTTCCGTCAGTTATGTATCTCTCCCTCTACTTCGCTGTTATATTAGATTTTAAAACTGTCAGCCTATCTCATCCAACCTATCGATATGGTTGTGATTGCATGTAGTGCTACGGCTGAACTACTCTCCACATTTCTTATCTTATTCGGGTCAACCAATCTAGATTTTGCTAGGTTTTTATGTTCGGCTAGTCTGACTCACTACCCCTGTTCTACTAGTTTGACCTATGTATTTGACGTGACAATCATTGCAGGCATGGTACTAGATAAGTTAAATTGTTTTGTTTTAAAGGCTACACATGATTGATCCTTTAACCGACAAAGCTTGTTTCTAATTGAGTTTGTGAGTTTGAATACCACTTTTATTCCTGCCTTGTTAGGGAATATTGCGAAAGTTTTCCGAGGTCACTTCCTTGTATGAGATGACTACTGATGATTTCGATTCCTTATTGTTGGTGTCGTCGTCGTCGAATCAACTGCAAATACATGTAACAGGAATGATTCAACGCCTGTCACAGATATCTGGGAAATTCTACTACAACTAAGACGACAAGTAGGAGAGGAGAAAGAAAGCTATAAAACTCAAGTTTTAAAGTCGTGTGATTATAATTGATGATATGATTATGAACGATAAATTTTGTTCGAAACTGTGTCATCTAGTAAATAATACTTTCACTGACTGTGTGATACATCTAATAAACAAACTAATATTGAATTACTTACTGCCACAGTGCTCAAGTTATACACATATATTAATATGAGGAACTGATGTTCTGATAGGCTGGCGCTGGTTGCTGAATGAAGTGTAACTGACACCTTGATTGCAATAGGCTTTATTCCGAACAGTGGATTATATACTACGTGGAATTCTCAACATGTATTGCATCTGGTTTCCTTCTTACATCATACAGCAAGATGGAAAGTAATTAACAAAGCATTATTTACATTGGTAATAGTGTCAATAAAAGTAATAATGTAGAATTAAAATTAAAAATTATTGGAACAGTGACAACAATATATTAATAATTTTATGATTATCTGTCCTAGTGTAAAGTCTCTTATAAGTGCTTCTAGTTATACCTGATGAGATGAAAGGGGAGAATTGTGTATAGAAAAGATGATTAGAGTGTGACAAGGCGATTATTATTAGATTATTGCTCCCTTGGGTTCCTAGTGGAACATAGGGCTTCAACTGCACGTCTCCATTTGCTTCTGTCTTCTGCTGTACTTTTCGCCTGCATCCATGTTAGTCCATATTCTTTTAACTCCTCTTCACATTATCTTCTCCATGTCACTCTTGCACTGATGTCCCACACGCCGCTTCCCTTTCGGGTTCCACTCGAGGGCTTGACGCGCGATGTCACCCAGTGGTCTCCTCAGCGAGTGTCCGATCCATCTCCACTTTCTCCTGCATATTTGTTGGGCGATTGGTTCTTGCTTTGTTTGTTCCCATAATTCCTTGTTGGTGATTCTTTCCGGCCATCTAATCTTCAGTATAGAGCGAAGACAGTTGTTAATAAAGGTCTGCAGCCTTTTGGAAATATTCTTTGTGACCCGCCAAGTTTCTAATCCGTATAGAAGAACTGACTTTACGTTTGTATTGAAAATCCGAATTTTGTTGTTGATGCTGGCTGAGTGACGAAGATTTCCAGATTGGTTTCAGGTTGATGAATGTGTGTGTTTCTCGCCTTCCCGATTCTCGCTCGATTTGACATCCTCGTCCGTTCCGACTGCCTGTAGTTGAGACAATGGTCAATGCTAGATAAGTGAATGAATGAAGTAACTTCTTTCAAATCCCTCCCATTGATGGTGATTGGCGCTGGATGTTGTTGCTGTTGTTGTTGTTGGTTAGTTATTTTCATAACCCCGTCTTGTCTATGTTCACTTGGAGTCCTGTTTTCGCCGGCTGCTTCTTCGACCAGTTTGTCGGTTGGTTTTCGCTTGTAAGTCTTCGATTGTGTGTGACATCAAACATAAATCATCCGCGAAATCCATGTCTTCTAGGCTCTTCACGTCGGTCCAGGATATTCCTGTCTTCTCGTTTCACACTGTCTGACGCATGACCCAGTCTGACTCCTGTGTTTACTCCAAACGCCTCTCTGAGTTTTCCGTTGTGGATCACTTGACAGGCGCCGTTGTCGTACAGCTGTTGAATAAGGTTGATGAATATTTGGGGTACGCCGTAGTACTCGAGTAATTTCCAAATTACTTCACGGTCAACGCTGTCGAAGGCCTTCTCAAAGTCTATAAAGTTGAGGTAGAGGTTTGATTGCCATTCCATGCTTTGTTCGATGATGATGCGTAGAGTTGCAATTTGGTCAGTACATGATTTGCCTTTCCTGAATCCAGCTTGTTCTGGTCGGAGTTCTGTCTCCAGTGCGTCCTTTAATCTCTCCAGGATGATGCGACTCAGGATTTTACTTGGCGTCGATAGGAGCATGATTCCTCGCCAGTTCTTGCAGAGTGAGGCGTAAGTCGCCCTTCTTTGGTAGTTTCACGAGGTAACCTTTCCTCCAGTCAGTAGGCACCTTTCCCTCCTTCCAGACCTTTTGCAATAATGGAGTCAGCATGTCTGCTGTCGTCTCTGGGTCCGCTTTCAGTGCTTCAGGGGGTATTCCATCTGGTCCGGCTGCTTTTCCAGCTTTCAGAAGCTTGATTGCGTTCAAGACTTCAGCTCTCGTTGGAGGATTGGTGTCAACTTGCAGTTGTGTGCGCGCTGTTGTTGGTATTTCTGGACGGGTTGCAGGTGATGGTCGGTTCAAGAGTCCTTTGAAGTGATCCGCCCATTGTTTAATCTGTTTTTCTTCCTTGGTAATTGGGTTCCCTTGGCTGTCTTTTATAGGTTTCGCTTGTGTTGGTCTCTTCCCGGATAGAGATTTGGTTATCTGATATAGTGTCCTCAGGTCCCTTTTGCCTGCTGCCTTCTCAGCTTCAGTGGCCAGATTGTCGTAGAATCGTCTTTTGTCCTTCCTAGCACTCTTCTTCACTTCTTTGTCCAGTGCTTTGTAAGTTGAGCTCAGCGTCTCCTTCTCCTGTCCGTCCTTGCATTGAATCATTTTCTCTTTCACCATTCTCCTCTCTTCTATTAATTTCCAAGTGTCCGTTGAGAGCCATTCCTTGTCTTGTCTCTTCTTTCTTCCTAGAACCGTTGAACACGTTTCGTTGAGAATCGCCTTCAGAGACTTCCAATGTTCTTCCACGCATGATTCTTCAGTGATGTCGCGTAGTGTTTCCTGCTTTGCTCTGACAGTTGCAGTGAAAGTGTCTTTTGTGGTTGTGTCCTTCAGTAATTGAGTGTTGAACTTGCATTGTGGCCTATCCCCAGCTATCCTCGAGGCTTTTAGTTTCACCTTGAAAGTCCCTTGTACTAGATAGTGGTCTGAACCCACATCTGCTCCTCTTTTTGACCTTGTGTCCAGTAGGCTCCGTCTCCACTTTCTTGAAATTGAGATGAAGTCTATTTGATTCTTGGTGTTTCCATCTGGTGAAATCCATGTCGTCTTGTGTATATCCTTGTGTTTGAACACACTACCACCAATCACCAAATCATTGAAGGCGCAGAAGTCTGAGAAGAGTTCACCATTGTCGTTCATTTCACCGAGGGCCTCACGACCCATGGTGAGTTCTCTTCCTGTGTTGTCTCCTCCCAGCTTCGCATTCATGTCGCCCATCAGGATTTTGATATCGCCATTTGGGACGTTGTCCATTATTGTTTGTAGTTGTCTGTAGAACGCCTCCTTCTTCTCTTGTTCTGAGACGTTTGTAGGCGCATAGCATTGAATGACTGTAACTTTCCTTCCTTTTGAGTTGAACCTGGCTGTCATTATCCTGGAGGAGATTGGTTCCCACTGCATGAGAGCTTTGGTTGCTGTTGGTGACATCATGATGGCCACTCCCTCGGTGTGCTCGTGGTTGTCCTCTGGGTGGCCGGAATAGATTACTGTCTCTCCAGTAGGTAGTTGGCACCTTCCAGTTCCGTTCCATCTGCTTTCGCAGATTCCCAACACTTCTATTCTGTACCTTCTCATTTCAGCGGCTATCTGGGCAGCCTTTCCAGTTTCGTACATTGTACGAACATTCCAGGTACCCATCCTTACTTTTGCTTTCATCGAAAGAAGGCACATCGGCTGACTGGCTTCCCGAAGGCTTTCACCAGCCTGCGTCATTTCACTTCCCCGATTCCAGCGAAAAGTAAGGCTATTGCTTATGTTTTTAGAATTTTTAATATATTTATTCGTTGAAGTTTCTGTAGCGATTTGGTTGTTTTACAGGGGTGGAGTTGCTAGCACCACGCCCCAACCCTCCCTCTTTACCCGGGCTTGGGACGGGCGAGAAAACTAGTAAGCTAGTCGCCTAGCAAGCTAGAATCTGGCGAGGTTGTGACAAGGCGCTACTAACTAATGTTTGTATTACTCTAAATTTCTGTTCACTGTAGTATTAGCGAGTTGGTTTAGAGGCACCCTGCTGACTCCACCGACAGTTTTTAGTGCTCTTAACAATGTGATAACGTCTTTCTTAAGTAGCCTAGGAAAGATTAAGTCGGGAGGAGCAATAAAGGAGAATACACAGAATACATGAATTAACAAGCTGTGAAAGTAGAAGTTAAATAATACCAGTTTGTCTTAACATCCCTGTGCGGAAGGTTAGATGAAATATCTTCCTAGAAACTAACTTGATGTAGGAAGACCTGAAGAGATCAGAGGAAATACACAGTCCAAGGTATTTAGCATTCAATTTAGCTTGGACTTCAGTTCTTTTTACAGTGCCAGAATCATGGGAGCACATCAGTTCATGATAATCACGTTTGTGTCTGAAAGTAAAACTAACAATCTGATATTTAAAGGGATTTAGCTTAGACCATTTGACAATGACCAGTGATTAATTTCTGATAAAAACCTGTTGGTTTTGGTTGAGAAGTTACCATGATGGAAACAGTCAAATCATTGAAATACTTAACAAAACTGGCTTCAAGTGTTGGTTTGTAGGGATTTGGTTGATTGGTTACAGGATTTCATCTTGAGCTGACATCAGCTAGAGAACCATTAGAAAACCTAAGAGTACTGGACAGCGGTTTCTTCCTAGTTTGGGACTCAGTACGCACTGACCGGGGTTCGGACCCAGGACCTTCTAGTTACAAGGCGAGCTCCTAGACCATTGAGCCACTGGGACCCGATCCAATACGCACTGCTGAAGAGTTCCAAACTAGGACGAAACAGTTGTCCAATATTTCAAGGTTTTCCAATGGTCCTCTGGCAAATGCCTGCTCATGATGAAAAACTGGTTTCGTCAGAATGGGAAATGCCAAGTAAGCAGAAAGTAAACAGAAAAGGAGAAAGAACAACACGTTGAGCAACACCACCTACAGCACTGTATCGCTTCTTATAAGAAAAAAAAAATAGAACCATTCATTAATCCAATACCCTCTTTGTATCATAGCGACGTTGTCTAGCAAGACAGGCTTAGATAGAGTTAAAGGCAGATGTGTAACCTAGGATGGTACATCGGGCACATTTGTCTGCTTTATCTAAACTGAAGACAATATCGTGATGTAAGCGTCTAAAGAACAGCTATCATGTTTGTAAACTCTGGTTGATTAATATTTAATTTATATTCACAAAGACTGAATACCTATGTTTTACAAACATTTTTTATTGTTAAGATCACCTTTGATAGGTAGGCTACCTGAGTTAGTCGTGGGTTGTCAGGCTTGCACTAACGGTATCGGTGATGAGTGAAGATGTAGGTACTACTCCTGGTGATCTCAGTGAAATGATAAACTAGTTAACAGTTGGATCTCACAGTTCAGCCAGTGGATCACCGAAATAGTAGTTCAGGGATAGTTCAAATCCTAAGGCGACTCAGACTTTCAGCCATAACCTACTACATTAATATCACATTTACTTTTCTCTAATTTTGTGTACTTGAAATGAAATTCTGTTAACTTCAACAATTCCAGGTGACTGTGTATTTGTGAACCCTATCAACAAACTATCAGCTACGTCTACTTGCTTAAACAGTCCACTGTAACGTTACAAAACTGTTATAATCTGTCTTATTTAACTACGGATTCATGGTTGGGGTCCTCAGGATGATGAAAACAAATGACTAGAAATAATTGGTGATATGGCTCAACATCGTTTTCAATGGCTAGGGCAGGTGCATCCACTCCTTGTGACTTATGATTTCCAATGAAACTGTATTGTTCTTCGTTATTACTATTTCTTTGTCTCACACCTCTGTTTACTGTCTTTATTATGCATTCCTCTTTGCTTTCTTCTCTTGCTTTGTGTGGTACGTGGAGTATGGCGACTTGAACTGGTGCACATCGGTGCAAAGTTCTATGTCGAAAACCGACAGACAGAGAAGGATTCATTTTTTATCAAGAAATCTGGGTATATAGCCAGTGGAGATTCAAAAGTAATCTGCTAGCAAACAATGTTGAAATGAGTGTGACCACAGTCTGATGTCAGTTGGAGAACCGTTGAAACCAGCAGGGAGTACCGGATATCTGTTTCGTCCTGGTTTAGGACTCAGTAGCAGTACGCCATCACCGGGTTTCGAACCCAGGACCTTCCGGTTACAAAGCACACTCGTAGACCACCGATGACGTCGGTTGGTAATCGCGCTAAAATCCCAAATTGGTGAAAATTAGAATTCACGAGCGTAGAGATGGGTCCAAGTGACTGAATGATCTGCGAGCTTGACTTTTAAATGGAATGTCCTAGGTTCAAAACCTGGTGGGTGCGTGATGCCAGTGATCCCCTAACTAGGACGAAACAGCTATCCAGTACTCCTTGCTGGTTTTCAGTAATCCTCTAAATGACATCAATCCATGATCAAACAAATCAACCCCTTGCAAACAAACTCTTGAAAATATCGATACGTTTAAAAGCTGAGTTATGAAGGATTTCAATAATTTCGGTGATGGAACTGACAAAAGTCCATTTGATAGCAATTCGCTTGCCTGGCAACCTGAAGTTATTAGATTCCATGACTGATTGCGTCATGTGTACGCAATTTTGAACTGCTCAAACCTAAGACAAATCAAGTGTCGAGTTCTGGATGAATTTTAATGGTTCTCTAATTGACGTCAATCTTGTATGTAATGAAATGCCTTCAGTTAATCAGATGTGTGATTACTATGGGTCTGACTTATAATAAGGTTGATTTTATCACAAATACACATGGATCTATTTGTCTACTGAACTGATTTTCAGTCAAATATTATGTGAAATTTTACCAGTTCATGATACAGCACATATTAGAGGAATGAGTTGAGTTAATTAATTTTCTAGTGACAAGTCAAATGACATATTTCTACTTTTGTTATGTTCACTTCTATCTATATGAATTCCTTAAGTGTGCAGGGAATTAGAAGTCATTGGGATAACTGGTGGGTATAACTGCCCTCTCTTGTTGTTTTTGAAAGTCAATACATGTTGTTTGGAAGTATTTATTTGTGAAAGTCACTAATTATGACAATGTACATGGTCAAAGTTTCCAAAATGTTTAGAATGTGTGTCACTTAATAATGCAGTTAGAAAAGTGTCTGTATTACAAGATTGATCACAAAGTGACTTCATTTAGAGAAATACTGAAAACCAGCAAGTACTGAACAAATGTTTCTTCCTTGTTTGGGACTCTTCTCAGTACGCTACTATGACCACACTAGGGGGTCGAACCCAAGGCCATTGAATCCCATATAAGTGTCTCAGTGGCCAGCCAGGTCATCTTGTAAACTGAAATTCATGGGTAGTATCATGGGTGAGTGCTGATGAGGAGTCTCTGACCGAGACAAAACAGCTATCCAGAAATCCGTGGTATTCAATGTTTATCCGATTAAATTCAGTGCGTTTTCAGACTTTAAATCATTTAATCGATGTTAAACAAAACTTGAAAATTACCCGTACTACTCAAAGGCCAGTTCAAACACTTGAAATGTCAAAGTATGATGAATTTCATGGAATTAACATGGAAGTTAATCTTCTCTTCAATTTCAGGGTCTTTCTTAACTCAATTGTTTGAATGATTACTTAACAACTCAAACAGATATGAACTCTATGGATACTGAAAATATAAACAAGAGGGAAGATGTTGTTTTGTTAAACGATTATCTGGTGCTGTGGATTCGTAGTTTATACATATATATTGAGGAAGCACGATGAAAGTCGACTATATAAGCAAGACAATATCTAAGAATGTCCTCGTTGTTTCGGAAATAAAAAAAAATTGATACGAAAGATATTTGAACATATATATTTATATCTTCGTGAAAGAAAGTTTCAAAGTTAGGCTTTTCTGTCGATAGTAAAAATGACGAATAATAAAAACATATCTCATCTTGAAATGTCATATCAGACATTACATTAAAAAAATAACAAGAAACTTTCTTCAGCGTAACTTTTATTTTCAAACTTTTCTGTTTCTATGATTAATTTTTATTTCACTTTCTGTATTCATCTTGAAGTAGAAAGTGATGTTTCATATAGAAATAAAAATATTTATTCATATTCTTAAATTTGAAATAAATGTCTTGGTTGTATTACACACACAGAGAGAGGGAGAGTAAGTTATTTAACTTAAAGAGCAGTTAATATTATCTTTGATTAATCTGAACAGATACAACATCACTGGAAGAGTAGTTTAACTTATATATAAAGTCTTTACGAGTTGATCACGAATTGATATCAGTTAGAAAACCATTGAAAACAAGCAGGGAGTACTGGACAGCTGTTTGGTCCTGGTTTGGGAATCATCAGCAGTACGTACCCACTGAGGTTCGAACCCAGGGCCTTCCGGTTACAAGGCAAGCTGGCTCGTATACCATTCAGCCACTGGGACACGATTCAATGACTTATGAATTCTAGCTTCTACTAATTCGTGATTTAATGCAACCCCAACCATTGGTGGGGCATGCATCCACAAACCTGATATCTGGATGGACCTCACTGGTCACGACTTCTAATTAGAACTCCAAGAAACTCCATCCTGTAGCAAGTCACTAGCGAGCATCAGATTGATTTTCTATAGTTTGGTTTGTAAAGTTTATTTTTGTTTTTACGAGTTGATCACTGAGTGATATCAGTTAGAGAACCATTGAAAACCAGGGAGTACTGGACAGCTCGTAAAAGCAAAACTAGTCCTTGCAAACCAAACTATAGAAAACATACATAAAGTAGTAGAGAGGAAACAAAATTAGATTTTTCTGACTGTAGCCTGATTCCACACCGTACAAGTATGAAATTTTCAGCATTTGATATCGGTGGCCCAAATTTTGCAGGCCAAACAATTGATATCAGGTGTGCGTCGGTAGGGGATTGAACCTTGAACCATGTTCATGGTCGGCGAAAGCCCTAGCAGCTATGCTACCGGTAAATTTTTTTATTCCTTTTGATCATGATCACTATATTGGCGCATTTGAGAAACTAAATATGAAGACACAGAGTGGAAGAACACTGAAATGATGATTCTTGTACACATTATTTACACCTGGAAAACTGTAGAGTTTACTGTCCCTGATGACTAAGAGGAATGTAATAATAAAGTGTGAATAATAAATAGTTCAATAGGAAACCTTTATTACTCCAATAGTTTACCAACATCATGCAGAAAGGCAATTTACTTATCAATGTCACTATCTACATACTATAACAGACACTTTATTATTGTTTTTAGCTATTGCCCTTACTGATCCCATATTTTATCGTATCGTTTTGAATGTTAATGATATTTCATTATGGATAAAATATTATTTTGATAAAATCACACAGTTGGTATTAGATAGTTGGAAGTAATCGGGAGGAAGCCTTGCACCTAGGTTTCGTGCTAGTTGGCACTCATCAGCAAGGCGTATCTGCAACTTTGTAGGAACTCATGTCCCTTCTGAGATTCGAACCCGCGTCACCCAGTGCTGCAGTCAGAGACGTTACCACTGAGCCATTCACGCTCGCAATTGACCTCCTGTAGAAGTGTATTGGATATTTTTGATTGCAAACTAGTCAGTAACTAGTGTAATGTGTCAAGGTTGCAGATATGCCTTGTCGATGAGTGCTGACTAGCACAAAACCTAGGTTCAAGGCTTCCTGCCGATTGTCTCCAACCATCTAATACCAACAGTTCACAGTGCACCGTAATGGTGAGCCACCTAGTATGGTGGCCACATTGCAAGCTTGACTAATAGAATTCAATTTGCAGCGAAGATAGGACTAGACACATTACACTAGTTACTGACTAGTGTGCAATCAAAAAAAATCACTCAGTGTTGTACAATACTATTAAGCGATGACGTTTCAAGCCCAAATTATTGCTCATAATTGTATCAAGGTATCCAAATAACTTTCTCGCTTCGTTTATATACATTAGTAAAAATTGATTAGACATTTGAAAAGAAATCAATATAACATAAAGTACATACAGAAATAACATTATTTTGTAAGAGTTTGGTTTGTCAAACTCGTATAGGCAAATAATATTGGTTATAATAGAGGCTTTTTGTATTTCCCAATGAATGAAAAAACAAAACGAGATTGTTTTTACTGACGTTTCGCTATTTAATGCTAATAGCTTTCTCAAAGTATTATAATATTATTATAATGTTGGTGTTATCAATAAAATACAATCAGATAGTAACTTGTTAGAATGTTATAATGTGAACTGAATACACTTTAACGTAATTTATTACTCTCCGATTTGATTGGTAATAATATCTTCCATATCTCTGGTATTTGCGTTGAGTTATTTCTGATTATATTTTATTGATAACACTAGTATTACATCAGAATGTACTTTATCGTATATTGATATTATTCAAATGTCAAATCAATTTTTACTCATATATATAAACAAAGCGAGAAAGTTATGTGAATACCTTAATATGATGTGGTTGTGTTCTCTGAGCTGGATAGTTAATTTGCGAAGCTTCCATCACCCCACTAGGTGACATTTTCAGCGCATACTTCAATCTGAAGTTAGCTTTCAGATTTCTCCACGAGTTGATCAACCATCTCTCCTGGTGACCTTAGAAGTGATTGAGTGACTTGAGTGGTTTCACACTCTGTAGGTTACTTGTATTGGAACTAATTATTCTTCAAGAGAAGAGGAATCCGAGAAACAAATTCCATTTTTGAACTTCTTGGTCAAGCTAACAACCATAGGGAAATTTGGAATTCAAGTTTATAGAAAATCAACTCACACAGACCAAATCCTGAATTATAACAGCAACAGTCCAATAACACACGAAACGAATTGCATACAAACACTATTCAAGAGGGCAAGAACTCATTGCAGCACTCCCACCTTAAGGAAAATTGAAGAAAAATATCTCATGGACATCTTCCAAAAGAATGGATATCCACGGAATCGCATCAAAAGACATATAACCCCAAGCCATCCTATGAAACAAAAAGCCCTCATGAAAGGCACAAATAAAATCACCTTACCACATATAAAGGATATCTCAGAAATCACTACAAGACTCTTCAAACCTCTAGGAATTGACGTCATACACAAACCAATAAAGTCACTTCACTCAATTCTATGTCAACCAAAAGACTCAACAGCGAAAGAATATAAAACCAACATCATCTACAAAATAAATTGTAACAACTGGACAAAGTGGACGTCCCTTTCATCTTCGTATCCATGAACATAAGCTAGGCGTCAAAAGACATGATATCCACCCCCTCATTGCACTACATACAGACAACCACAGACATCAATTCGACTGGGACAATGTTCAGATATTAGACAGAGGAATTAACAAGAATGCTAGAGAATTTTTAGAAGCTCTCCTGGTATTCCAGTGAATCATCAATCAATAGACGTGTCGAGATAGACAAAATTTATCAGCCGATAAGAAAGAAACCTCACGTACAAAAGGTCAAATTTCAAGTCAAAGAAACAATCAGTTCCAATACAAGTAACCTACAGAGTGTGAAACCACTCAAGTCAATCAATCACTTCTAAGGTCACCAGGAGAGATGGTTGATCAACTCGTGGAGAAATCTGAAAGCTAACTTCAAATTGAAGTATGCGCTGAAAATGTCGCCTAGTAGGGCGATGGAAGCTTCGCAAATTAACTATCCAGCTCAGAGAACACAACAACATTAAAGTCATCCACCTGAGTTACAAATCTTCTCTATCATATCTTTACCTTGATATGATAATGAGCAATAATTTTTGCTCGAAAGATGATCATCAGTTAATATTACTGTACAATACTGTATGATTCATGAGAATAAAATCCTATCCATAATGCAGTTATTCTCTACTACAATGCACAAGTTTTATACTTATATCAATGATATTAATGATACTTGTAACAGAATAAGTGTTTGGAATATCTCTCCTGAATGATTTAACTACAATATTTAAAACCTATTTGAGTGATTCAAGACCACTCTAGCCTTAGATTGTTTGCGGGAACCGTTTGGCACATGATTCTTACTGGCAGAGTTTTGATCCAGCCCAGTTGGAAATATTCTGCTTGAGTCTCAGGTACTTCTTATGTTTGAGTTTGGTTAAATAATTATCGTATATATAATTGTACTTCTTTTGTATCTGAGGTGTAATTTGATCTACATAAATGCCTGATAAAATTTTCGAGGTAATTCTGCTGTTTGATGCATTACTATTGTTAGATAATACAACAGATTTTATCGCAAATAATTGTAGTTTTACTATAATCTGGACATTTTTGTACTGCAGGTAACCTGAGGAAGTTCTGATTGGCTATACAAGAGAATGCATTGATTGATTTTCTGAGTTCAGGTCACAACACGTCAGTTTTGGTTGTTACAATACTTTTTTTCTATCTGGTATCTGTGAACAATCTATGATCACTGATTGTCTTTGGCATCAAAAAAAGGTTGATAACAAGCCGACCTAAATTCGTTATTCCATATTAGTTTGTTTATTAGATGTATCACACAGCGATGTAATAGTATTATATACTGGATGACACAGTTTCGAACAAAACTTATTGTTCATAATCATATCAATTGTAATCACACCACTTTGAAACATGAGTTTTATCGTTTTCGCAGTCTTCTCCTATTTGTCGTCGGTGGGGTAGTAGAATTTTCCAGATATATGGATGGACAGGTGTTGAATCATTCCTATTACATGTATTTGTAGTTGATTCGATAAACAAAGCTTCCGTCAGTTATGTATCTCTCCCTCTACTTCGCTGTTATATTAGATTTTAAAACTGTCAGCCTATCTCATCCAACCTATCGATATGGTTGTGATTGCATGTAGTGCTACGGCTGAACTACTCTCCACATTTCTTATCTTATCCGGGTCAACCAATCTAGATTTTGCTAGGTTTTTATGTTCGGCTAGTCTGACTCACTGCCCCTGTTCTACTAGTCTGACCTATGTATTTGACGTGACAATCATTGCAGGCATGGTACTAGATAAGTTAAATTGTTTTGTTTTAAAGGCTACACATGATTGATCCTTTAACCGACAAAGCTTGTTTCTAATTGAGTTTGTGAGTTTGAATACCACTTTTATTCCCGCCTTGTTAAGAATATTGCGAAATGTTTCCCAGGTCACTTCCTTGTATGGAATTACTACTGATGATTTAGATTCCTTATTTTCGGTGTCGTCATAAATATTGTTATTAATATTATTATTATCATCATCACTATTGTTATTGCTATCACTATTTTTATTATCACTATCGCGACTATCATTATTTATATAATCTTTACATTTCCTTACATATTTTCTGACTAATTTATCCGAGTAATTATTAAGTTTCAGGGATTCTTCTTTCCTGTAAACACTCGGAAACCTACACATTCAAACAGATATTTGGACTTCCGATCATCCCATCATATGTCAGTATAAATAAGACTGGTGAAATGTTTAAGTGACAGAGCACAAAAACTAAGTAGTACCAAGGAAAATCTAAGACAGGAAGTGATACACATATAAGAAGCCTACGACAAATAGGAGAGGAGAAAGAAAGCTGTAAAACTGAAGTTTCAAAGTCGTGATTATGAACAATAAGTTTTGTTGGAAACGTTATCCAGTAAATAATACTGTTTCACTGTGTGATACATCCAATAAACAAACTAATATGGAATCAGTTCTTCAGATAGTTGAATGAAAGAAAGCAAAGTTTTAAAAAAAATCACACAGAATGCTCACAATTCTCAGTACACACCAGAAATTACTGATAAAGACATCAATCAAACCTATACCACACTTCTTGATAAGACTATAATGTTCTTAGCAAAACATTAGTAGAGCTATATGCATGTGGGACATAAACAGCTGAGTCTCTTATAGCTAATCATGAATACTGGAACGCGAAATCTGGGTTACAAAGCAAAGTAATTTAATTCCCTTTGGTACACTCATTCACAGACTCTACAAGGATGACTGAATTGCCAATATATCTCAATTTAAACTGACCAATTCTATTGTTTCACTGAATTAAATCACAATAACATTACAAAATGAAGATGAATAAAAATCAAATTTCTTCAGCGCGTTGCTTATTTTCATTGAGCTCTCTTTTTATATTAATGATAATATTAGTAGTAAGGATAAAGCTTAACTTATTCACTTGATGTGTGTAAAGGATTAATTGAAGCGATTAGTTTGTCTTTCTTAGACGAAGAAACTGCTTTAATTTGAGGCAGAGAAACAAGAGAATACTTCATTCACTTATTTATCCTATTCCAAGCCCTTTTTCTTACTTTTCAAACAGAAAACTTAGTAAAAGATGAAAGCGCTTTTCTCTGTTATTATTTTTAGCATTAATGTTAGACTGTTTTAACTAAAGTGTATAAGTGACTTCTTTAGGCTATCAGTCACTAGTCTAATCTTCATGAAACATAATTTACAAGTGATGTATATCAGAATGGAGTTAGACAGTGTTAGAAAGAAACGTATATTAAGCAGATGTTTACGGGTTTGACAAAATGTTCCACTGGACTGTCAGTTAATACTAATCAATTTATAGCATTTTGTAGTCATCATTAACTTAACAACCTTCTTAGCCAAATACGAAATAGTAACACTTTAGAAACATTATTTCTGACATTCCCCCGGGGAAATAAAGGCATTAATGAATTGAGAAGAGAAAGAAATTAATTGCTCAAAACAGTGTGATAAGATATAAGAAACATACATAAAATTAAAAGCAGCAGCCAGTATTAATGACGCAACGCATTTCAATGAGAATTTTAAACATTCTTCTAGTTTCTCTATATCACTGGATTCTCCCCACAGAGAAAATAGTAATTTTGAACTGTTATTGTGAAGGGATTCGGTTGATTTCAAGTTAGATCACGAACTGAAATCTGGGAGTAAGTATTCGATAGCTGTTTCATCCTAGTTTGAAATTCTTCATCAGTATGTACCACTATTGAATTCAGGGCGTTCAAGCTTCCACGCGAGCCCCTTGATCATCCAGCAGCTGAAACGAGATCTGACAGCTCATAAATCCAAAGTGCCACCAGTAGTAGTCACACCATCATCAGTTGTCGTTGGTAAATATTTCTTTCCACACCCAATTTGGTATATCCCACTTGTCATGACTTATTATTATGATTCCAGGCAACTTCATACTATAGTCGATCTCTGATAAGTATTAGATCGATTTTCAATTACCGGAGCTGTTATTTCGTATTTACAATTATACTACTTATAAAACATCAGCTAAGCACTGTGAATATTGTAAGCTATCTAATCCATCAACAAATATTCTGCTGTGGAACCCGAAATTCAAACGTAGTTAGGAATTGCTGACAGAATATTCTTAGACTGTTACCTAGTCATTGATGACTGTAAAGTCACTAACATTATATGTTTTTATTTCAGACATTTATTTAGTTTCGTAAAGTTTCACATTATTAGTAGTAGTATGGTCAGAACACCTTGACATTGAAACATTTTAAGGTAAATTAGGAATAAAACTTACTAATTGTGAATTTAATCCCACATACTGCCAGTCCGCCCGAGTAACTGTTGAGAAATGAAGTTGTTTTTTATATCTGACCTTAGTCAAACTGAGTGAATCTCTGATTAACTCGGCCTCAAACGGATGAAACAAGCATCTAGTTCTTAGATCACTTCGACCTGGCTAGCAAGTACTACTAGTTGATGTGAGTAGTATCAAACTAGTCATATCAATCAATCAATAAATCAGTAAGTAGTATATACTGCCATGCATCTTTGATCGTAATTCTGATTATCATTTATAGTAACAAGTAGATCACATATTATGATTTGAATAACTTCGGTTTCCAAAAGAAACTGTTGTGAAATTTCACCTCGAACTTAATCGAATTTGAGATTTTCCCATCGATTGTTTGGACCGAAGTGCTCGGTCTCAGGTTGACATGTCGGCTTGTTGTGGAGATGCTTCGACGATGTCTGGGCAATTAATTAGAATTTAATTTGTATATGGTGACTAGCAGTGGAATCCAGGATGCGCATTTCTTCCTATTTGGGACTCGTCAGCTGGATGTAACTGCATTTCCCAGCATCTGCACCGAGACCGAGCACTTCGGTCCAATCAATTGACAGGAAAATCAAAAATTCAATTCAGTCAATATGACTCGTTGCAACAGAGGCGGCTCTCGTGGCCGACGTGGTCTAGTGGATAACGCCTTGGCGTTTGGAACTATGGCCACTGGGTTTGAGCCTCGGTGGGAACATCATCACTTACTGAGAAATGCAGCTACATCTGGCTAACGAGTCACAAAATAGGACGAAATGTGCATCCTGGATCCCACTGCTAGTCGCCGTCCACAAATTAAATCCACCTTGAACTGTTAAATTAGAAGTGGCAAATAAAGAATTAGGAATTCGGTAGATTATAGAATGATACCAAAAAATTAGGATATAATCAGGTCTCAGTATTTTTAGGAATAATTGACAAATAACAAAGAAAAAAATGCAAGCAAAAGCAATGCTAATTCACATGTGCGTCGGTTGCACAGTGGTTAGGACTCTCGCTGACCATGCACATGGTCCGAGGTTCGAGCCCACGCCGACGCACACCTGATATCTATGGTCGGCCTGCAAAATTTGGGCTACCGATATCGATGCTGAAAATTCCATACTTGTACCAAAAATACAGTGTGGAATCAAGCTGTAATCAAAAATCAAAAAAATGTTAAGTCTTTAACTCTGCATAAAAAAAGAAGTTTATTCAGTCGGTAAGACTACAGCCTTTTCCTTGCTTGTTTGTTTTTTAATTGTATTATTTTCTTCCTCTATCCCATATTAAATCTCTATGCCTTATTATCATTGTTGATGACTTGATTTTCGTTCAATTTTAATTTTAGTTGAGCTCGCCTCAGCCCCAGCAATTAGTTCACGATTTCTTCATCAGCCGGCATCGGTTACAGAATCACTGGAAAACCTAGGATTACTGGAAAGCCATTTCGTTTTAGTTTTGAACTCTTCATCAGTACGCACGCACCGTGAGGTTTCGAATCTAGGACCTTCTGTTAACAAGGCAAGCTGGTAGAATATTTAAGCCACTGAAACCTGATCCAATGATCGGTGCATCAACTTCAACTTCTGCCAATTCCTGACATATCACGACCACTAGCCAATGTCTTCGGTGTACTGCTGAATAATTCCTAGCTAGGAGGAAACAGCTGTTCAATACTTCCAGGATTTCCTGTGGTTCTCTAACCGACTTCAGCTCATGATTAAATCCTCCATACAGTCAGTCAAATCCACACAAACGAATACTTGATTTTTTCGTACTTACTGTGAAGTGAGTTAAGACAAAAGAATATGCTATTCTACAAAATTACTGGATGCACACAAATTACGAATACAATAATAGAATAAAAAAATATTGAACAATTCAAAGAAAGCAAACATTTTTCAAAACAACTAACAAATTTATTATATTCTGAAGACAACAGAAGCACATTTGTTTTATGCGTGACAATTACATCTGGAATACTGAGGCCATTAGAAACACCTAGTATGCAGATAATACTGAGGGAAAATAAATCTAATATAATTTAGAAAACCAAATGAAGAAACCATGATGTGCAGTACATTGAACTAAATAACGATTCCTTTACTAGTTAAGCGTTACAGAAGGAATTCCTTTTAATTAACCAATGTGTTCAAATGTTAACACATACTGGAAAGGACACATGTATGAATCTGATGTGACAGAAACAGAAAGAATACTGCGTAATCCTTGGATCTCTGACTGGTAATTATTGGGATCACTTGCAATTACCGAATACACTAACCAAATGAAAACACAGAAAAATGACAATGATTTTGGAGTTTACACTAGCAGGATGATAAATCAAACCCAGACAAACAGTTAATCACGTCCGGAGTCAACCGTTTGTGAAGGAGTTCACGCTGCCTATATAATTTTGAAACCACAGTTTTTTTTCTTATTAGCAGAAAGGTAATTTAAGCTGTACACTGAAAGTGTCCATCTGTGGAAACCACAAGAAAAATCTTTCTACCCTGCATGTAGAATATTTCTCAGTCATTGCTTGAATAAAAAAAGACTGTTTTCGAAAAGATATTCCACATGAAACAACAGTCATTTTATTCAATCCTATGCAAACTGAAATATCCCATGGCAAAAGAAGATACGAACAACATCACCCACACTGACGAAAACGGATTTCCTCTTCAACTAGCCAACAAAAGACATAACACGCATTTATTTTGTGTCAGTTCATGTAGAGAAGCACAGGCATCATTTCATTAGGGAATATGTGAAAATCGTATACACAGAGTAAATAAAAAGTCCGGGAGAATCCCTAGAAACCTAGGCTTGGACCAGGGTTCATTCAACAGACACTGTTGACAGAAATGAAATTTATTAATCAATAAAGAATAAGTTACATGCGTAAAATGTCAAATATCAGAACTACAACCTTTGGGCCTACATAATCGTAGGTTAACACAAGGATAGAGAAAACCACTGAAGACATCTGATAAGAGTCAAGATAATCCGAAGACACAGGAACATCATTCACAGATAATTTCAGAAAAACTCATTTCACACTGAAGGTACAGATGAAGATGTTGTCCGTAAAGACAATGAAAACCTCGCAACTGAACCATCCAGTTTGGAGAATGGAACAAAAATCAAGAAAGTCCAAGTGAGTTACGAATCTTCTCAATTATTTAGAACGCAGTCGAAATCAAAGAAATCAGAGGAATCACAGTAATCAGTCAGTGTTCAAAACTCAACACTCATAAAAAGAGATCTATCAAAGTAATTTTGATGTATGGTGAACAGCAGTAGATGCGCATTTCATTCTACTTGGGACTCACCGACTGGGTGTAGACGCATCGACAAGTGAGTAATGTTCCTACTCAGCGTCGAACCCAGTACGCGTAGTTTCAAATGCCAAAGCACTATCCCCCAACACCAATTCCACAGAGTGGGAATGCAACTACATCCAGCTAACGAGTCCCGAATACGACTAGATTCCACTGCTAGTCATCACTCAGCGAAATAACTTCAAGGTAATCCTCAAACACAATCAAAGCATCCGTACAAGGAGCCGACATTTCACCAAACAATGGCTGAACATTTCAGTTCAATCAATCAACAAGAAAATCAAAATTGAATTGAAAGCAAATAAAAGATATCTATCTATGTCGAAATTTTCTTCCAAAATTCGATTTCTCTTTTATTTCCTATCCACTAAAAGAAAAAACGTTAATGTTAAAATAGACAGAATTCATTATTAATTTTAACTTAATTTAGCACATATTGTCATGCAAACTGATTGTATTTTCATTGTTTTCATTGAAATAAAATCTTCATGATAAATGCATATCGTTATTAGATAATTTTCGTTTTGTTTTATTTCGCTCTTCTTTTCTTCGCTTTATGAACAAGAATGTTTCCAGTAAATTAGCAGAGTAGAAAGCCTAAACCAATCTTCGATATTAAAGTTCTGTTTTAGAAAATTTCGCCTGAAATCTACTGTGGTTAATGCATATCCTAACTAACTACTTATATAAGAGCAGAATCCATGAGATAAAAAGATAAAAGACTCAGAGTTTCACAGAAGAAGAAGAATAAGAAAAAAAGACGAGATTCAGAGATAAAATGCGATCAAATAATGTTTGTCTGAAAACTAGTTTCCGAAAACTGTTTTTCTTGTGTGTTTGTGTGTATGTGTGCACATAACTTCCTGGTAAATCAAGAAGGAATAATATAAGTAGTCGGTCATATTTTGCAACAAAGTCGGTCATGAAAGAAATAATGTTTTGAAAACATTGCTCATCATGTTTATTCGTCCTGCCTCTCTCTCTCTCTCTGTTTTTAGTGGACAGTTTGTCGGTATAGATAACAAAGAATTATATAACCCAAAGGAATATCTTATTACCTGTATGACACTACACCCTTACTACTTATTATTGTAGGCTTAGGTACTGACTAGAACATTGGGCTTCCGCAGCACATCACCATTTACTCTGTTCTTCTTTAGCTGCCATTATGATTGCTTACAAGCTCCTCATACCATATCTTCCATATCAACCTCGGACCCATGCCCAACATGTCGGTTTCTACTCATGTTTCAGCCTAAGACCTGTTTGGCGTGTGATGTCATTCACCAATTATCTTGGCATACGTCTAATCCATGTCCATTCTCTTCGGCATATCCATTGGGCAATAGGTTATTGTTTAGTTTGTTATCAGAGTATTTTGTTTCTTAGCCTTTCTGACCGTCCATCTAATCTTCAGCAGACACCACCATAGAGGCAACTGTTAGTGAAAGTGTGCAGTAGTCTGCGGGGGAGACTCTTCGTGACAGGTGCTAAGTCTCTAAAGCATGCAGAAGCACAGAATTGACATTAGCGTCAAAAAGAGAATTCAGATGTTTTTCTTTATACTGAGTGCGGTAGACTTTCACACTGAATTCAGAGTACTAAACGTCTGTTTTTCTTTTGCCATTTCTACCTTTGATATTCTCATCTGTGCCTGTATTCAGCTGAGACGATGTTGCTTATGTCGGACGAGTGGAATCGATGACTTCCTTTAGATTTCCCCTATTGATTGGTGGTCATTGGTACTTGTTGTTGTTGTTTTGATATCCTCACCACTACATCCGACTGACAGTGAATATGAATATGCGTGCCTAGCTGATGGTGATGATAACTTCAGCTCCATTATCGTCTAATCTGTTAGTACCGTCGGGAATTTGTCAGGGTTTCTAATGCTACGCTCCCAGAAATCTGACACCTTCCCTGAAATTTCATTTACTAAGAGGGATTGATTTCTTACACAATGAGTCAGCTAACAGACAACACGAAAACAACTATTTAACATTTTAAAGTTTGTGGTCTTATTATTAGAAACACTAGAGGTAACATGATACAAACCATGCAGGGGATTTTATCAGTAGACCGCATCCTCTTAACACTATCATGTTATATTTACCAATCAATCTCTCTGAAACAACTGGCAGAAAGTGTGATTTACAAATATGATTTTCATTAAAATAACTCTTGTATAACTAATAAGTAATATCTCTCTCTCCCTTTTTTCAATTTACCGGCTTAACATAATCAGATTCTTTTCAAGTATTGGATTTTTGGGGATTTTGCTTGATTGTAGGGAGGATTTCACCATGAGCTGACATCAGTTAGAGAACCATTGGAAAACCTGGGAGTACTGGACAGCTGTTTCATCCTAGCTTGGAACTCTTCAGCGGTTCGCACTCACCAGAGTTCGAAACCTGGTTTTCCAGTGGTTCTCTAACTGATGTCAGCTCATGATCAGTGGTCCTCCATCCAAATAATCAGATTCTGTTTAAGAGGCAGATTTCTCAATCGCCTACATTGATACTAATGTGAATGTTTATTGACTTGTTGGCATGGAAAAGCATTCACAGTATGTATTTCAGTCTACATATTACTAATTGTAAAGATCTCATTTGCTGTATATGATCCCTGATACGGGTATATCTACTGATCATTTGAGTTTTTCAAGGGGAAAAACCAAGCGAACAAGACGAAAATCAAAAGTATCATTTATCAACATATTAACACTGTCTATTGTGAATACAATACGAATATGAGTATTTTCTCCCTAACCCTATACAAAAATTGATTTCATCTAATTATAATAAGCATAAATTTTTAAAAGTTCTATTAAGAATATATATATATATCTTCTTATTAATTAGTTTCTTCTTTCTAGAGCGAAAATATTAACCATTGAAAATTGAACATTTTAGCTGTAAATGATTAAAACAAAACAAAAAATCAATGACATTTTTACTTGAGACATTTTAAAATCATGCTTGGATGATATATTATAAGATCATAGATGTGCTGAATTAATTTAAACACTGTATACTTATTCAAGTGTGACCTTATATATCATAATAAGTAACCAGGACAACAAGGATGATGGAGACACCATTCGTTGTCCTAATGGTTAATTCATTCCTACACTCTAAACATATCATTTTCCATTTATATTCTTTTACGAAAGTGAAGAAATTGGTGTGTACGTAGTAGTTCTTAACTGACAACTTTTCGGACATTCAAACACTGATAAACTTTGTAATGACAACTTAGAATAAAATAATGAATTTTGCGTGTGTGTGTGTGTTTGTGTGCATATGTAGGTATGTATTTATATGTGACACGCACAAGAGAAAGACAAGTCATTAATCGTCTTCCATTGAAAACAACAATAATTCTTCACCCTCATTATTACTAAAGTTCATCAATCGATAATACAATCAATAAACTTCATTAGCTTGTAACTACCATAGTTCATAATGATAGTCACAATACTGTGCATGTGTGTTTGTGCTTATGTTTATATGTTTTGTTTTTTACGGTTACTTTTATGATTTCTTATAACATATCTCAAAAATATTACCATATTACATGCTATTGGTGATTCAGAAGTTATTATTGACAAGAAGGTAGTGTGTTTCAGTAGGTATATTGTTTGAAAAGAAGACGGTGCAGCGTGTAGTGATAGTTGTAGTTGCTGAAGTTTACAGTTACACAGGATGCTATGAGAAAAACTGGTGATTAAACAAAATGACATCTACGTACGCAGAAATGGGTAAATCTAACTCAATCCTTTTACTTGTTAGAAGTGAGTTAAACAGTAGACAGCCTTTATACTCATTTAGGGCCTTGCCTATCAGCCATGTGATTCAGCGCAGAGATCAAAATTCAGTTGAAACCACTCAAGTTCTGGCTATCTAATATAAAGTTTCAAATTCATCATTTGCATACTACGTAGTTGGAGGTGAGGAACCACTAAAGCTGCCTTTCTTATAGATAACGAACTTGATTCTGCATGTTATTTGAGCCATTTATGTGGCTAACTGGAAATCAGGTGTTTTGAATTGACTCATATCTCTGATTTTTTTATAGTTTGGTTTTGTAAGGGTTAGTTTTGTTTTTACGAGTTGATCATAGGTTGATATCAATTAGAAAACCATTGAAAACCAGGGAGTACTGGACGGCGGTTTCATCCTAGTTTGGCAATCGTCGGTATTACGAACCCACCACCAGAGTTCGAACCCAGGACGTTCCGGTTACAAGTCAAGGTCGTATACCATTCAGCCACTGAAACCCGACTCAATGGCCAGTCCATGAATTCTAAGTTCTACCAATTCGTGACCCCAACCAATGTCGAAGGTGGGACATCCATACTCACACGGGACATCCGGATGGACCTCACCGGTCACGATTTCTCACTAGAACTCCAGGAAACTCCATCCTGTAACAATTCATCAGCGATGAACGTGGCTCGAAACAAATGAAACGATCCTCAGGTGTTGAGATCATCATAATGCGGCCAGCAAGCATAAATGTTTGACGTAAGTTACGTCTACCTACTCAGTAACAATAAGTAGTATACACCTTAGAACTTACTCTATCCAGCACTAGGTCTACATACACAAAAGAAGGCCTATTGATTGGAATCCAATAAACTAGCGAGATTTTCGCTCAACTTTATTGATTATTACAGGGCATATAAACATTAGTTTGAAATATATGAATAAATGTAACGCATAGTTTATTAAATGAGCGATATCTTCTACCTTTACAAACAAAACACACACACACACATGCAAACACATTGGATGATAAAATAACTTTAAACGTGTATGCGTTCCTTTCTCTCAAGTAAATACTGCCTACTATTCAGTGTTCAGATTGCGTAACACTTTCTTTTTGTATTTATACAGACTAACAAACTACATCAGTCGATAATATAAACAGTTTGAAAATATGTGAACACTTTGTTCAGTAATTATTGAACGACATACCACTACTATAACAGTAGAATACCATAGTGTTTTAAGGGTAGCACAATTATTTAGATATGGCAAAATATATAAGTACTCAAGAATAAAATCACCATTTTCACATATTCTTCGTATCGTACTTCTTTTGTCTTCTTTACATGCTTTCTACATTATCTCATAAAAATCTTCCATTTCTCCTCTTCATCATTCGATCTATTCCTCTGATAACCAAAATTCTTGAAGTAGGTATCATACGCAGATAACATACTACTTACAAAATCTTGTCAATAGCACATGCCACACTACTAACAGAATTTATAGTCTTCATTCTAAGTGAATATAAATGAAATTCACATGTTTACTGATAAATATCTGAAGGTTTACAGATGAATCGATATTATCACTTCTTTGTTTGATAACCAATGCGCATCGGTGGTACACTGGTTAGGAATCTCACCGATCATGCACATGGTCCGGGGTTCAAGCCCACACCAACGCACATCTGATATCTATGGTCGGCCTGCCCAATATCATATGCTGAAAATTCTATACTTGTATCAAAAATACGGTGTGGAATGAAGCTATAATAAAAATAAAAAAATAAAAAATTTAGAAATATAACTTTTATTGAGGGATTTACATGAAACAGACTGATCTCGTAAGGAGAAATGAAGAGAATTTATGGGTCAGTGGATTCCAGCTAGGCGACTGAATGGTTAACAGGATGACTTTGTAGCCTGAAGGTTCTGAATGGAATTATCGGTCAGTACTGGTGAAGAATCCGAAACTGAGGGAAATAGCAGTTCAAGTCTCCTTAATTTTCAATAATCCTCTGACTGAAGTCGCTTCATCATACAATCTAACTTCATGACATTATATGGGATATATCTAATATTATATAGTTAAAAGTGGTATGCCATGTACAAAAAAAATGTATTCTCCACTGAAAGAAGTTTATCGGATCAATAAAACATTTTCTGACAGGAAATTTTAAAATTACGTTGTGGATTGCGAGTCAACTTACCTTTTCAATTCAGCTACAGTAAATCAGTAGTATTAAAAATGTAGCAAATAGAATAGTCGATCACATGATAATATGAGACTTCTTAGAAAACATGATACTTCCACGAATTTTGAAATGATGGAGATATTCGGCTCTATTGATTTTTATCGTTTACGTCCTTTTCTGTCTTCTCATTTGATCTACTCTAATACAGTTAGCTTTTCCGATTAAAGTAATAGCTTTTTACCATTGTTGATGTAATACTGTCAGGTTGGATGTAATCACTCATACGTAAGTAGAAGGAGGTTAATCCAATTTGATCGTAATTTATAAAAAACACCAGTTTGCTGATATAAGGATAAAACTTGGGCACTGTGGTAGAGCATAAATAACTCCAATATGGATAAGATTTTCTTTTGACAAAATCATACGGTGTTATACATTAAAAGTTACTGATGACCATGTTTTGGGCACAAATTATTACTGCTCATAATCATATCAGGGCACTCACACAACTTTCTCGCTTCATTTATATACATGAGTGAAAATTGATTAGATATATGAATAAAATCAGTATGGCATAAAGTATATTCGGGAATCTTATTAGAGTTATCAATATAATACAATCAGATGGGAAATAAGATATTTCCATAGTAAAAATGAGTAACTGACCTTGGTGGCCTGCTTACATCTTAGGCTACCAAATACCTTAAACATTACAAATCATATTGCATCTAACTTCTCATTTCTAATTCATTTTAAATTACTAAATCTTATTCAATTACGACCTCTTATCGGATTATTTATTTTCGCGACTATTTATTATCCTTAAAACCTATTGATCTGCAATTCCATAAAAAGACAAAAAAAGCATCATGCCGGGTGGCAAAGAACCTTAAAAAATACCCCTATTCAATTCATGACTGTTCTCGCAATTATGAGTACTAATTGTCGCTCCCTGCCAACTAAAATTAACTGTCTTCAATCACTTGTGTCTTCCATTATATATCGTAATACTGGGATCATATCACTTCAAGAAACATGGCTATATGATCTATGTGATGACAATCTAGTGTATCTAAATGACTTCAAATTATTCAGACAAGATCGGTGTAGTTCCAGGAAGAAACGCGGTGGCGGTGTCGCCATCTTCATCAATTCACAATGGTGTACGTCTAATAATGTATGTTTCAAATTCTCTAGTGACAATATTGACTGCCTCACCGTTAAGTGTCGACCTAAACATTTGTCTAAATACAACTACATTTACATCTCGAACATTTATATTGCTCCTGGATGCAATTCCACAGAATTATCTTTATTTGCGGATGAATTTACCTCCCTTGCTGCCACCTCCTTCGGAAATTCCTTGTCTATAGTTACTGGAGATTTCAATTCTAGTGATCACAGCTTCCTAATTTCACTTGGACACGATAACATTTTCAACTTCCCGACTAGAATGGACAACACTCTTGATCTTGTGTTTACAAATGACACAGGAATATTTGAAGCTCGAAAACAGCCCCACTACTCAATTCTGATCACTGTATCATAAGAATATTGCCCAAAGTATATGGAAAGCAGCACAAAAGGGTCTTCTCATACCTTGGAAAGAAGACACAACACAGATGTTATTCTCATGACAACATACTGAATCTAAGGACCATGTTAAAAGACACAAACTGGGACTTATTTACTGAACAAGCTCTTGATAACACAATTACCAACATAACACATTATCTTAATTTCTGTCTTGATGTTTGTTGTCCAAAAGAGACAATCTTCTTAAAATTCGACTGCTTCTCCTCTTCTCAACTCAAAAAGCTCCGCCGTGAAAAAGAAGGTTGTTCAAAATGAAACATAAATCTGGTGTTAAGAGAATGAACACTTTGATTAAACTTGAATTACAAAGATTGAATGCTCTCTATAACCAGAAGTTTCTTTCATGTAAATCCCCATCAAATATGTGGAAGTTATTAAAGGAAATCACAGGTGGTAAGCAAATAATGAATATTTCTGTAGATGTTGCATGCTTAATAAATCCTTCATATGTATCTGCAGATGTTATGACTCCTAACTCAAATAGTGTAAATAATGACTGCTTCTCATGCTTTAACGAATGATGTCCTCAAGTGTCTTCAATCTCTCAAACCTACTCAGTCCTTTGGTCCTGATGGTGTTCCTGCTGTTATCCTTAAGAAGTGTGCTGACATCTTGTGTTCCCCATTAACTGACATTTTCAACGAATCGTTTTCCAAAAGTATTATACCTGAATCATGGAAAAATATCAAGATTGTTCCAGTGCCTAAATCAACAAGTGGACCTAATGTTAAGTTTAGACCCATTGCTATTACCTCACCTTTTTGAAAGTTATGGAAAGACTTATTTTACTTAATCTTGAACCCCCTTTAAAGCCTTTCAATGACCCCAACCAGTAGGTGTACTTTAGATGCCGCTGTTGTCCTACATCATAGTATAGTCTCTAGTTTAGATAAATACGTTCGCTGTGCCTTCCTTGATTACACATCTGCATTTGACTCTGTTCCTAGGTCTCTCTTGCTAAGTAAGCTTGCTGCAACACAGGCTGAGAGCTGGACAAATAAGTGGCTGCATTCCTATTTTTCTGATAGGAAGCAGTACACCGTCTACAATGGAAAGTCCTCCACTACCTCACTTACTTTAGCTGGTGTTCCTCAAGGTGCTGTTCTTTCTCCTTTTCTGTTTTCTTTTTTCTTACATGACTTGCCTCATTCTGATGTAGCCACTTTTGTTAAGTATGCCGATGACCTCTCTATTTCTATGCCGGTCAACTCTCAGTCAGATTGTTCCAAATTAAATAGCTTTCTGTCGGAAATTAGTCAGTGGTCCTCTTCAGACGGACTTAAGCTTAATCCGTCTAAATGTCAGGTTATCAATTTCAGTTTCAGACGTAAATGTGACCTACAACAACTGGTTAGCTCGCAAAACCCCACTATCATTGTCGGCATAGAGGTTGAAAATACATCTAATGTCAAGTACCTTGGGCTGAGTTTTCCCACCGATCTTCCTAGGTCCTCCCACATCTTGCTAGTTACTAGAAAGATGTTTCGCTTAACGTTCTACATTAGGAAATTTAGTTAGTCTGGCATAAAGCAGTCTTTGCTTTCTCAGTTTGTCAATTCTTGTATTCTACCCATCCCTCTTTACTGCTTTCCATTAATCCTTCCTGGACTACTTAAGAAAGACTTTACTGTGCTGAGAAGGGCACTTAAAGCCGTTAGTAGGGCAAGTGGGATATCGTTAAACCAACTGGTTAACACTATTGTGGATAGACATATAATGTCATGTAAGAAACTAGCGAATACATAATGTCAGACCCCGAGAATCCTCTCTATACGCAGCTCTCTCCTTGCATTTCATCTGGTAGAACTAGAAGCAGCCATAGGAGGCTTTATGCTAGGACCACCAAGTACAAAAACTCCACAATACGATACCTGGCATAGCTGTTATATGATGAGAAATCCGTTAGGTCTGACACGATCAACTTACTGCGGCACTCTAACAAATAATCCCATTATTTTTTGTTTTCCTTTCCTCTTTACAATTACACTGTTGTTCTCATCTTCTATCATACACTAATTTTATATTTTATATCCTGTGGTGCACTGTTTAAAATGTAAACGCGACGCTGTTGTTTATATTTTTTTATTTGTCTTTTTTGTGTTGCTTTTTGATTTTAAAGTCTTATAAAATTTATGAGGTAATTAGATGCAATATATTGTAATGCATGCTGAAAATTCCATACCTGTACCACAAATACTGTTTGGAATAATGCCGTTATTATTATTATGTTATAATGTGAGTTCAATACACTTTAACATTATTTATCATCCTCTGATTTGACTGCTGGTAATAATATCTTCCATATCCTGGTATTTGCGTTGAGTCACTTCTATTGCATGTGTTGGGTGCAGATTCGATGGACCAGGCAGGATTCAGTCAACCTCTGTCTATCGCCATCTACCTGTACTACTTTTTAGAATTTTGACTCTCTCCCACACACCCTATTGTGTGGTTGTGTATTAATGCATGCAGTGCAGTCGCTGAGCTTTTTTCCAAATTACTTATCCTCGTAGGATCAATCATTCTAATCTTATCTAAATTTTTATGTTCTGATAATCTCACTACTCTTCATCGACTAGTTTGACCTATGTTGCTGACCTCACTAACAGTCATTGCGAGGTATTTTTTAAATTATGTTGTTTTGTTTAATTGGGTCCACCGGATCCTTTAGCCTACAGAGCTTGTTTCTAAGTGAGTTTGTAGGCTTGAATGCCACCCTAATTCCTACTTCATTAAGAACCCTAAGTAGGGTCTTAGATGTCCGCTCCTAGTAATGGAAAACTGTACATGCATTATATTCTTTCTTATTTATGTTATCATTATTAGTTTTCCAATTATTTTTATTTTGTTTCTGGCCTTTTCTTCATATTCCTAATGAATTCTATAGGATTGTTATATAACACCAACGCTTCTACTATCTGTTTCACTGCATCTTTTAGGTTTTTTGTTGTTCTACTACTTAGTGCTATTGCTCGGTTTGTTAGACACTTAACTAAGCCTGCCTTTACAGACAACGGATGAGATATTTTTTGATTTGTTTTAAAGCTGATACAGTTTTTGTGATTTCTTCTAAGTGGTACTTCTCTGGTTGTTTGGTTGCCTGACGTTTGCACTCAAGCTCCCCATCAATGAATCACACCAAACTACTGTACTAGAGCAATAGGCATATAATTGTGCTTTATCTATGAAAAAATACTTTGAGCGCTTCACCGTTTTTTTATAACAGGCGTGTTGGACACACCATCTAACTATTTTCAAACATTTTTACAAGAATTTTGTGTATGCATTTCAAGCTTTTGTTGAAATGGATTTTGTTTATTTTTATGGAAACTTGCGGACACTAAAAAATACAATCTTCCAAACTTCGTTCCCAATGGATTTTGATTCAATCGCTGTCGTTATACGTGCTATGGAAGTGTATTGGCAACGATAGTTAAAAATAGGAAGCCAACAGAGACGAAACAAACTTATGAACATTTATGCACATAGTCTTCAGTTAGCAGTTGGTAGAATTATATATCGTTTCGAGCAGAATAGGCTCACCAAAAGTATCCATGGTCATCTAGTATTTTGAATCCTGAAAACCTTGATGATCCAACTGACCAGTTTACAGACAGTGTTTACGAATACTACTATTATTATTTTTTTATTATTATTATTGGTAACAGCTTGATTCCACACTGTATTTTTGGTACAAGTATGGAATTTTCAGCGTGGATATCGGTTGCCCAAATTTCGCAGGCCGACCATAGATATCTGGTGTGCGCCGGTGTGGGCTCGAACCCCGGACCATCTGCATGGTCCGGTGTTCAATCAACGGCCAAAGACGCACTCCTGTACCTCACTAAACCATAAATAATGCTAGTAAAAAGAAAAGGTTGGGCATGAGGCTAGCAACCTCACCCTTTAAAATCAAACACTGCTACAGAAACTTCCAGCCACTAGCTTGTAGCCCTATGTTCCACTGGGAGCAAGAAGGAAAGAAAACTGTTGGCCTGAACGCCTAGAAGAATTCTCTTTCATCGTTTCAAGTACATTAGCAGCCACTTAACTGCTATTACTTTGCCTGCTTATTTCAATAATAATAATTTATGGTGAAGACGATGTTGATGAAGAACTTAAACAAATGGAAGAAACTTTCGTAGAGAACAGTTATCCAATAGACTTTGTTGAGTGTGATAGTAAATTATATTATAGAAATACGGAATGAAATCAAGTACCTAAGAAAGTGCTGAATCTAAATTTAGAATTACGAGTGAATCCCTTTAAAACGAGTTGACAGGGTCAATTTTTTGCTTCCACTCGACGAATACCTTGCTGTAATCATCCACTGGTACACCTTGATGTTAATGAAATATTACCTCAAATTCCCAGTTCTATATGAATTAATATGTTTATCTGCTTTTGTGCAGCTAGATACACAGGACTCTCTCCAAGATAACTATCCCGCCACGTTTGAAACCACTTCACAGTTTGTTGAAGTAAAGCAGAGCGTAGAGCTACTAATCCGTATTTATCGCAGTATACAGTAGATAACGACTACACAGATTCTGATTTATAAAACACAAAATAATTGAGCGAAGAATATCTCTTTCGATCGTTTCCTCTTCTGGCCCTACAATTATATATATATATATATATATATATATATATAATTATAACACACACATACATACTCTCGATAAAACTACTTGTTATTGACTTATGCAATTCATATAGTAACAGAATTGTACATGAATTTAAATGATGTCATCAAAAAAGAGTTCTCTTCGTTGAAATTTTTGTTGTATGTCGCGGTAGGAATTATTATAATAACATTATTCCGCTGGGTTCCTAGATGGAACATAGGGCTTCAATAACACATCTTCACTTCGTTGTCTTTTCTGCTGTCCTCTTCATCTGGCTAGCCACACGATTGCCTATAACCTCTCATCTCCTCCCCATTACACGATTTCCTACATGTTACCCCTCACACGGACTACGCACTCTTAACTTCTCACTGGGACTTCACTCGAGCGATGGCCTAACGCATGATGTCATTCGACGTATACCCGATCCATCTCCATTTTCTCCTACACATTTGTTGAGCAATTGGCTCTTGCTTGTTGGTTTATTGCATTGCAGAGTTTCTCGTTACTAATTCTTTCTGGTCAGCTTTGACATTTTCATCCGTTCCGCCTGTAATTGAATTATTAGTCTGATAGTAAAAATAATAATTTGTCGAGGCAAAACACACAGTTCAGTGAAGAACCTCTTTTTGGCGAATTGATTCACTTAGCTGTACAATAGCAATTATATTTACTTATTTTTGTATGTTTATGTACACTAGATTTGTCCAATAAGAATAAAAATAAGTTAGGTTGGTCGGCTTGAGGTATGCTGAAGAGAAGAATTTCAGCATATTTGAAAAGAACATTCTTGGCAGCAATGCTAGGAGTAGTGTTCTCCAGTCGTCTATAGATCTGCAGACGCCTTAAGGACAAGACCTCGCATCTGGCCACTTCTCTGTGCATATATCAGTTGACCTGTTGCTGTGTAGCCAGGAATATCGGTCATTCGACGTGTATCCTGCCTCTATACAACAGGGTTGAAGAACAATATCCCGCGTGGCTACAAAAAGCTAATAGTAGCTGTATAAGGAGTGGTGTAATCGAACATCTCGTCAACATTGGTCATTCTACCTCAAAAAACTCCTCCTTCAAAGTAATCTACAAACTGAAGAACAACCTACCAAAGGCAATACGCTTTCGTCTCCTTTGTATTGCTGAAACCCTGGTCATTGATTTGGAAAAACTAGCTATGTATGCAAAAAAAAATCATCCAACCAGTTCTACTATCACGGTAACAACCATGTTGACTTCTACTGACTTGATCTTTGTGTGTTTGCTGTTTTTTTTTTCTAACTGCTTGTAACATTTGTAATGTTTAGAACTCTTACATATTTCCATATTCTCCTTTGTTTCCGTTTGCATTGTAATCACAACTCACTCATTAGACTATTCGTTTTTATTACGTAACTGCATTATGCTAACTCAACTTTTTTTATGTGTTCATTAACATAGAACACATCACCATTAACCTCTTACCACTCTTCAAACCCTAGTTGCAATTTAATTACTCATCACACTTTTGAAATATACTGGCAACAATATCCCTAACTTATTTTTATTCTTATCAGACAAACCTAATGTACATACATAAGAATAAATACGTGTAATCGGGAATGTTCAATTAAGTGAAAGAATTCACCGAAAAGACATTCTTCACTAAACTATGCGTTTTGTTTTCATCAATGTCTGAATAGGGATTATTCAGGTAAATTTTCTCCTTCAAGTTGACCGGTTAGACAAAAATGTTCAGCATCTGTTGACATGTTGGCCCCTGGTGTAGATGCTTCAGCAATGTCTGATGATTAACATGATTATTTGATGAAAAGAATTCAGGAGGCCTATTTTGTCCTTTTTGGAACTCGTCACTGGAAGTATCTGATACCTGTTAGCTGACATGCGGCCAGGCTAGAAAAGAGCTAGTGGCGGTCAAACCAAGACATGGTACCAGTCAGTCAAATCCACAACAGTTAGTTTAAGTCATGTAGGAAGGTGAAGATTTCCTGGTTTGGGTCCTCGGGATGGTAAAAACCAGTGGTTGGAAACAGTTGGTAATATGGCTCAAAATCGTTCTTAATGGCTAGCGCAGATGTATCCACTCCTTCTGATTTATAATTTCCAATGAAAGTATATTGTTCTTCGTTATTACTATTCCTTTATCTCACACCTCTGTTTACTGTCTCCATTATGCATTTCTTCTACTTTCTTCCTTTGCTTTGTGTGCTACATGGAGTGTGGCAACTTGAACTGCTGTACATCGATGCAAAGTTCTATGTCAAAAACAGACAGACAGGTACCTGTTACCCAAGAGGTGGTTCCTGGGGATAATGCTTTGGAGTTTGAACGATGCGTATTGGGTACCAGTCTTACAGTGAACATCATCACTCACTGGTGACTACAGACAAATCCACCTTACGACTTCCAGACAGGATAACATACACATTCTGGATTCTACTGCTAGTCATCATTCGCCAAATAATAATAAAAACTGACTGGTCCCTGAAATAATCTGAACTATTAAATTGTAAGTTACCACAATTCTATATTATTAAGAATTTTATAATGTAAACAAAACTAACGAAATGTTACCACAATCATTAGTGCGTAGTTCAGTTTATTATCACAGTTATTAATCGTAATATGCCCATGTTTGTTAACTATATTGGTTATAATGAAACACAACAGAAAGATTTTCATGCTTCGACAGGACAACAAAGTGAGCATGGATGTGAAGTTGATCAAACATTGCCATTTCAACACCGCTGACTTCATTATGAGAAGACAAAGACTGCAGTAAATAATTTAAGACTTCCAGTGACCACCTTTTTAAAAAGGCACAAGCACAAGGCTAAAGACTAACTGACTGCGTTTCCAATGCAGAACTTTGGACAAAAATTGCAGCAATTCAAACTACAACACACTTCGAGAAGTACATAAAAAGGTAAGTAGAAAAAGAAATGCAAAGAAACTACGACAAAATGGAAATGTGTAAGAGAAAGAATAATAAAATCGCAAATAATGAGCATTGAAAACATCTACGAGACCACTAAGAGGGAATGCACCTTGTGCCGATGACAACAATTTTGAGTCATCTCTCTGGCAATATCTAGCTATTGATTTTTACTGTCTCGATGACCTCACCTAAGCAGTCCACACCTCCCTAGGTAAGTCAAACCAACAGTAAAAGACTTCAGGCTTCATCTATGCCAGACTTTCTTCTGACATTCTAACCATCTTAATCGATGTAGGTTCACAACCTAAGTGACTGACTTGTCCTCTCTTTACCTTACTCACTCTACTCCTATCCTCCGTATTACTCACCACCATATTATACCTACACTTAACATGGGATACAGAGCACTAACATCTATAGTCAGAGATAGCTAACCTCTTCAATTCTTTCATTTTCGACAATTATGTATCAGTCACAAAATACTGGGCCAGCTACATACACGTCCTCTGATTGATAATCAGATATCACGTGTATGCCACAGATCAGGTTAGTTAGCAAGTACCAGGGAAGTCTTGCCTAACGGGACTGACGTGTTGTCAGTAATCAGTTCATCAGAGCTGATGTAACTTCTCAAGTAAATGAAGGCGTCAACACATTCAACTACTTCGCTATCTATCTTTAAACTAAGGAGTCTATGACATCATCCTACATCTAATTTTCATTTTTTTTTCTTCACGTTCCCCGGTGGAACATAGGGTTTCAAGCTAGTGGCTTGAAGTTTCTGTAGCAGTGTTTATTTTACAGGATAGGGTCGCTAGCCTCATGCCCAACCTTTCCTCTTTACCAGCATTATTTCTGGCTCAGCGAGGTAAAGCAGTGCGTCGAACCCCGAACCATGTGCATAGTCGGTGAGCGTCCTAACCGTTATACCACCGACGCACATCTTACATTTAATGACAAGGATAAATTGCGCACCAAATATATCAAGACTTCTCCAAAATTGATGAGACTACTAATCTAATAATAATAGTAGGGTGTAGCAGGTCGTGTGTGAGGACAAATACTCGCCGAAGACATTAGCTAGGGATGGCGCTATGTCGTGAATTGACAGAAGTTAGAATTCATGGGCTGGCCATTAGATCGGGTTCAAATGGCTTAAAGGTATACGAGCTCGCCTTGTAACCAGAAGGTCCTGGGTTCGAATCCCGGCGGGTGCGTACTGATGAAGAGTCCCAAACTAGGACGAAACAGGTGTTCAGTACTCCCAGCTGGCTTTCCAATGGTTCTCTAACGGATGTCAGCTCATGATGAAATCCTGTAACCAATCAAATACCCTACAAACCAACACTCGAATAATAATAATTTTACCAAGCCTATATCTATCCTATATGAACTCAAAATAATCCAACAATTAATTCCCACAAATCCAAACATTAATTTTAAAAGGTCCAGGGCAAGGATATGTAAACCAACGCAGAGACAACAGAAAAAAAAACAGGAAAATATTTTAATAGGTTCCAAATGGATTTGTATTGATCAAATAAAATTTCAACTAATTTTTACAAATATAACTCTTTTTCCGTTACCTACATATTTAACGTTTTAACATTCTTATATGTCCTTTTGGACTTAATCCCTATTATATCTCTCTAATTTTTGGTTGATCCCTTTTTTAATGCTTCACTTTGCTATTTGTGTAGTGATATGCTTATTTATGTGTGTGATTTTGTTTGAGTGAAATCAAGATTATGCTTTAGAGTGACAACTTAACATTGGATTGTCTTTAAGAAACACATGTCTTGTCCACTATTGATTCTTGAAGACGAAGTTTTCATCTCACCCCTTGTTGGTTGAAAATATTCTTATTGATTTTCAGGTAATTAAAAATAATGTTTGGTTAATTAATTTTTTTTGTGCAGTGCATATTTTATACCTGAGAAACTATTGGAATGTATACCTGCTAAACGGTATTTATTGAGGTAGTTTTGTATATTTTCAGAGGAAGTTGTTGAATATACTTACACAAATTCTATCAAACTACGTGCTCCAATCTTGTTGGAATGTTCAGTTTGGACTGTGAGTAGCCCGTGAAAATCGGATAAACTACATATATAGAAGAACATATCGATCGCATTTCTGGTTTCAAATCAGACTACCGAGTTGTATTCACTTCGTGAATATAAGGAGAGAATTAGATTCGTGAAATAGGATACATTCGCCTATATTACCTACTTTTATTCCCTCAGGTCTCGAGTGGGACATAGGGCGTCAGTACCACATCTCGAGCTCATTCGATTCTCCACTGTTCCCTTGAGCTGGCTCCACGACTATCTACAATCTTTTACCTCTTACTCATACGATCTCCTCTAGGTTAGCTTCAGACCTACAGGCAATTCGTCGTCCCGCATTCAGGTTCCACTCGACCGATATTACTAAACGGTCTCCTGAGCATATTTGTTGAGCAGTAGGTTCTTCATTGGCTCGTCACCAGAGTTTCTTGTTGCTAATTTTTTCCGACCATCTGATATTTAGTATGGAGGACAGCAGCCGATAAAAGTCTATAGTAACCTGTTGAAAATAGTTTCCGTGACGTGCGCGCCAGGTTTCTGGCCCATATGGAAGGACTAATTCAACATTGGTTCTGCGAAATTCGAATACAGTTCTATATGATGTAAAGTGAAGAAGATTTCTAAACCAATTCCAGAGTGGTGAAGTTCCACCTTGTCTTTCCGATGCATTCTGACTTTTATATCTTAATCCGTTCCACGTGGTCAGTTTATTCAACACAGTGATACAGTAATAATAACGGGATGGGATTTTGAGCTCAATTTATCCTGCTTTATATTAAGAAAATACAAAGTTGTTGCCTTGTAAATCTTGTATTACCTTTTCCGCGAGATTTTTTGATCCACTTACTATGTGATTTCTTTTTGGGGGGGGGGGTCAAGCAGTTGTAAGATAACAATTATTCTTTTCGCCTTTCCTATAAGCCTTCAGAATTTGGCCTTACATTCATTTGAATTATGACTAATTAGAAGCACTCTTCGTGGAATATTTCCAACGAATGTAATAATTTTTTGATTAGACACTAGTAACTAGTGTGACGTGTCTTTGGTGCAAAACCTGACTGATAGAATTTAGTTTGCACAAAAGAAAGGACTAGACACGTCACGCTAGTTACTAGTATCCAATCAAAATACCTACTACAGTCCTACAGGAGGTCAATCGCGAGCCCGAATAGCTCAGTGGTAACGTCTCTGACTACAGCGCTAGGTGACGCGGGTTCGAATCTCAGAAGGGACATGAGTTCCCATAGGGCTGCAAATACGCCTCGCAGATGAGTGCCACCTAGCACGAAACCTTGATCCAAGGCTTCCTGCGGGCGATCGCCTGCAACTATCTAATATCATCGAATGTAATAACTACTTACTACCGCTACTATCTAACTACTCATATCAACCAGTCAGTAGTATATGGCGGTTTAAATTTATGCTTGCTTTGTTGATTACCACTTATGGTGTCAAGCAGATCACATACAATGATTTGACTACTTTTAACTTCTAAAGAAAACCTACATTGAAATTTCACTTTGAACTGTACAAATTGTAATTTGTGAATTCGATCGAAATGCAATAATAAATAGTTTCTTCGATGTCTGTGTAAAAGGTATGTGAAATAACATTGTAGATCAGTAGGAAACTGACATCCAGTGGCGTTTAGTTTTCAATGGTTGATACACAAGTTGAGTGGAGAAGGTTTTGTGAGGAAGAAAATATAACAGCCTACGGACAATCGTGAATATTACAAAGACCATGATGAAATGCTACAGACAGCTTATGTTCCCCCCCCTCCCTCGTAACCCGAAGGAATAATAACAATCAATAATAAAACTTTTAAAATAACAGCCCCCCTTGTTATATAATATAGAATTTATTGATTAAATAATAATAGTAATCTTTATTGTTCGTTGATATGAAAGGAAAGAAGAATGAATAAAAGATTTAAGATAACAACAACACACGGGTGAACAACACTCACAACAGAGACTGAAACAAACAATAAGCAACCAAGATCAGCAGCAGCAGCATCATCAACAACGGGATATATTTCTTTTTTTTTTAAATAAAACTTAAAAGAATACCGACAAGAAGGCGAAAACAAATTTTGAGTGTATAAAAATTATGCTAGAAAGTGCCGATACTCACACACACACACACGCACATGAAATAAAGCAAGACTAGGGAACAAACCAACAGACAGACAAACAAATGAAAAAAGCAGTTGATACATATTCATGCCTTTTCACTTTATTGTTTGTTTGTTTTTTTCTCAATCAAGTATGCAACACAAAAGAGGATAACACAGAGAATAAGAAGGAAGAAGATAGTTGGATAAAACAAATGATGAAATGAATATCACCTATAAAGCATTTCCATAAACACTTTTATATATATATATATAGTAAGTAGTATGTGGTTATTTATTTATTTGCACCGGCAGACCAATATATGTGTATACATATAAGTATATAAGTAGTATAAAAATATATATAGAAAAGCGATGGACCATTGAAATAAATATGCACAAAAAGCAACTCTATAAACACAAAAGAGGAGAAAGCAAACATATTAATAGAGGAAGGTATACAAAAATAAAAGCTAGACATTGTTATTATTATTATTTGACAGATCAGTTAGTAGGTAAATATGAAGATGTATGCACCATAGAAACATACGCACGCACGCACACACACACGCACACATACATGACTAGTACAACAACAACTATTATACAGTCTGATTTATGTGATCGCCTCGATTGACGGATAATTCACAGATTTGATTAGGTGAAACATTTACAACAGGTAGATTTGTTGTTGTTGTTCTTGGTGTATTATTCTCATTGGCATCTTTTTGATTGAATGGTGTAAACTTTTCAGTAGTATTAGCATAAATTCGATCCCAACCGAATGGATGACGAGAACAACAAAAAGCATAACAATTCCATAAGTAACCCTATATATTATATACGTATATCATGAAAGGGAACAAGAAAAAAAACAACAAAAATATTATTTATTATTATTATCTATTAATGAAATCTCAGTAGTCTTAGTGATGAATAGTAAAAACTGTTTGAAAGTTAGTCAAACAAATGACAACAAAATGCACAAAAAGTGTGGCAGTTTAATTTGCCACACTCCATTTGTTATTGCATAAATTATTATTATTATTATTGATAATTACCAAATTAGTAGAAAGGCATCTGAATACATGCGAAAAATGGTCTAAAACCATACTCTCTGACCCCCAACACTCCTTCTATTCCCAATTCTCTCCATCTATCTCATCAGGTAGAACCAGAAATCAGTACAAAATAATATATGCTCGTACGAACAAGTATAGGAACTCAATGATACCATATTTGGCCAGCCCGTGTTCAAAGTGACAGAGACAATGTTAAGCGCGAAACCTATGACTTGCTTTGTTGTTAATAACATAATCTTAGGCTCTTTTATTTCTCCCTTATACTCTCTTATTTGTACTTTATAGTGAACAACCATCTTAAACTTACTTAGCTACCTAAATTATTAACATTGGCTTACTTTTTGTACTTTATTCTATTCCTTCTATCGCGAATCTACTGGTTCTCACTATATTATCACTATGTGTATTACAAAACTGCCCTGTCATTAACCATCATGTAATAATAGTTTTGTGATTGCTTTTTGTTCGGCAATGTTAACTGACAGTCTTGGCTGTAAACGCCGTTATCACCATCTTAAAATTTTATATTATGCAGGATTACTCACACTACCACTACAAACACCGCATTAGAGCTGACAATAAAAAACTCTGAAGTGTTTATTTTATGATTGTTTAGTGATGTTCAGTCAAACTAACTGATCATCTTGGCGATTAACATTCTTAAATATCATTTCATAACTTCTATGATTATAGCTTTACTGTTCACCACGCATAAACATATCATAGCTTTATTTACTATTTCTTGGTATTTTTTCGCATTTTTTTGTTATTTTTATGTTTTTGTTGTTTTTTTTAAATTTAATTTTTTTAAATACTCCTTTTAAATGTTTGATAAAATTACATGCAATAGTGTAGATATGTGCTGAAAATTGCACAATGTAGCACTAGTACTGTTTCTGGAATAAAGTAAAATTATTACTGTTATTATTATTATTATTAAAAGCATATCCACTGCGGTCCTATTAAGCTGCTCTCCCGACTACCCACAGTCCCTAATCTCCTTCATGTCACTCTATCAACAAGCCCAACCAATCATTTCATGTTCGGACATGCATTGCGCACGATATCATTCAACAAGTCTCCTCAGCATGAGTCTAATCCATTTCTACTTTCTCCCGAAAACTTGTTGAGCAATAGGTTCATGATTGATTTTTTCCCCAGAGATTCTTGTTCCCATTTCTTTCTGACTGGCTATCTGATCTTCAGTACGCAGCAAGCGAAGACAGCTTTAGATAAAAGTTTACAGTCTGTTTGAAATACTTTTCACAACAAGTAAGACATGTTTTTCACCCATATACAAAGACTAACTGACTTAACATTGGTGTAGAAAATCTGAATTTTGTTCCTTACATAAGGATTTACAAAGCGATTTCAGAATGATGCAGATATTGTTTGCCATTTTGTGGCAGTCTGGATTTGAAATCCTCATCCGTTTTATCTCCTGTAGTTGAAAAAGGATACTTCATGCATATGTGAGAGAAGTTACCACTTTCAAATTTCTACCGTTGACAGTGATATCACAGAAAGGTAGAGAAAACTAAAAATTCACAGGAACAAGAATAAACGTAAATGTACAGATGAAAGTTTAAGTACGTGAAAAACCAGGAGGATTCAATCGATCTGAGAGTTCATAAACAATCGATGCATATTTGCCATTCAGAAGCACTTTGAGTCATATCGTCAATCGTCTTAAGCCATAGGTTCCTAACAATTCGAGGATCCCGAGACGTAGATCACGCACACCAATAGTCAGTAATTTCATGGAATGATGCCAAGCGTTCACTCAACAATTCATCCTTAATGCTTTTTAAATCTAATTTTATGCTAGTTAACATTACGCGGAGAGGAAGGGGATGGTTTGGCATGAATTACAAGTGAGTTGAAACCTTTCTTCCCATCACGTGGTGTGTTCAAATGATGATATAGGACTAAATGGTGAAAGTACTCAATTCAAAGTGTGGCACAGTTGAGTCGTTTTCTTATAAATTATCAACTTGTAAAGATGAGGACGGGAGTGAGGCAAGGCTGTCTACTATCACCAATGATCTTCCTGATTGCAGTAGATTGGATAATGAGACAGACAACGGCGGGGAATGAGGAAACAGGCATTAAATGGACTCACATAAAAAACTTGGAGAATGTAGACTTCGCCGATGATTCGCCATCTTATTTCCCACAAACTGGAAGATATGCAAGTGAAAAGCAACAATTCGACAGAGGAAGAAGCATCAAAGTTAGGACTTCACTACAGGTGAACATAGAGAAAACAGAGGTGATGAAGATTCCTGGCCAACACCAACAGCGAAAACAAAAGACAACAATCAGTATAAATGGGAGGAACCTGAAAGAAACAACCTCCTTTACCTAACTGGGAAGCACCGTTTCAACTATAGGCCAGCGGGACTGACGAGGATATCAAAGCCAGAATCAGAAAAGTAAGACAAGCTTTCACTACTCTTAAGTCTGTGTGGAGGTCAACAGCACTCACCATCAAAAATAACATCCGGATTTTCAACTCCAGTGCGAAGTCAGTGCTAGTATACGGATCAGAGACTTGGCGCATCATAAAGAGCATCTCAAACAAACTTCAGACCTTCATTAACAGTTGTCTTCGCTTAATTCTCAAGATCAGATGACTGGCCAGAAAAGGTCAGAAACAGAGAGGGATCTCTGGGAGTGAACCAATCAGGAACCGATTGTGAAACGAGTAGGCAGGAAGAAATGGAGATAGATTGGCCATACGCTAAGGAAACCATCAAGTGACATCACTAGACAAGCCATCGCTCGAGTGGAACCCGGTTGGGAAGCGGCGAGTTGGTCGCCAGTAGAAGGGTGACTTGGAGGAGGTTATGTGAAGAGGAAATGAAAGCATGTGGGCAGACTTGGAGCGGAGTGAAGAAGTTGGCAGAAAACCGAAGGCAATGGAGACGCGTGGCTGAAGCCCTATGTTCCTCTAGGAATTAAAGGATATAGTAATAAGAATAAAGTTGAGCCATATATGGCAGAAAATTATTTGACTATTTGTACTATCATGAATGGTTACGCTTTATAGACCCGATTCATAGCCAAGCCAATGAATATACACATATGCGCACATTTGCTGGAGATCTCATCGATGGAAATGGGCAAACGAACTAATAGCTTTATGGTACAAATTTGTATACCAGTATATAAAGTGATGGAATCAAAGTTTTTACAACTTCTGTAGTACAATATTTAGTGACTAAGAGAATCAGACATCAAAAAGGGAATTATAATGAAAATACCCATCATTGAAAAGTTTATCTTGCGTAGAATAATAAAATAGATATTGTATATTGCTAAGTGAGACAGTAGAATCAGTGGTTCAAATATCCGAATTCTAAATAACAGATTATTGTTACGAAGTCTCTTTGTTTTATCTGCCGAATGAGTAGACTAAACTAGCCAGGACAGATATCTTTCATATACCAGGTTATAAGTCATATAATTATTGAGTGTAAGTGTTGATAATACTTAGTACCCAAATTCCAAGACTGAAGTAAGTGGAAGGGTGGACGAAATGCCCATCCTGGATCGTACTGCTAGTTAATTAAATGCCCAGAAATAGTCGAAGCACCTCTACAAGAAGCCGACATGTCAACCTGACACCGAGCACTTCAGTCCAATCAATCAACAGGAAAATCAAAAATTCAATTAAATTAATATGACCCGTAGCACAACAGATGGCTCTTGTGGCCCAAGTAGTCTAGTGGATAACGCTTTGGAGTTTGAGACTATGGGCACTGAGTTCGAGCCTCGGTGGGAACATCACACTCACTGAGAAATGCAGATACATCCGGTTGATGAGTTGCGAAATGGGACGAAATATGCATCCTGGATTCCACTGCTAGTCACCATCCACCAATTAAATAATAATTAAGTGGGAGGGTATTCAAACACTGGAGCTACTGACTAAAAGTCAAGCGAATACGATTCACAACTTGTAAATCTTATACAGTTCGAAAAGAAATTTCACCATAGTTCTCCTTTGAAAACCGAAAACATTCAGATTACAATCTGTGATCTGCATAATACCATAAATGCCAATCAAGTAAGCAAGCATAGATACATGATGACACATACTATTGACTGAATGGTATAAGTAGTTAGATACGACTCAAACTAATCGGTGCAGTGCCTTCTAACTAGATCTAAACCAGAGGGTTGAGCACATGTCAATCAATCATTAGTACATGACAACATGTATTTTCGCTTGCTTTCTTGATTGCCAGTTATGCTATCAAGTAGTTCACACATTGTATATCTGAATAATTTCGGTTACCAAAGGTAACAGTAGTGATCTGATGCTCACTAACAACTGGTCCTATTCAGGCAGTAACCTGGGATTCTAGTGAGAAGCCGTGACCATTAGGGTAGAGCGGGTCGGGTATCAGAACAAATACTCGCCATCAATGACATTGGCTAGTGGTCGCGCTATGTCGTGAACTGGCAGAAGTTGGAATTCACGGGCCATTGCAACGAATCCCAGTAGCTTAATGGTCTACAAGCTCGCCTTATAACTAAAAGGTCTTGGGTTCGAACCCTGGTGGCGCGTGCGTACAGCTAAAGAGTCCCAGACTAGGACGAAGCATCTGTCCAATACTCCCAGGTTTCTCAATGGTTCGCTGACTGATGTCAGATCATGATGAAATCCCCCAACCAACCAAACAAAATCCCTACAAAACCAATACTTGAAAATTTAACTTCCTCGAAGTGTACAAATAGGACATTGCTAATTTGATGTATTTAACGTATTATCAGTTTGTTCAGGTAACAACTAGCCAGTATTTGAGTGGTTTGAACAGATTTGGATCACTGAAACGAGTTAAACCGGGTACACTGCTGATGAACTTGACCCCAAAAGAGAGGAACGGCAATCCAGTGTTTAAATTACTTCACTTTGGCTAGCAAAAACTACTGGCTGTAGTAGGAGAGGGCATCTACTACTTGTGTCAATTAATCAGTAGTATATAGCGTAACGAAAGTTAAGTAATATTTCCATTTAAGTGGAAATTAATAACTACTACTTATAATAGTATTAACAGTAGTAATAATAATACCAGTAGTAATCTTAAAACTTTGATGGGTCAATAATTACTGAAACATAGAATGCCTAATTAGGTATATATGACTGGAGGGCAATAAAAAGAACTATACGAATTTATTCAATAAATACGTTACATGCTCTAGTAGTAATTATACTAACCTCCAATTAAAAATTAATCTGACAATAACCTAAATAACAACAATATAAAAAACCATATAACAAATCCCAGTTTATTTCGTAGGTATTTTATCGACTACACATACAAAATGGATAATCAAAGCGAATGATTTTGTGAGTAACTTCGATATTCTAACTGAGGCAATTTCCTAGATTGTTTGTTTTTCTTCAAAAATTTTTTTATTTTTATTTTTTTATTTTTGATTACAGCTTGATTCCACACTGTATTTTTGGTACAAGTATGGAATTTTCAGCATGGATATCGGTAGCCCAAATTTTGCAGGCCGACCATAGATATCAGGTGTGCGTCGGTGCGGATTCGAACCCCGGACCATGTGCATGGTCGGCGAGAGTCCTAACCACTGTGCCACTGCGACTTGCATACCATGACTATTCGCAATTATTGTTGTTCAACTTTTGCTTTCCTCAAATGAAATAGAATGTGGTAAATTCGCGGTAAAACTATTCACTTTGATTTCCCAGATTATGTATGTGGTTGACGAGATGCCGACACAAATGGATCCAACTAGTTTTATTGTCCCGTGAATTCCGGTTAATTTACTAATGGCAATTAATCTGTGCATGGAAAACTTCCACTCTTCATGGAATTATATTTTATTTATTATTATTCTATTCCTTTATGTTCCCAGCTGAACACTGGATTTCAAGCTAGAGGCTTGAAGTTTCGGTAGCAGTGCTGCTTAGGGGTTGCTAGCCTTATGCCCAACTACCTCTCTTCACCAGTCTCATTACAGGCCCTGTGAAGTAAAGGAGTGTGGGTGCTGGAGATCGAACCCCGAAGCAATTGCATGCTTGGAGAGCATTCTACCGGTATGCCACCGACGCACACTTTAAGGAATACTTACCTAATTTATTGCCGCATAAAAACATCCCAGTAACGATTTAATCATGTGTATATGAGTTTATGCATACTACTTCTGGTAGTGAATATTCCAAAGATTTCAGGGTTTTTGCTGATTATTTAACACACAGATTACAATTCTTTCATTAACTAATTACTCTCCATTTGTATTAGGATAGAAAGACTAAGTTACATAAGCCAGTGAAAATGAAGAATCAGATACAACTTTCCTCAGCCTATTTGTTTGGATACAGCTACGGCGGGTGTTACTAACAAGATTTATCAGTAGTATACAGATACAGATTGATAGGGAATGGCCTAAATCTGCATCTTAAGTCAATAAATGCAGAGGAAGAAGCCGTTACTTCTTAAATCTGGATCTACTGTACGTTGTGGTCATAATTAGACTTAAAGGGTCATTAAGTCAGGTACTAATGTCTGAATGATCAGCGAGCTCGCCTTGTAACCAGGTCCTGCGTTCGAATCCTGGTGGGTGCGAACTGATGAAGAGCCCCATACTAAGACGAAACAGCTGTCCTGTACTACCTACTGGTTTTCAATAGTTCGCTAACTAATATCAATCCTAGGTCAAAATTGAAAAACAAATAAACTCCGGAAATGATTTTATTGGACAACTTTTCGTCTCATCGTCTAATATTGGACCCGTCATCAACCAACCAGAACAGTTTATTGTCCGCTGACCTAACCAACTTTCAGTGTGGTTAAAAATGTATAAATATGATGTGTTTTTCCACAATACAATGGTCCTGTACCAATTTTCTTATCTTTTGCCGTTACACAGATATTCATCGTAGACGAATTTATATAATATACTATAAGATAACACTTCTCGCTCTTACTTCATTTGTGTTCCCAGTGGGGCGTATAGGACTTCAAGTTTCAGTAGCAGTACTGTTGCTTTTAAGAGGTGGGGTTGCTAACCTCACACACCTCAACTTCCCACTAAACTGGGCTTACTACCAACCGGGAAAGCGAAGTTTAGGGAGTGCGTCAGCCGTAAATCGAACCCAAACTATTTGGGGCGTGGTTAGCGAGTATTCTACAATATTGAACGATCCATTGACCCACACACAATGCCACTATTTAAGGACAATATATAACTATTTGAGGAGGCAAAGGGAGTAATAAGACTAACAGTTAAGCGTCTAAATAGAATGTACACTCAAAACGAACTTCCTACAGTAGAAGAAACAAAGAATTTGAAGCAAAACAATCAATGAGTTTGACTCTAAGCCATATCTAATAACATTACTGAGTAAATTTGAGTCGCATAGTATCTCAAATGTCACCACGGGATTTATGTTGCCACTAAACAAAGTGAAACCGAAACTAATATCCTTTACTTCACACACCCGTGTCATGATGAATTCATATCTTCTTTTTTTTTTCAAATAATCCCTAATAGTAGCCAACAATGAACAAAATGGAAGATACTAGGATGACTTTGATATATTATTGATATAATACTCAATAACCACGTTCATGTCGATGCAATGTGAGGGTTTATTGAAAGTGCAGTGGGGTTCAGGTCTGTAACTTCCCAACTATCTAAACTTTCAACGTCTACCAACAAATAGGAAAGACAGAAACTGGTTTCAAACATGGATGCAGATGTAACCACTAGGTATTCACATTCATTCAGACACAGATTTACTCATTAGTGTCTGACATCCGTTATATTTCCTGACATGAAAGTAGATCAATACGATTTCAGGTAGTATCATATTTGAACAAGGCATTAAGAAGACAAATTTCGCGAGATGATATCATTTCGTAGTTTCTTTACAACCGCTTTACAACTAACATGGTTAACAATGATAAAATAAAGTTCATGAAATTTACTCAGTTAAATAAAAACAAAAGTACATACTAATGACGAATCATATTAAGATAGGTCATGCAGTCCAGGGTAGGCGAAGATTGAAGTCTATTGATTTTTGTACACACAGTTTAGGCTGTATGTGATTAATCCCCAAAGTGCTTCCATCACCTTCAATAACCTTGAATTAGAGTTATGTGAAATAATTGTGAAACAGTCATTAATATTTATTTTGTGACCAGACATTAATAAGTGTTTTGCAATGGATGATGCTGGATTTCTACAAAGATTAATCGCGTTGGGATTTTCGATATGGTTTACTAGCCATTTTGGAATATGTTCTTTTCGACGACATTGGAACATTTTATTGGTTCTACCTTCATAGGTATCACAGCAGCTGCAGGTGAACTTGTAGATACAGTTTGAAGTAGAGTCCACAGAATTTCGTCCTTTAATCGTAGGTAGAGGGATCGAAAATGTTCGGCAAGTGAGAAAAAGAGATGCGGCGTAGAATGTGCGTTTGATGGCTGATCGAAGTCTTTGAGTTGTCAACTGCATAATCTGGTCGCCCTTGAATGGTAGATTAATAAAGATGGCTTTCTTTGGTACAGAAACTGTCTTTTCGAGATGTGGTTTTTCTTTGCTGTGACAAGTGATAAAGCTCTCCGGATAACCATTAGCTAATAAAACTGAATGTACATGTCGAAGCTCATCCATCAGTGTGTCACTCGTACATATTTTCCGGGCCCTTGAGAACAAACATTTCACTAGGGAACGTTTATACTGGATAGGAGCAAAACTGGTAAAATGAAGATATTGTCCAGTCCATGTTTGTTTACGAAAAATAGAGCGCTGAATCGTTCCATCATTTCTCCTAGTCATAGTAATATCCAGGAAACCAAGTTTGTTATTCGATTCTAGTTCGGAAGTCACTCGAATATTTGGATGAATATGATTAAATAGAGTAATGAAGTTTTCAATAGATTCACTATTATTACCAATAATAAGAGTATCATCTACATAACGTTTATACAGCATAAATCCTCCAAGCATACCTTGCATTTGTTTCTCTAATTTCGACATAAATATATCTGCGATGGGGAGCCCTCTGGGGCCCCTGTTAGCAGATATATTTATGTCGAAATTAGAGAAACAAATGCAAGGTATGCTTGGAGGATTTATGCTGTATAAACGTTATGTAGATGATACTCTTATTATTGGTAATAATAGTGAATCTATTGAAAACTTCATTACTCTATTTAATCATATTCATCCAAATATTCGAGTGACTTCCGAACTAGAATCGAATAACAAACTTGGTTTCCTGGATATTACTATGACTAGGAGAAATGATGGAACGATTCAGCGCTCTATTTTTCGTAAACAAACATGGACTGGACAATATCTTCATTTTACCAGTTTTGTTCCTATCCAGTATAAACGTTCCCTAGTGAAATGTTTGTTCTCAAGGGCCCGAAAAATATGCACGAGTGACACACTGATGGATGAGCTTCGACATGTACATTCAGTTTTATTAGCTAATGGTTATCCGGAGAGCTTTATCACTTGTCACAGCAAAGAAAAACCACATCTCGAAAAGACAGCTTCTGTACCAAAGAAAGCCATCTTTATTAATCTACCATTCAAGGGCGACCAGATTATGCAGTTGACAACTCAAAGACTTCGATCAGCCATCAAACGCACATTCTACGCCGCATCTCTTTTTCTCACTTGCCGAACATTTTCGATCCCTGTTCCTACGATTAAAGGACGAAATTCTGTGGACTCTACTTCAAACTGTATCTACAAGTTCACCTGCAGCTGCGGTGACACCTATATAGGTAGAACTAACAGAATGTTCCAATGTCGTCGAAAAGAACATATTCCAAAATGGCTAGTAAACCATATCGAAAATCCCAACGCGATTAATCTTAATAGAAATCCAGCATCATCCATTGCAAAACACTTATTAATGTCTGGTCACAAAATAAATATTAATGACTGTTTCACAATTATTTCACATAACTCTAATTCAAGGTTATTGAAGGTGATGGAAGCACTTTGGATTAATCACATACAGCCTAAACTGTGTGTACAAAAATCAATAGACTTCAATCTTCGCCTACCCTGGACTGCATGACCTATCTTAATATGATTGGTCATTAGTATGTACTTTTGTTTTTATTTAACTGAGTAAATTTCATGAACTTTATTTTATCATTGTTAACCATGTTAGTTGTAAAGCGGTTGTAAAGAAACTACGAAATGATATCATCTCGCGAAATTTGTCTTCTTAATGCCTTGTTCAAATTTATCAAAGGGACTAATTGTTTTAAGTATCATATTTCACTGGATTGGATGTCTGAGAAAACACGGAAAGCACAATAATCAAACATTTATGATCACACTAGAGCATGTTCCAGTTATTCAGTCACTTGCTTCGAACAACAGATGTTCGCCAAAAATATTCATTCTTCCCACTTTGATTCCAATATTTAATGGATATTCCCACACCTGCAATTATAGGGATTAACCTCATGGTTTACTTAGAGTATGCAAAGAAATCAAGTCCATAGGACTACCACTGCACCTCTCAAATGTAAAGAACTATTCCAGGAATGGTTTGTATAGTAACACTATAAGCTCTAGAAGTTTTTACTATACCATACACAATCTAAAATGTTTATAATAAAAATGTACATGTGACTAACTTAATGCCCTTTCTCTTTTTCTATTTCATAACAAATTTCAGTCCAAAAGTAATGTTACAGTACGTATAATAATGATTCACAGCGTCGGTGCTTCGATCATTCAGTACTGGCTAACCACATGGAAGGTTGGGGTTCGATTCCCACCCAGCGCATCCCCAAACCTTACCAAGTCAATAGTAAACATGGAAGAGAGGGAAAGTTTTATACGCACCTAGTAATCTCACGCCGTAAAAACAAGGTCAGTGCTGAAGCTCCACAGCTTAAAGCCATATTTTCCACTCAGAACCCAAAGGGACTAAATAATAATAATAACAACTAATCTATAGGTGGTATGAATAAATACTGATCTGAAGTGATTTTTTAAAATTCCTTCCAATCTAAGTAGAACATGGAATTTCAAGCTCCTGTAGTTTCAGTGACAGTTGTGTTGTTTTCCAACTGAGGTAGGACTGCCAGACTCACGACCAACTTTCCCTCTTTCCTGGACTTACTATCGACTAGTAAGTTAGATGAGGTTTCGGATTGCAGTGGCTTGGAAGAGAACTTTGTCCTTCCCAATGGATGGCAAGCGTTCTATTACATTAACCTATCGTTGTAAATACTTATCCTATGAAAATTTTTTATTCATAACAAATTTGAAAATATTGATTCATGTCATCATCCTACAGGAAGAGAACTTTAATATTATAAATCAGAAGAAGCACAATACTACTCTTAAACTTAAATTTCACCTGATTAAATGGATTTTCATCAGATTTTAAACTTTGTAAATATGTGATCCGATCGTGTGCTACTGTCTCCCAGGTAGTTTTGTTAACCAAAGCCAAATAAAGATGGAAACCAAGTATTAAAGTTACAGGTATTCCACATATTGTTAGTATAATTATAAAAAAGTAGTATAGACAATTACTACGAAACCAATCACTCCAATCAGTTGTTTGAATTAATGAACACCTAAAATAAAAAAATAAATAAATATTCTTTTCAGTATAAAATTAGGCAATATATAATTTTACAACATTACATTAAGTGCGTCGGTGGCACAGTGGTTAAGGACGCTCACCGACCATGCAGATAGTCCGGGGTTCGATCCCTGGCCACTGGACGCACTCCTTTACCTCGCTAAGCCAGAAATAATGCTGGTAAAGAGAAAAGGTTGGGCATGAAACTGGCTAGCAACCCCATCCTGTAAAAATTAAAAACTGCTACCGAAACTTCAAGCCACTAGCTTGAGGCCCTATGTTACACTGGAAACGTGAAGGAAAGAATAAAAATTTGAAATATTACATTCAACAAAAAAAGGAAGAAAGATTAGTTCATTATTAAGCATACTATAGGTGATCCAATCTGTTGTTATCACCATATAACAGATTAGAGATTATCAAAAATGAAAATGCGTTAAAATGCAAATAGGCATTCAGTTGACAATGTTAACTAACTGACTATTATTCCATCTTATACTTTGTGTACCCCGATACAGTTTCTCATATAATTTTTATTCATTTACCTTTACTGGCGGCTATTTGTATTCTAATATTCATGAATTTATAACTGTACAATCTGAGGCTGAAGAAGAAACTATTGAAAACAATTGTTCACTAAAAAAATTTTCTTGTCTTGATAAAACAGACTGTTTAAAACAAATATAAGAAAAACTTTATCTAATAAAGGAGTAGTATAGACTAGAATGAATAGAGCGTTCAACCATACTATAATTCTTAATGTCACTCACTGTATTGTAATTAAAACACACACTCAGCACATTATGAGCACACCACACAAAAACTCATAGTTTGTCAGAAGGCTACGATACTGTTCGGATGCCTAGACCAAAGAAGGTGGTTGTCTTATATGGGGCCACCTAACGCCCCCCCCCCCGTCCTGGAGTGGCTGACTTGAAGGCTGTGAAGCAGTTTCAGGTATTTTAAATTCTGAAGGTCGTATACACCATAGATTTGGAATTAGGCTTTTCCCGCTCCCCTAAAGAGGTCTGCATATCCACCAGACGTTTGCATTTGCCCTTTTACTTTTGCGAAGAACAATCTCTCCGCGTGAAGGCAGTAAATCAGATTTACACCATAGAGGTTATCAACGCGTGATTACATATAATATGACCAACTTATTTATTATGATATTATGGCTTAAAATAAGTGAGTTGATGAACACGATACTATCGGTGAGTGTAAATTTCAAAAAGCCTCAAATGTATACCTATTTGGTTGGTATTAATGTTCTTCAAGTAAATATTAAATACATACTGTAAAAATAAAAGTCACTATACTTGAAAGTCAATCCGTATCCAGTGTGACCTTCATCACCATCTGACAGTCTACACAAAGGTAGTGTAACTTTGTCTCATAGCATAACATTCCTACTTTTGTGGTCAAATAAAGCAGACATTGAATACAAACCACTGAGAAGCACAGGCAAAAAAATCATAATCAAGAATTAGTTTCATTTTTTGTTGTTAATTATTAGTTGAAGTGAAATGATTAGCTTTTGTTAACATTTCAGCTCCTAGTACACACACTTCAACAATGTCTGAGGAAGAGCATCGATGTTACTTAGTATAGTGGATGGTAACTACCAGCGGAATCCAGGAAATATGTTTTCAGCTCATTCAGGACTTGTCGTCTGAATGTGCCTGCAGTCCATCGTAAGTGATAATGAAACCCAGCATTCATAGTTCAAACGCCTAAGAATTATCCGTTAGACCACTTGGACCATGAGAACCACTACTTGTGTGACGGATACCGGCTGACGAGTCCCAATCGGGACGAAATGAGTATCCAGTATTCCACTGCTAGTCACTGTCCCACACCAAATAACATTTTGTTTTAACTCCTAAACAGAACAACATGAACGTATACATCACTGAACAATAACAATAATAATAATAGTAGTAATAATAATAATAATATATCTATCTAACTTACCAAGAAAAATACATACTCCACCAAATTGTAATAGTTTGACAGAAGAGAAATACAACAAATGCTGAATGATTCCTTTCTCCGATACAATTACCGACCCATGGACAATGATGGTCAAATTTCAGTACACAACGATTACAATCAGGACAATGGCGACAACGTAGAGGTTGCTATACAGCATATTTTTTTAAATGATATCAAAATAAAAATAAAATTAAAAAGGAAAGCATCATAAAGAAGAGAAAGAGGAGACAAACTGTGATTAGACAACAAGACTAAAGTTGATTATGAGTACAGTAAATTTTCAAAACAAATATGATATGATTTAAATGAAAGAGGAGAAGAAGGCAAATCACACACAATTGGTTAGCTCAAAATCATATGAGACTGGTGTCTAAATTTTGTATTGTTAAAATGGCATCAGACTCCTTTCATTTCATATACAGAAGAACAAGTATGAAATATACGTTGAATTTTTCAACAACAGCAAAAAAAAAATCCAATTTCCACTATGCAGCAGTTAGGATATTTGCAACTACAGTATGTAGCGTATTTCCTGATTTTTATCTATTGAGAGTAACATTACTATAGGAGATGTTGTCTTCATCTACAAAACTAATTTGGATATACTTGTGATTCATAAATATCATTCTCTCATGGATTAAGTTTTACCTTTGCGTTTTTTTTTTCAACTTGCTTGCACAACACATATTTTTTGTTACTTTGAAACTAACATCTTCACTTACACCTTTAATATGCCCAGCTTATTTCATCTGCCCCAAAAACATCTGAATTGAATGTTAACAACTGTATTATGACTATTTACTCAAACCAGCCAGCTGTCTTTATTTTTGGTGTTACCTGTGTACAGCGTTTGGAAAGAGTTGTCTTATTATTATTACTGTTCCCCTAGGTTTCTAGTGGAACATAGGGCTTCAACTGCACGTCTCCACTTGCCACTTCTGTCTTCCTTCTGCTGTACTTTTCACCTGCATCCATGTTAGTCCATACTGTTTCAACTCCTCTCTCTTCACACGATCTCCTCCATGACACCCTTCCACTGACGTCCCACTCGACGGCTTGACGCGCGATGTCACACAGCGGCCTCCTCAGCGAGTAGTGTCCAATCAATCTCCACTTTCGCCTGCATATTTGTTGGTTGGCGATTGGTTCTTGTTTTGTTTGTTAGTGCCCATAGTTCCTTGTTGGTGATTCTTTCCGGCTCGGTTATCTGATATTCAGTATAGAGGGAAGACAGTTAGTGGTTGGTAAAGGTCTACAATAGCCTGTTGGAAATATTCTTTGTGACCCGCCCGCCAAGTTTCTCATACGTATAGAAGAACTGACTGACTTGACGTTTGTATTGAAAATCCGACTGAATTTTGTTGTAGATGCTGGCTGAGTGACGAAGATTTCCAGATTGGTTTCAGGTTGATGAATGTGTGTGTTTCTCACTTTCCCGATACTCGATTTGACATCTTCGTCTGCCTGTAGTTGAGACAATGATCCCTCCCTAGATAAGTGAATGAAGTAACCTCTTTCAAATCCCTCCCGTTGTTGGTGATTGGCGCTGGATGTTGCTGTTGTTGTTGGTTGGTTATTTTCATAACCTCCGTCTTGTCTATGTTCACCTGGAGTCCTGTGTTAGGCAAAATTTATTATTATTTGATCATCAGTATATATATGCTAACAGTCAAGATTCATATTTTCAATGATGTCGTTCAGTACAGCCTAGTCGATAATCCTTTGGAGGTGGCAGCGATGAGTACTAGGTTCGAATCTTACTGGGAAGACCATCTCACACTGTGGAGCTGACGAGACACACACACAGAACGAAACACGCTTTCTCAATCCCACTACTAGCCGCCACAAAATAAGCAGCGTTTTAGTTATAATCATGTTTAATATGGAAGAATCTGTTCAAGGAACCTGTATGCCAAAATGAGGCTGATTAATTCAAGAATGTGAGAATGGAATTTTGGCACTGTGGTAGAATAATAACAATACCATAATAGATAAGTTTATTTGATATAGCACTGGAAGAGTGATAAGGGTATTATTATTGACTGGATGAAGTTTTAAGCACGATTTACTACTCATAATCATATCAATGCATATTCGCACGTCTTCATAATTTGCTAATATATATTTTTTCTATCCCCATTGCTTTTTATTCAGATTTTCTATAAATCCGACATAGGGGTTGAAACATTTGCATAGCACAAGTTTGGTGTAGGTCGGATGAACAAAGATTCAATGACTAATCTCCCCACCCTCCCTCTACATAAACACAATACTTTTCACTACGTTCATCCTATCCTATTCTACCGGGTTAGTACGTACATACAAGTGAATGTAATACAATGGTCGAGGTATTTTTTTCTCTAGATTATTTAACTTAGTAAGATCAACCATTATGCGTCTAGCTAAACTGCTATTTTCTGATAATTCTGATCATATAATTGACTCTGATTTAATAGTTTGACCTATGCAATTGACTTCACAGTCATTGTATGATATTTGATAAATTATGTTATTTTTATTCGAGTGTTGGTTTGTAGGGATTTGATTGTTTGCAGGATTTCATCATGAGCCGACAATAGTTAGAGAACCATTGGAAAACCAGCTGGGAGTACTGGACACCTCTTTCGTCAGCCTAGTTTGAGACTCCTAAACCGTAAGCACCCACCGGGATTTGAACCCAGGACCTTCTGGTTACAAGACAAGCTCGTATACCATTAAGCCACTGGGAACCGATCCAATGACCTATGAATTCAAGCTTCTGCCAATTCACGACATACCGCGACCCCCAGCCAATGTCTTAGGCGAGTATTTGTCCTCACACCCGACCTCCTGCACCCTTTCCTATCGGTTCCTCAAGTCGATAATATTTGTCATACGGGGAGTTGGTTGGCTTAAATGTCATCTTAATTACAGCCCAACAACAACAACAACAGCAACATCCAGCGCCAATCACCAACAACGGGAGGGATTTGAAAGAGGTTACTTCATCCACTTATCTAGGGAGGGATCATTGTCTCAACTACAGGCAGACGAAGATGTCAAATCGAGTATCGGGAAAGTGAGAAACACACACATTCATCAACCTGAAACCAATCTGGAAATCTTCGTCACTCAGCCAGCATCTACAACAAAATTCAGTCGGATTTTCAATACAAACGTCAAGTCAGTCAGTTCTTCTATACGTATGAGAAACTTGGCGGGCGGGTCACAAAGAATATTTCCAACAGGCTATTGTAGACCTTTACCAACCACTAACTGTCTTCCCTCTATACTGAATATCAGATAACCGAGCCGGAAAGAATCACCAACAAGGAACTATGGGCACTAACAAACAAAACAAGAACCAATCGCCAACCAACAAATATGCAGGCGAAAGTGGAGATTGATTGGACACTACTCGCTGAGGAGGCCGCTGTGTGACATCGCGCGTCAAGCCGTCGAGTGGGACGTCAGTGGAAGGGTGTCATGGAGGAGATCGTGTGAAGAGAGAGGAGTTGAAACAGTATGGACTAACATGGATGCAGGTGAAAAGTACAGCAGAAGGAAGACAGAAGTGGCAAGTGGAGACGTGCAGTTGAAGCCCTATGTTCCACTAGGAACCCAAGGGAACAGTAATAAGAAGAAGAATGCCATGTAGGGTATCTGATATTTCTTTTTGATACAGCAGTAGTACTACAGAGGCTCTATATATATCAATGAAAAATCACAAGAATGAATAAATAATTTCTGTAACATTACTTGATTTTCAGTGATTTATACACTGAGTACATATTGAAACACTGATGACTTTAATTAGTTCACTTTACAAGTTTAACTATATATCGATGTGAAATTGGGGACTTGAAGTGCTTAGAAATTTATTTTTTCAAAAAAAAACGCAAAATTTTGCAAACATATGAGATAAAAAACAGCACTGAACGAATTATTTACGTAACAATTATTCTTGAATGCTTTCACTTCTCTTTTATGCTATGTTTCTTTTTCTCTGTTTAATAATAGATTTCATTTTTCATTTATCAAATGTTATGGTTAAAATTGTAGTTAGGCGAAAAAAATTTTTTTTTCAAAAAGGTGAAAATTAATGAAGAGGAGCGCTAGTTTGCTGGATGATGGGAAACTTTCACTTTCATTCTGGATGGCATCAGTTACAATAGCTTTTTATGCTAACCTTGGATGTGATTAGAGCTATTTTATACAGCCATAGTATTATCGCTTATATGCGTATTTTAATTAACTATTCTGTCATTGTGAACTCTAATCATCTTTAATACTATTGCTAATTGGTATGTTTTTCTTTAAGATATCAGTCAAGGTGAAGGTGCTGAAGGCAGTGGAGAGAAAGTATATTGCACTAATCAAGACTGTGCACATTCGAACTCAGGAGAGCATCTTGTGTTTTTTGATCCCAGATATATGCGTTCGATTTCCTGTGTTAAATGATATCATATAGTGTGATATAGTAATAGTGAGGTTGTGAGTAGTGTTAGATACAGAGGGTGGGTAAATCGATGGGATGACTAGTACATGTGCCATGTACGCCGGACCACCGCCCTCCTCGACAAAAAATGATAACTGATACAGGATTAGGTTGGTCAAGTTGACTATTGGTTTGAGCCATCCACGTAATGAGGCATAGACTACCTGGTTGCGGACCTCGAAATACTAAGAATCGATGGCTTGAGACAATTGGTGATATGGCCTTTAAACTGTCCTCAATGGGCCAGATGCATTCATTCTTTGTGATCACACACACACACACACACACTAAATTTCCATTTTCTTCCATGTTACTGTTCTTTCTCCTGTACATTGTAGTTCTTTTGGATCTCTTCTCTCTCTCTCTCTATAATTTCTTTGTAACATGGAATGTAGTAACTTGGAGCACTACACTTCTGTGTAAAGTTCTATACTGAAACTTAGCTAGTCAGTCAGTGATGGTAATGATATTATCTTCAACACCATAAGAGCCGCCTAACAAATGAAACATCCAGTTCACAGAGAATAAAACAGAATGAAAATAATCCTCAATCATCTGAGTGATAAACTTCATTTAACAAAGTAGTTAGCTTTTATCCTGAAGTTTACTGTGATTTCGTAGACACCGTTATAAACGACTGCTTAACCTTGTTATTGTGAAAGAGCTTCAACATGAAAGTACCTTCTCTATACTAAAAAAAAACAGCTTACTTTTCCGTGAAGACAAGTTTAAGTAGTAGTTATTTATTCATTCTGAAATAAACATGGTATTGGATTTTACCTGACTACACAATAATCAGAAATCTAAAATCTCTAATAAACAGTAAAGCATATTGTATCCGCCTACGCACGACCAATATTTGGGACAGGACTTCGAGGCTTCTGCGCAGTTAGGTGGAGTTCAAGATATGTCAGCGATGAGGCTGCTACTTGGGACGCTGCTGGGAGGTCGGGAGAAAGCAGAATATGAAAGTGTGAGTCAATATACTGAGGAATGTGCGACAGGGTCAGGCAAACAGTTTCCAAAGTGGGAAGGACTACACATTGTCACGTTGAGATGGGGTTACACAGACACAATTGCAATGGTAAACAGAGAGAAACAGGTAAACATTAGCGAGTGCCGAGATTCCAGGCAGCAACACAAACGAGCAAAGCCCCTAGAACCAGGATGAACGAACCAACTTCACTCGCAAGTCTTTGACAGGGGGGCGAGTTTGGTGAGAGCTGGCTTTTAGCCAAAATCGGTGGACAGTAATTTACGTCAATGCTTATGTCCCCAATATATATATATATATATATATATATATATATATATATATATATTATAACCATTAACTTATTTTTTTTGTCGCCAATAGAGAAGTAATTCATCGGTTAATAACTTCCTCGACTGGAGATGTAGCGTATTAGCTTAAGCACACGACTTTCAGTCAGTGTGTAACAACGGAAGACAAGGGCCAGGCAACAGATCGTTTATTAATGAAATCAACACATATTTATAGATTTGCATTTACATATTATTCATTATTGTTAGCAGAAAACACTCTTCTGACTGGTTGTTTCTCACAGAAAGTTAACCTTGCATCTCTTTGTGGCTGTTTCTTGAATGTCAGATCATCCATATTTTAACTGTATCCGCCTACGCACGACCAATATTGGGGACATAAACATTGACGTAAATTACTGTTCACCGATTTTGGCTAACAGCCAGCTTTCACCCCAAGTGGATCTCAAGTTAGAGTCTTGCCCTGTTTAATCTAGCCAGGGCAACTAATCAGTATCATTAGTCACCATTGGCTATCAACCCAGTACTGGGTAATTGAGATGTAACTACTACTAACCTTCTTGAATGTTCATTTCAAAGACCTGGGGGGGGGAATAAAATGACCTACTTATAGACTAACTGAATTACAACATAGAACTTTGCACAAAACTGAAACACTCCATTTTGAACACAAAAGCAGAGAAAAAATCTCAAAAGAACAATGATGAACAGAAATATGTGGTAGAAAGAATAGTAACAAGGGAAAACATGAGGATTTAATGGTTCTGGTAGACTAGAAAAAGTAAAATGCATCTGCATCACTGAGAATTGTTTAGAGCCTTATCAGCAATATTCTCAAGCTAGTGGATCTATGTTAGTAACCCGAAGTCCTCAACCAGATAGTCTACAGATGTCTACGTGACTGGTGCTCAAACCAAAAGTTAAATACTTCATGGATTGGTACCATGTCTTGATTTGACCATCCCTAAAACGTTTTCTACCTAGTCATATATATATATATATATATATATATATCCATAAGATGTGTAGGAACTGAGTAAACTTGAACTTATTGAAATGACACGGGGTATGCAAAATAAAGTCCTTAATTAATAGATTGGTGGGTATATGGCATTATGAATATCCCATAATACTTCACAAACCTTATTATTTATTTTACGAGTTGATCACGGATTGATATCAGTTAGAGAACCATTGAAAACCAGGGAGTACTGGACAGCTGCTGTTTCATCCTAGTTTGGGAATAGTTTCCCAAACTAGGATGAAACAGCAGCTGTCCAGTACTCCCTGGTTTTCAATGGTTCTCTAACTGATATCAATCCGTGATCAACTCGTAAAACATAACTAATCCTTACAAACCAAACTATAGAAACTTATTATTTATCTTTCATGGGAAAGACACCGATAAGTAAGAAAACTCGAAGTGTACTCACTCTACAAAAATAATAATAGTAATAATAATAACTTACTTCTAGAAGACAATGCTTACAAAATCTTACAGGAACAGATAAATTGACTAAAACTTCACAATCTGTATTCATTTTAGAACATGAATAGTTTGACCAATCTCGTTTAAAATTCATAGTAAATTTATTCGATAATGTTGCAGTATCCGATTCTACTCCATTACAATGAGCTTCAAGAGAATGACATGGTGTATCACTGTGATCCAATGTCAAATTATGCTTAGAGCTTATATCAGAATTAACGGTTGTATACTGATCACCGGCATAAATAGCACGTTCATCGACAGAATCATTGGTTAATGAAATATGCCCACGACGATGTCGAAACCATCTAGCCTATTAAAGATAATAAGAATAGTAACAGTGTTGGCAGTAAATAAAATGAATTCTTTGTGTAGGCAAAGAGCAGTACATAATGCAATCAAGATGACTACTGTAACACATTAAGCGATGAAATTGTATTTTCATTATTATTATTTTGAAGAGTTGGTCACGGATCGATATTAGTTAGGGAATATTGGACAGCTCTTTCCTCCTAGTTTGGGAATCATCGGCAGTACGAACCCATTGGGGTTCGAACCCAGCACCTTCCGATTACAAGGCAAGCTCGTATACCAGTCAGCCACTGGTGGAAGTTAAAATTCATGGACCATTGAATTGGTTACCAGTGGCTGAATGGTAACCGAAAGGTCCTGGGTTTGAACCCCTGTAGGTGCGTACTGCCGATGATTCCCAAACTAGGAGGAAAGAGCTGCCCAGTATTCACTGATGGTTTTCAATGATTCTCTAACTGATATCAATCCGCGATCAACTCGTCAAAACAAATCTAATCCTTACAAACCAACTATAGGAAATTATTATTATTAAAACGAAAACCTGGTACATTATTGGCACCAAGAGATAAGTCACACAAAATCGTATAGTTTGTGAGAAGGCTTGGATACTGCAATGACACCCAGGCCAGAGCAGGTGGTTCTTATAAGCAGCTAACCCACCCCTTAGCCTTGGACTTGGAGGCTAATCCACAAGGCAGTGGAACAACGTCAGGAGTTACATTCCCATGGTTTTCAGGTTCATATGTCATTCGATCCTTTCAGATTCTGGGACCATAGGTTTAGAATCAGCGTTTCGCAGTTCCTCTAGGAAGATCTGCATGTCCACCAATTTGGTAATAAGCGTCAGACGTCAGTGTGAAGATAGTGAACAGGACTTACAAGATTCACTGAGAAAATCAAGCTTAATGTGACCTCAGTACATAAATAAGTGAAGATTTCTATATTATGGGGGGGGGGGCGAGTTTCACTCATACTGTGAACACAAATAATACCAAGTAAAGAAATCACTTTGAATCGAATTATTAAAAAAACAGCCAAAAATCACCTTTCACAATTTTCTACAGATAGTTAACAAATACGCATGATAAAAACGGACAGTGAAATCATAAAAGAGCTTATACTTATGCTACAAACTGTAAACGACTCATGCTGATTACTATCTCACTATGCACAAATCTTGATTTCACGCAGCCTGCAACTGATGAGAATCTGTGAAATAGAATGATGATATCATTTTATAAAGCAAATTTAATTTCTCCTGCTTTATTGGAATTTGTCACGGGAATCAGGTGTATATGACATATAAATAGAATTCAAATCTAAACAATCAATGGGAACCATACGTCATTCTAAGAATAAACTAATTAAGGTTGAATAGAGAATAAATATTTAATCTCAGATGTCAATGATCACAACAACAAACTACTGTGTAGGGAAAAATAATATTAGTAAGTGTATAGTATTTATCAGCTAATCAGGTGTTGAATAGACAGGCAGCGGATGATAAACAACATAACAATTAAATATTTACACTTTATGCCTTGTTCAATTTAAAGATTAATCTATTCGACATTTTTATGCAACTGATGACGACAAGAAACTGAATGAACAATAAATTCATTTCACATTGTATGTATTGTTCACATAGAATTGCCTAACTTTAACTAAACAACACAGTAATATGACGTAGTAAGTGCTAATTGACGGAGAAATGAAAATCCGAATCGCGAAAGGACTCGAACCGGGGGACCTCCGAATACTACTTCGATGCTCTATCAATCAAGTTGCGAGACCCAATCACTAGCCAGGATTATTTTCATTTCACTGTAATCACTACGACAACCAGTGGGACGATAAACGGATAATAATGTGGCCACTGGCAGTGAAATATAACTCTGGTTAGCAGTTAAATGCCGTGTGTCAGCTGATAAACAGCCGCACTAGTAGACTGAATGCCACAGGTCTGAGTTCTGCAGAGGCCTAGATTTTCATTTTGCCTTTAATCAGTGCCCATTATATCAACAACAGTTTACCAAGATAAAGCTATTTCATACACTCCCTAGTGACAAAATCTGATTAGAAAACTCCCTACAAAAATTCATAATATATAAATATGAATCTCCAGCTCATTGATGACTACTGGATGGATGTCCTGAAACTCTACTAAGAAGTCGTGGCCAATGGGATCCACCATGTCAACGTGAACTGGTTGCTCATCGAAGGCATTGGTTGGTAGTAGCGCTATATCACAAACTGGCAAGGTTAGATCATCAAATTCCGAAACAAGTGACTGAATAGGCAACTAGGTCGACCTCTTAACCTGAAAGTCCCGGGGTTTCATCTCTTGTGGGGTCATGGGTGTGATCACTGATGAGGAGTCTGGAACTAAGACGAAACAGTTATCCAATGCTTAGCGGTTTCCAATGACTTCTAAATGATGTTGGTTTGTGACGAAATCTCTACAAAAATTCATGATCTAAAAGAAGAAATGTTACTCAACAGCCAATTTCATTTACGTTTAGCAGTCAATGAGCTACACCTGTTGTGTGTGTAGGAGAGAGCTAGAGTATTTGGCTATCGAAATTTCGGTAAGTTTAGAGAGTTCCAAATACATAATCCATCCATTGGAACCTAAACCAACGAGCCACAATTCCACAAATAAAACAATAACAATGTCAGTGTGTGTATTTAATCTGTCATTGGACGAGAAACAAACACCCTCAAAACTTATGACAATAATACACACACACACACACACACTTCAAGATTTCCCAACTAAATTATTCACATGTTTATCATTGAATTTGTTTTAAAATAAAAAAAAGAGGAAGGAGAAAACAAACCTGATTCATCTTATTGTTTTGCCTACCTTTTCAGCAGTCAAGTAACCCGGATCAATACAACTTGTTAAGCCATAAGCAATGAGTGAAATACTAAAGAATGCAAAGAAGCATATGATGTGGATAAGATCCACTTGAATAAAAACAATTCGATGTAACTCTGAAATATGATGATGATGATGTTGAGGAAGAAGAGGTTTTAAAAAAACAAACAGAGAAACAAAAAATGTATTATTAACTTAATCAACTAATTGTGTACAATAAATAATTTCAACAATTGAAAAATTGAATAATGCTTATAATAAGGGATTAAATTACAACTGGAACAATTCCATGCAGTTAGCGGTGATGAGCAACACCTAGTGGGTGAGTGCTAGTGATATACTACCTAGGCTGAGCAAAACTTCAGTAGATGGAGCGGAGTTCAAAACTATTGTCCACTAGTTACAAGTTGAGTGCCTAGACTAATGAGTCGCACACCTCCAAACGAAAAACGATGATGCAATGGTAAAACGCTCACCAGCCAGGCACAAACACGAGAGAATCAGGTGGGCTTTAGACCAAGAAGAGGGGGTATTGTTCATATCTTCACCCTTCGACAGATTCTAGAACATAGGCATTCTTACCGATTCTGTCGACCAAGAGGTACTCTGGCGATGCTTGGCTGCAAAGAGAATGCCGAGAAAAAACATTGCACTGATCAAGGCACTCTACTCGAACTCATGCGTCCAGCTGAGGGCTTACGGCGGGTTATCATCTGAGATGGTGACAACTAGTGGTGTCCATCAGGGACGCCCAATATCCCCATTTCTGTTTAATTTCATGATAAATGTACTAATAGACTTAACCCTAACTCACTTCAGACACTCAGGGATTGACTTGTTACCAGGGAATGATCTCGTTGACTTAGAATATGCAGATGATATAGTCCTCCCTCCTAAGTGAAGACGCGGACAAAATAGATCAGATTTTCCTGAACACCTTGAACTGCTATCTACGAATGTTTGGCATGCGATTCGCCCCCGCCAAATGTAAGATGATGTTACAGCACTGGCCTACATTGACTCACTCCTAGCTTAAAGATAGGGGTTGAATTGGTAGAGCGTGTTGACCACTTCATTTATTTGAGGAGTCACACCAGCCAGCTCCAGTGGGTTGATCGCTGACGAAATCTCAGCTTAAGCCAGTTTATGCCGTCTCTGGCGTAGATGTGATATCCGGCTGTCGACCAAAGGGCGAGTGTACTGCTCACCAGTCCGCTCCGTCCTCCTTTATGGATGTGTGACCTGGCCATTGAGAGTGGAAGACATGAAACGACTAGGTGTCTTTGATCATAGGTGTCTGAGTTCTATCTCCCGTGTGAAGCAGTATAATAGGGTGAGTAATATTGAGGTTAGGCGTTGAGTGCTAAGCAAGGAGGGGAAGTCAGTAGACGAGGATGTGAAATTACATCGACTGACATGGTTAGGATATGTGTTACGCATGCATGTCTAGCCATCACCTTCCTGATAAGCAATGTTTGCTGATATTGGATCAGGCTGGAAAAGAGCCAGTGATGGCTAAACCCAAACATGGAACCAGTCAAAGAAATCTACAACAGTTAGTTTAAACGAGCCACGTAGGAAGGTGTAGACTTCCTGACTAGTTGGGGTCCTCGGGACGGTAAAAACCAATGAAGACGGGAGACAATTGGTGATATGGCTCAAAATAGTTCTCGATGGCACAGATGCATTCACTCTTTGTGAATTATAATATCCGATAAAATTCTACTGCTCTTCCATATTACTAATCTTTTTGCCTCACATTTCTGTTTATTATTTCTCTTTAGAATTTCTCTTTATACTCTTCTCTTACTTTGTATGCTACATGTAGTGTGGCAACTCGAACTGCTACACATCTGTGCAAAGTACTATGTTGAAACCATTCAGTCAGTCAACAAAACTAATATTTGTAAAACACACTAAGTCGATTTTCAATTGCTTCGTGGTTTATTTGAATTAGACATCAACTCTCAAATGACAGAACTATTGCGTGTTGAATGACTACCCATCATACAATAGACGTTCATTTTCTTGTGTACGAATTTGCATATGGTTATTAAATAACATAGATTTGCATAAATAATATTCCATGGATTTGATCTTTATTGTAAGCGTAGAAATTTGGACACTGCGTGGTAGAATACAAATTCCAAATAACATAAGTCTATTTGATAACTGGATGACATTTCGAAGACAATTTATTGCTCATAATCATATCCATGTGCTTACACGACTTCATAACTTGCTTCATATATTTTCATTTCCACCCACCCATCCCCTCTATTTCTAATGCGCCATAGATGTTGCACTTTTCGACTGCACACCTTGGGTGTTGATTCAATGAACAAAGATTCGATGAATAGCCTCTCTTTCCATCGAATCATATACCACTATATATTACTATTATTATATTCATTATATAATATGAGATTTCACCTTTATCCTTCAAAGTAAAGTGTGACTGCTTAACTGTATCACTAAGCAGCAGCAGCAGTTTCCGATGTAATGAGATTCTCCCTGGAGTATTCAACCTGAAACGAAAATATTCCTCGAACGCAGAAAATGCATTCATCACCCTGACACAAGGTAACTGTGAATGTCGTTGCATTAATTGATTTTAAAACCAGCAGAAGAACGGCATATGTACATATAATAAGTTTCTTACATTAAAGAATTCATTTTATTTCAATGAGACATTAAGAAAAGTATACGAACAGGTATATCTTCACGTATACTCAAAGAAGAGATTTTGGAATGATCAAGGGAACTAGTAGATAAATAAGAATGAAGTAGGAAATAAGGAAATATGAGTATAATTTATGTAACATAATGTACTACTGAAGACGGTTACCGTAAACCATAGCGAAACTCAAGTGAACGGCCGTCATAATGATCTTGATTAACCGATTATGTGGGTTCATAGTAAATACGCGGAAATATGTATGAGGTACACACATTATGTTATGAGATGTGAATTGATTATGAGAGAGAACGACATACATTTATCTAGACGAATTTATGAGCAGAAATCGGTTTACACTATCACTGAAGATTCAAATAAGGAATTGGAAGATATTCTTGGAACAAGCAAGAGAATGTTACAGTGTATGACTACTTTTTAACACTAACATTAATTTATATAAAAAGATGTCGCTTAAATTACGCGTTTTCACCATGGACCCCTTGATTGGCTAATAAAGGCTGATCAAGATCATTATGATGGTCATTTGATTGGGTCGCTATAGTTTAGAGTAATCCTGAAGGCCACAGCCAGAGGACATTTCTCTATTATAAACGGCTAAATCTTATCCGATTTACAAAGCATATCACCATTGTCAGTGACACATGATGTGATAATATAAAACGTCTAGACACTTGTATACAATTCGATGTATTCACAAGAAATATTTTACTACTATCATCATTATTACCACCAATCAAGAATCCACTGCCTAAAAAATACACCGAAAGAAATGGAGACGGATCGCGCACACACTGAGGAGACCCGTCAGTAACATCACGCACCAGACCACAATTCAAGTTCCACTCGAATGGGAAACCGTGAGATAGGCTTCCGAGGATGACATGCAGGAGAAAATGTGTCAAGAAAATGATACTATTATATTTATTTATTCCTTTACGTTCATATTGGAATACAGGGCTTCAATTTAGAGGCTTGAAGTTTCGGTAGAAGTGGTGTTTACTTTTACCCCGACCGATAGCTGCTACCTTGACGTGGTGGTCGGGCTTGCATATCGCAGTGACCCAACAAGCTACGCTGGCTGGAACATAAATTCCTGCAGGTTCTACTATGCCAGGAAGGTCGTTAGGATAGCAGTTACCGGCATTGTAAGAGAATCTTTCTTACGCTATGCTGGGGGTCTGAGGGCGAAGTCGTACTGCTGGGAACAGGGGTGTAACAACAGTGAGATGTTTCCCTCAGACGACCAGCATGCCAGCTATGCTGTCTCTCCACTCCGGGGGGAGGGGGTTAGAAAAGGTTGACCCCAAAAATTGTACATCCCGACTTACCCTGTGGTGGTCCGTAACCGGCGGTAAGTTTACTAATACGGAACCAATCTCAGAAACCAGTTCATAAAGGCCGTGTGTGAACGGCCTCAAGCAGCTGTCCCCTGGGCTCTGCGGTCACGCAACACTCTTTCTGTCTCAGGTACCCAAAGAATCAATCAACTTCCACGGTGTGGGCAGCCGGGAAGTAACAATTACCCACACACTTCCAAAAGCACACGAAGCCTTCCTGAGCATCATTTCCCTTCACTCACATCAATTTCCTCATCTTGCTTCTCTACTACAGTTAGTACTATTCTGCAGGCTAATGAGTCATCTTCACTTCACTCTGTGACCACGAACAACGGTGAGAGCCATAGAAACACCCCGGAGAGCCTTTTAAACCCACGTCACCAACTTCATATGGGAGCATTCTGCCAGATCGGACAACAGGCATTACTAGCAAGAACTCTGCTAACTGCTACATGGAGTGTGACAACTCGAACTGCCGCACATATGTGCAAAGTTCTATGTCGAAAACAGACAGACAGTCTACTTTTACGGAATGACGTTGCTAGCCTCATGCCCAACCTTCCCTCTTTACTAGTCTTATCACTAGCTTAGCGAGGTAAAGCAGTGCGTCGGCCGGGAATTGAACTCCGGACCTGGCGCATGATCAGCAAGCGTCCTAACCGCTGTGCTACAGACGCAAGGAAGCGATAACTTATGGAAAATCGTGGAGCCAGCTAAAGTAAAGCCTGGAGAGAATAGCGTGAAATAGGGGTGTGCTGCTGAAACCACGTGTTCACAAGTTGGAATTCAACGGGGACATACTAGTACAATCAACAGTAAGTAAATATGATAACACAAGTTTCACACTGACAGAAACTTGGTATAATGTCAGTAGACCTTAATCTCTAATTTATTCACATGTTATCAGCACTTCAATAAATCTCCTAGGCAATACACGAGATATACATACACTTTTTGACTACTGCAAGAAAGGAAGGATATGCACAATGTCTCTTTCTGTCTGTCTGTCTGGATTCAATATAAAACTTGGCACCGAAGTGTAGCAGTTCGAGTTGCCACGCTCCGAATAGCACACAAAGGTAGACAAGAAGATGAGTGAAGAGAACCAACAGAGTTTGACAAGTATAAGAGTGAAACAGAATGGGTAATGGTAGAAAGGAATATGAAAGATTACAGAGACTGAATACATCTGCGCTATTGACAGTCTCTTTCTGTAAATAAATGCAAAAGTAAAATGGAATAAATGTAAAAAATAATGTAATGAAAAGTAATTATTCTAGATATGAACACCAACAGAAAAGCTCACTTACCTGATTCACACAATAATAAAGGCAACAGGATACTCAAACAAATTACAACATGAAGGAATGGAATAACATAACGCAGTTGACTTTTCACATATTGATATCGTTGACAGGACATTATCACAACCAAGACGACATGAAACAACAACAATCTTCATAATCATAATAATAACAGTTCATCATCTTATAACGGTTATGTGAAACGCGTCTAAACAACAATAACAAATAGAGAATAAACAAACGAAGTAGTAGACTCTGTGCGTATGTGTGAGTGTAAGTAAAAACTCACGTGGAAGTGATATGTTTAAAATATTTTCAAGAAAAAAAATTTTTGTAACATAAGTGATATAATAAAATGACATCATTATTTCCTTAATTAAGTAAATATTGTTTTTTTTCTTCGACTATCGTACACTGATTGTGCGTCGGTGGCACAGCGGTTAGGACGCTCGCCGACCATACACATGATCCGGGGTTCAATCCCCGGTCAAAGATACACTCCTGTACCTCACTAAACAAGAATTAATGCTGGTGAAGAGAAAAGGTTGGGGATGTGGCTAGCAATACCATCCTGTAAAATAAACACCACTGCTACAGAAACTTCAAGCCACTAGCTTGAAGCCCGAAGTGTTTAAGAAAACACCACCTAACCACCAAAACACTATCGTTTTTCGCACAGATGTTGGAAGTTGCACGTTAGCATATCTAACTAGTTTATTAATCAGAACATTCGTTCATAAATCTATGTATTTGACTTCGAACCATTTGGTCGTCCACTATTCCAATTCATAATCCCATCTACTACTACAGTTAAGGAAGCTAAGAGATATCTCCACATAACAACCTGAATTACTCGATAACTGTTTCAAAGAATATATATTCATCAAATAAGCGTAAACTAGAAACATAATCTGCAGTCTGCAACTAATTCAGAAAGTTTATTTAGTCAAAGTATTTCATAAAATGAAGTAGTTTGAAGTATTTATTTATATTTAGGCTACATAATACTTCAGTGGAAGTGTGATCGGATTAACTGATAAAACAACTTTAATAAGATGGATAAGATTTGCAGCTCAGGTGAATGATACTGATGCAATTATGTTCAGTGTGTTGGATGGTTAATTGCAAAGCTTTCGTTGTGCGGCGTGTGCTACTGATAAGATTTATTAGTAGTATATAAAGAGACATTTATCGGCATAAAAATATGAAATAGTAGGGAGATAAGTTTTACATCATAGAAAGGAAATGATTCAGCATTGCGGATAAACAAGGGAGACGTGAAAAAGAAGACAAGGAAACAACAATACGAAGGAAAGAATAAGCACAACACGGAAGATATGTGCAAATGGTGCTTTGAAGATATGCTGTACATAACTTCACTATATAGACACATATACAGTCGCTAGATAGAGTCTCTTGTCTCCTACCGTTACAATTGTTTTACTAGACAGCATACTTCAAATTGAAGTGTGAGCGCTGAATATGTTGTCTAGCAAGACAATGAACGCTTCGCAGTTAAACTATCCAGTTCCGTGAACACACAACTACACTAATATTACTAATTTTGACTTGTTTTTTTAAAGAATATTTCAAAACAGATGAAAACAGTGACTGTCTGTAGTGAATTTGTCAACCTATCCAATAACACTATGCAGTTAATATTTCAGTTGTCATCTGTGTAAGCCTTTTTCCAAACTTATTGCTTATTTCAGTTGTGAAAATACTTTAGGCCATAGATATCATGGTAATCCACACATCAATCAGAAATTAACACGCAATGTAGCATAATTACAAGTCAATTGGTGTTGATAGACACGTTGAAGTGCTAATTGTTTGATGCCTTCACCGCTGGAATTTTTTTTCATTCCCTTTGTGCTGCTAAAGGAACATAGAGCTTCGAGCTTGAGCTCTGAAGTTCTAGTAGTTTGTTTTTACAAGGTGGGGTCGCTAGCCCTCCACCCAATCTTCCCTCTTTTTCAGGCTTACTACAGGCTAGTAAACTAGGCTAAGTTTAAGAGTGCATCGGCCTGGAATCGGATCCAAACCATGTGTGTGATTGACAGGCATTTCACCGTTTAACTGCCAAAGCATCTTTAGACTAGGTGAACTCATTAGCATTCACCTCATGAAGTAATCACCAAAGTGTAAGGTCAGCAGTTTGAATCATCATGAAATAAAAAATAGGGGTAAATTGTTTTGAAAGCGCCATGGAACCAAAGAAACCTGGAAATGAATGTATATGATATAAGTATTGGGACGAAGATACGATATTGGCTCAGTCATCACTATTCATTTCAAGTCATATAGTTTATTTAAGATCCACTACTGGAGGTGTGGAAAGAGGGCAAGGTACCAGAGGATTGGAAGAAAGGATACTTATTCAAACTGCCGAAGAAAGGAGACTTAAGTCAATGCAAGAACTGGCGTGGAATTGTGCTCCTGTCCATCCCAAGCAAAATAATAAGCCGCATAATCCTGGAGAGAATCAAACAAGCCCGGCATGAAGAACTTCGACCTGAACAGGCTGGACTCAGGAGAAACAAGTCATGTATTGATCAAATCGCCACACTACGGATCATCATTGAGCAAAGCTTGGAATGGCAGTCACCTCTCTACCTCACTCAACTTCATCAACTTTGAAAAGGCCTTCGACAGCGTGACGTCGATCTAGAGGTGATTTGGCAACTACTTCGCTACTACCAAGGGGTACCACCGACAATTACACATCTCAATCAACAGTTGTACGACAACGCTGCATTCCAACTAATCCATAACGGGAAAATTACGAAATCCTTCGAAGTGAGGACGGCAGTGAGGCAAGGCTGTCTATTATCGCCAATGATCTTCCTGATTGCAGTAGACTGGATAATGCGATAGACAGTTAGCGGGCAAGGAGGAAACAGGCATAAAATGGACTCACACAAAAAACTTGGAGGATCTGGACTTAGTCGATGGTATATGTCTGATTTCCCACAAACTGGAAGATATGCAAGTGAAAAGCAAAAAGTTGGCAGAACAAGCATCAAAGATGGGACTTCAAGTGAACATAGATAAAACAGAGGTGAAGAAGATTCCTACCCAACATCAACAGCAGCAACAACAACAGACAACAATCAACCAGCATAAATGGGAGGAACCTGAAAGAAACAACCTCCTTCACCTACCAACCTGGGAAGCATCGTTTCAACTACAGGTGGGCGGAACTGACGAGGATATCAAAGCCAGAATCGGAAAAGCAAGACAAGCTTTCACTACTCCTAAGTCTGTGTGGAGGTCAACAGCACTCAGAATCAAAAATAACATCCGGATTTTCAACTCCAATGTAAAGTCAGTGCTCCTTACTACACGGATCAGAGACTTGACGCATCATAAACAGCATCTCAAACAAACTTCAGACCTTCGTCAACAACTGTCTTCGCTCAATATTCAAGATCAGATGGGCAGCCAGAAAAGATCAGTAACAGGGACCAAACCAACCCAGCAGGAATCAATTGTGCAACAAATAAGCACGATGAAATGGAGATGAGTTGGCCAAACTCTGAGAAAACCATCAAGTGACATCACTAGACAAGCCCTCGAGTGGAACTTGAAAGGGAAGTGGCGAGTTGGTCGTCCAAGGGTGACTTGGAGGAGGTCATGTGAAGAGAAGATGAAAGCATGTGGGCAGACTTGGAGCCAGGTGAAAACGTTGGCAGAAAACCGAACGCAAAGGAGACGTGCGGCTAAAGCTCTATGTTCCTCTAGGAATTAAAGGAAATAATAATAAGATCCAGAACGCTACCTGTTTCTGTAAACCTACAGACTAGAAGTAGAAAGTCTACGTAGTTAGAAATTTCATAAAATCATGTTTCAATCAAGACGCTAAGTGGCAATAATAAGCCTAAAACGACTGTAAAATTTTAGCTAAACCACTACATTTCGCCAACTGCATATTTTGGACTGAGGAGTGAAAGTTGTTAGTAAAAGAGAAACACAGATCATAAAGAAAATCACAATACTACTTTAGGCGATTAGACATAATAAATAGTAATAGTAGTGATGTTATCCAGAGGACTTCCTCATTAAAACTTATATCATTTGTTACCACATCAAAATAACCACAAGCCTTTTAAACTTAACTCTGGATGATTTGCAGTCTTATGAGAATCTTGAATAATTCTTATTGAACACATTTCATCTTCATATAACAAACGTATATTCAATATCAGTGAACACTTAGCTAACCTTACATATATGAAGGATACGTTAACATAAAAGACTGCAAGGTAACCACCAAACTACACATCTCGACAATGTTTACACGTCTTAAAAAAAACAGGTTTCTTCTATCTGATAACTCATTCAGATGAACAAATTTAAATAATGCGATCAGCTTAATGTTCCTCAAGTGGAATTTTACAGACCAATCAGTTTCAACCGATGTGATCAAGGAAATGTTTATGTCACCAGACGTTATCATATAGGTCTGAGTGGAATCGTAATCTCAGACTTCTTCAGAATAGATGATTTCTCCCCCCCACCTTTTGATACATTCTTTTTCTCTATTTAAATAAGCATTTAAGATATTCCAACTTCTTTCTGAACTGATACTTCACAAGAGAGTATTACAGTTTCCCTCAGTTTAGGTAGGTGGAAGATTAGAATCCAGGGACTTATTTACTGAAGGTCATTTATGCACTTACAAACTTTAACATGAATTCTGAACTTTTTTCACTGAGTGATTTTTCGATGGGCTACTAAATTTATACGTGGCTATGGGGTGGCACATAGACCCAAGGCATTAGACTTTCAATCAATATATCTACATCTGAATAACTATAGTGTGGACAAGGAGGTTATCATGCAGGCTCACGTGCAGTAATGAGGTAATTGAGACACCCGTTATCAAGAAGCAATGTTGAAAACTTTATATAGCGGATTGAAGACGTAGATCATTCACTTGAACACCTTACTTTCAGCCAGTAGGTTCTGAGGTTCCATCCACATCAGCCCAGACAACTGGATGGTATTGTCTGCGCTGACACAATAAGCATAGTTGATAGTCTTGAAAATGAAACTTATGTCTCGACAGCTAAGTTAAAACAAACAAACAAAGTAGAACCAAATGCCTAAAGGAAACCAATCTATCAAAAATCAAAAATGAGTCATGGAGAACTACTGAAATCATTTATTCTTTTAACCATAACTTTGCGCATCATTCCTATCCACGTCCACTGTGAGGAGACTAAAAGATGTCCTAAATGGAAAACACCGCTCGGAATACACTGGATTCAAGGAAAGCGAATCATATGTGGATCAAATTGCAACGTCACATATTATCATTGAAAAAAGCATTGAATGGCAGTCGAATCTCTACCTCAACTTCATAGACTTTGGAAAGGCCTTCGACCGAGTTAACCGTGAAGCAATTTGGAAACTGCTCTGACTCTACAGGGCACTATACGCCAAACCGTTATCAACTTCACTCAACAGCCATATGATGATGTCACAACGGAAAACTCAGTGAAGCCTTTTAAGCGAAGACAGGTGTGTATCACCGATAGTATTCATGATTGTAGTGGACTGGATCATGGAAGAGACAGTGACATGCGAGAAGACAGGCATACGTTGGACAGAAATGAAGACTCCAGAAGATCTGGACTTCGCAGAAGTGTCACACAAACTGGAAGATCTACAGGCAAGAACCAACAAGTTAGCAGAAAAGGCAGGAAAGATAGGACACTAGGTGGAAACAGAGAAGACAGAAGTGATCAAGATACCTAAACAACAACAACGAAAACAGCAACAGCCACTAGTAATCAGAGAAATTAGAAGGAAGTCACCTCTTTTACCAACCTCAACGACATCATTTCAACTAAAAAGGTTACGGATGAGAATGTCAAAAGCTAGACTGCATTGGAAAGGCAAGACAAACGCTTTTTAATCTAAAATCAATGTGGAAATCTGCTTCTCTCAGTCCATGGAAGAAGATTAGGATTTCCAGTACTAATTAATGTCAAGTCAATCAGTGCTTCAGCATGGTTTACAGGCTTGCTCCTCATGTAATGAAAAGCATTTCAAACAGGTTACAGACTTTCCTCATCAGATATATTCGCCTAATACTGAAAGGAAAAGGGACAAGAAAAACTTTATCCGGTAGGTAACCAAGCAATCAATCAACAATCCAATGCATCACAGATATGCAGAAGGAAATAGAGATGAAGAATTAGACACATACACACACTAAGGAGACCATTGAGTAACATCGTGCACCAGATTCTCAAGTGGATTCCAAATGGAAAACGAGGAGTTGGACATGGTGAGGTTGATATGAAACAGATCTTGTGAGCAGGCGATGAGATCTTATAGGCAATTGTTCAATCAGCTAAAGAGAAGTAAAGAAAACAGAATGGAATGGAGAGGATGTGCTGTTGAAGCCCTATGTTCCACTGGGGACCACGAAGAATGGTGACAATAATAATAATAATAACAATAAAATGATATCATTCACACACCATCATCAATCAATCAATCAATCGATCAAAGTAATTTTCAAAACATTAACACTAGAGAAAAAGAACAAAAACACAGCATTAAAGTTTTTATTTATCCTTATATATATATATATATATATATATATATATATATATATATATATATATATAGAAAATTGGCGTTGAGCTAGTTAGTAGTCAGTATCACCAAAACACAACACAACAAAACAAAGAATAAACGTGGTGCAAGTGTGACTTTCTTTGAACGAAGAGAAGAAGAAGAAGAAAGCAATTACACGCATGGAAATAGCTTTCTTTTGATGACAAAAAGAGAGAGAGAAAGGAATTGATCCAGATCCATAAAATCATAGGCATATATTTAAAAAGAAAGAAAAAACAACAACACTTGTACGTTTCCTGTATATAAACGTACATGTACACAGATGGAGTATGTGATTGTGCAGTCATTTCTTTTTAGTATTTAACAGTAGGTGGGAGGGGAGGGGGGTTAGATTACACTGTAGATTAAGAGAGAAAAACTTAAAGATGAGAAATTGTGAACAAGGGGATTACAACAAGTCGTATATAGAGAGAGAAAGGTTTCAAAAAATAATGATAATTATTATGATAATAATAATAACAGGAAATCATTCTTCAAGAGAAATGATAAATAATGTAGGAAGATAGGCCAAGGATTAAAAACATCATTTATGTGCACCAACATGAAATGTGTGTAAGTGTATGCCTCATTCACACAGTTAATAATTTCAGTCTGTCCTTCGTCTTAAAGGGTTTTTAAGTCAACAAAGAAAGTCAAGTGGAAAATATTATTTAAAAAAAATTAAATAATAATAACAACCAGTTACCAGTTTGTTTGTTTGCAGAGTAAATTTGAACAAATGATGAATGAATTATACGCGTGTGTGTGTGTGTGTAGAAAAGGATTTTTTTAAAGTGATATCTGTATATTAAGAAATACAATGGAAAGATACAGGCAAATACAAACAAAATAATAATAAGTCATAGTGATGATGATGATGATGACAAGGGAATAGGCATTCTGTGTGTGGATAAACTAAACTACAGTTTTATAGTGTAGATTTTACAAATGTTAGAACATGAATCAATCAAATAAAAACAGAGTGTTGATGTCGACAGAATGTGATGTGATACAAAATAAGAAGACAAACAAAACAAAAAGAATAGATAGATAGTCTTGTGAACTCTAAACACAACTTCATCATAATCATCACATTTCTTTTGACAACGATGATAATGATGACGAGGAAGTGGAGGGATCAGAAGAGGCTTTCGTAGCGTGTGACTGTGTAAAGATATAATATGCTAACAAAATGGCTATAACCAATGCCATAATGCTAGTTATCACTATGATAGGACTGGATATTAGGACTGTAAAATTTAAAAAAAATATGGAAAACAATAATAATAATATGAGATGATTATAAAAAACATACTACTTGCTTTGTTTGTTTGTTTACTTCTTTCGGATCAAGCAACAATTAAATAATGGTACAAACCAGTCAAACTCGCCGAAGACATTGGCTAGGGGTCGCGCTATGTCGTGAATTAGCAGAAGTTAGAATTCATAGACCATTGGATCGGATCCCAGTGGTTTAATGGTCTACAAGCTCGCCTTGTAACCAGAAGGTCCTGGGTTCGAACCCTGGTGGTGATTGCGTACTGTGAAGAGTGCCAAACTAGGCTGACGAAAGAGGTGTCCAGTACTCCCAGCTGGTTTTCCAATGGTTCTCTAACTAATATCAGCTCATGATGAAATCCTGTAACCGAACGCTAAGTGTTTGTTAACACAGATTTGATTCATTCCAAATTTCATAACGAATCGATTTCGGTTACAGAACCATTGAAAACTAGCAGGAAGTATTGGACAGCTGTTTCGTCTTTGTTGGGGATTATTTGGCATTACGCAATCATGACCGTGATCAAACATCCGATCAATCAAATCTTTGCAAACCAACACTTGAAAATCAATCTAGTGCTCACTGGTGACCGACTAGTAGATGTAGCTATCTGAAGTTCTTATGTGTGTGAAGTCGTGACCAGTACGGTTCAGTCCACCAAGCTGAGCATGAGAGCATATACTCACCGATAACACTGCCTGGCGATCACATTATATATTCCAAATTGGCAGAAGTTAGAAGTGATTGGTCACTGGATTCCATCCTGAATAGTCAGCGAGCTCACCTCGTCACCCTAAGGTCTTCGGTTCCATCCCTGATGGAGTCCTATACAGGGGGAGAAACATCTGTCTAGTACTGCCTAATTTTCGATGGTCCCCTAACTGAATACAGTTCACGTTCTAAGCTGGAGTCAGTTATATCCCTGAAAACCAATGCTTGGAAACTTCTTTAGAAGTTTCATGTATTATAATAAGTATGTATAATAAACTGACAAATCACATTAAGAAACGGGCAGAATTCAGTAAAGACGGATTCGATACTTGTCGGGGTACAACGTAGACTCATGTGTTCATCAAAAAGGATGGAAGGAAAATCAGTATTACCAAACGAATTTGTTTCAACAAAATATTTGCTTATTTGTCTAAATTAATCTTAATTCCCCGTTGGTTGCTTTCCATTCAACCATAATGCCCAGTCTCTTCTGTCATTTCAACTACTAGTATGGACGCTTCGACGATGCCTGCTGATTATTATGACGTCATTCTGATCAAAAAGAGTGGTAGCGGAATCTAAGGAACGTATTTCGTCCTATTGGGGACTCGTCACTGAATGTAGCTGCATTTCCAAAAAGCAGTTGTGTTCCCACTAAGATTCGAACCCAACGCCCATCGTTACAGAGGTCACAGCATTGGACCACAAGATGAATTGACATCAAGGTTAGTAATAATCAACAAATGAAGTCAAATTCCAAAATACATCATTCATTGGTTAAAAATTTGAGATTGAATTGAACTATTAAGTCATAAACACCAAAAACAAGTAAAATTCTTATTTAAATAATACCTTGAATCTTGATGACCATATTAGTGTACATACATTAAAAGAAATGGACATGAAGCGACGGAATGTTGAAAATATATAAAATACAGAGGAACAGAATTGACGACTCACGTGAGCTACGGTTTGGGACTGATTCAACAACTTCATCTAACAGTTCCGATTCTGAAAAGTCGTCCTCAGCATTGACTATGCAATGGAATATAAAAATGAACGATACCGTTAAAATACTACTTTTTTCACAAAAATTGGAAATAAGACCGTATGTCAAAAAGTACAGTCACATAAGAACTAGTGATAAACTCTTGTTTTACACGTTGAACGATAAAAACAAATGCATCAAACAATACAGTACATTGAAAATACACTTAAAAATTTCGATACGATTTTGTTACTCAGAAAATAGGAGTGCTCATGAATATCTGATGAAGAAATCGAATAGATTTAAAACCATTTTACTTTTTAAGAAATGATGACACCGGGAAGTAAGGATTATTGACTACTTATTTTTCATCTATTTTGAGAAAGTATTTTTCAGTAAAACACCTTAAAATATTCATTTTTGGTTATAGCTTGTTTTCACACCGTATTTTTGGTACAAGTATGGAATTTTCAGCATGTGATATTGGTAGCCCAAATTTTGCATACAGGATCGAACCCCGGACCATGTGCATGGTCGGTGAGAGTCCTAACCGCTGTGCCACCGACGCACAGAATCAAAAGAGTTAATCAAAGTAAATAACTAGTTCTGCTATTCTATACAGAACTTTATATTGTCAGCTAACTAGGCGTTAGATAAACGCGCAATGAGACAAAAGAACTTCACAGTCATAAGTTAACTTAGTTATTTCATGAAACGTTCTATACTTGACTGACACACCAACATCTGCATTACGAAATGCCTCACTAATGTCACATCTCTTCATCCTGACTTCAAAAAATGCCAGGTATAACCATTGTCCCCACATTAGTCTCGCATTTGAATCTGTCTGTCAGTTTTCGACAGAACTTTGCACATATGTGCGGCAGTTCAAGTCGCCACACTCCATGTACCACACAAACCTAGAGAAGAAAGTACAAGAAAAGCATAATAGAGACAGTAAACAGAGGTGTGAGACAAAGAAAGAGTAATAACGAAGAACAATATAGTTTCATTGGAAATCATAAGTTACAAGGAGTGGATGCATCTGCGACAGCCACTGAGGACGATTTTGAGCCATATCAACAACTGTGTCCTGTCAGTGATTTTTACCGTCCCGAGGTCCCCAACTGGTCAGGAAGTCTACACCTTCCTACGTGGCTTACACTAACTGTTGTGGATTTCATTGACTGGTGAATCCATGTTTTGGTTTGACCCCCGCTAGCTTTTTTCCAGCCTGACCCTATATCAGCTAATATTGCCCGTCGAGAAAGGCGATGACTAAGCAAACGTAACACATGTCCTACCCATCTCAGTCGATTTAGCTTCACAGCCTCGTCGATTGATTTCCCCTGCTTACCTAGCACTCGACGCCTAACCTCAATATTGTTCACTTTATTATACCACTTCACACGGGAGATAGAACTCAGACACCTATGATCAAAGACAGCTAATCTTTCCATGTCTTCCACTCTCAATGGCCAGATCTCACAGCCATAAAGGAGGACGGAGCGGACTGGTGAGCAGTACACTCGCCCTTTGGTCGACAGCCGAATATCACATCTACGCCAGAGACGGCGTAAACTGGTATACGCGAAACTGGCCCTCTGTATCCGTTCTGAGATTTCGTCAGAGATCAACACGTTGGGACTGATGGTACTTCGCAAATAAGTGCGGCGGTCAACGTGCTCTACCACTTCACTTCCTATTTCTAAACTAGGAGTCACTGTAGTCTAGTCCTGCGGCATCAGTTTACATTTGGCGGGAGCGAGCCACATGCCAAACATTCGCAGACTGCAGCTCAGAGTGTTCAAAAGACACTGCTCTATTTTGTCAGGGTCTTCACCTAGGAGGGAGGACTATATTATCTGCATATTTTAAGTCAACGAGATTAATCCCCGGTATCAAGTCAATCCCTGAGTCTCTGAAGTGAGTTAGGGTAAAGTTTATTAGTACATCTATGATGAAATTGAATGGTAATGGGGATAACGGGCATCCCTGACGGACAGCACTAGTCGTCACCACTTCAGATGACAACTCGCCGTAAGCCCTCACCTGGCTGCAATGTATTTTCTCGGCATTCCCCACCTGCACCCAAGCATCGCCAGAGTACCTCTCGGTCGACAGAATCGAATGCCACCTTTAGGTCAAGAAATACAATGTTTTTTGGACGCCGGTAAGAATGCCTATGTTGTGTCTGTCTCTCTGGATTCAACATAGAACTTGGCACCGAAGTGCACCAGTTCGAGTTGCCACATTCCAAAGAGCACACAAAGGTAGACAAGAAGATGAGTGAAGAGATTCAATAGTGTGTCAAGTATAAGAATGAAACAGAATGGGTAGTGGTAGAAAGGAATATGAAAGATTACAGAGACTGAATACATCTGCGCTGGCCATTGACAACGATTTTGATCCATGTCACCTATTGTCTCCAGCCATTGATTCCTAGAGTCCCGAGGGCCCCAACCCGGAAGTCTGCATCTCCCTATCTGACTCAGTCTAACTGTCAAGGATTTCATGGATTGATGAGGCCACGTTTTTGTTTGACCACCACTTACTCTTTTCCAACCTGCACCTATATCAGCTAGTAATGCCCGTTGGGGAGGCGATGGTTAGGCATGCGCAGCACGTGACCTAGCTATCTCAATCTATGTAAGTTTATAGCCTCGTCGATTGATTTTCCCTCTTTGCCCAACACTCTACGCTACGTCAACATTACTTACCTTATTAGACCACCTAACCTGAGAAAGCGATCGTAGACATCTATGACCAAAAACAGCCAACCTTTTCATGTCTTCAGCTCGTATTGGCCATGTTTCAGAGCCATAGAGAAGGACGAAGCGAGCTGCTGAGCAGTACACACGTCCCTTGGTTGATAGCCGGACGTCACACCCACACCATAGATGGTGTAAGTCAGCGAAAGCAGCTCGAGATTTTTGGATCCGTGCTGAGATTTCGTCGCCAATCAGTCAGTTGGTGCTGATACAACTTCCCAAATAGGTGAAGGGGTCAACATGTTCTATCACTTCACTCCCTATCACTAAGCTAGGAGTTGACGTAGTCCAGTCCTGTAGCAGCATCTTACATTTTGTAGGAGCGAATCGCATGCCAAACATACGAAGATTGATGCTCAAGGTGTTCAGAAGATTCTGCATTTTGTCACCATCCTCCCCTAACAGGTCTATGTCATCTGCATATTCTAAGTCCATAAGACTATTCCCTGGTAACAAGTCGATTCCTAAGTCATTACAGTCAGTTAAAGATACTCCCATCAGCATATCTATGATGAAGTTAAACAGATATGGGGAAAGTGGACATCCCTGTCGGACACCACTGGTTGTTACCAGTTCAGATGACAATTCCCCATAAGCCCTTACGCGACTACGTGAGTTTGAATAGAGTGCCTTGATTAGTGCAATGTACTTTCTTGGCACTTCCTTCACAGTCAAACATTGACACAGTACCTTTCGATCCACGGAGTCGAAGGCCGCCTACAGGTCAAGAAATGTGGCAATTGTTGGACGCCGAAAAGTGTGTCTATGTTCTAGAATCTGTCGGAGAGTGAAGATATGATCTATACACCCTCTACCTGGTCTAAAGCCTGCTTGATTTTCCCTCGTTTGTTCCGCCCGAGTTCCGCTTAGTCTGTGCATGATTACTTACTTACTTTACTTCGGCTATCTCCTACGGGAGGATGAGCCGGCTTCCTGAACGTCTCGAATCATCGCTGCCCAGGCGCGGCGATCTGATGCAAGGTTTTGCGACAGGGATATCCAATTCTTGTTCCTCAGACGGAGTCTGTAGACGGTTTGTAGCCCCAGGCACTCCATATCAGCCTTGACTGTACCAAGCCATGTCTTCAGCTGTCCACCCCTACGACATCGCCAAGATGGTAATGGCGAGGGATTTAGAACTGATTTGACCAGATCGTCATCTGGTCGGCGCAGAACATGGCCAAACCACCGAAGGCGACGTTGTTGGACCAGTACTGGAATTTGGTTGATGTTGTAGCAACGACGACGCACTTCTTCGTTGGAGAGTTTGTCCTGCCAACGAACATGCAGAATGTACCTGAGGCACCAATGGTCTACTACCTCGAGTCTGCGTAAATCTTCCGCGCGAAGAGGCCAGGTTTCACAGCCATACAGGAGAACGGGTCGTATGGAGGCTTGGTAGACCCGAATTTTAGTCCTGAGACTGATTTCTCTCTTGCTCCATAGAACGCTCCTCAGCTGTAGAAACGCATTCCGTGCGTTGGAGATTCGCGCATTCACTTCGTTTTTCGCTTGACCGTTGGGGAGCATTATGGATCCCAGATATCTGAAGGATGGCAAAATTTCAATAGGTGCTCCATTTAGGGATAAGATTTCATTATTGCTGGTGGATGTGTTCGAAAACATTTTGGTTTTGGAAGTGTTAATTTTCAAACCGATAGTAGGCGCGAGGTGGTTTATCTGATCGAGCGCCTGTTGCATGTCGGGGAAGTTTTCAGCTAATAGCACGACATCGTCGGCGAATCCGAGGTCGGTTATGTGAATATCGGGCGAAAGTTGGACGCCGTGGTGTTCGGTTAGGGCGTGCCGCAAAATCCAATCGATTGTGAAATTGAACAGGATGGGGGATGCTGGACAACCTTGCCGGACACCGCCGGTTACCTCAAAAGTGCGAGACTCTTCACCGTTCACTCGGACTCGAGCTTTGGTGTCGGAGTAGTATGACCTGAGCAGGTTGATTAGCTTGGTCGGAACTCCGTCGAGCTCCATGATTACTGAGCCTAGGATTTTAGTAAATATGTTCGTTAGGGTGATCCCCCTATGATTATCACATGAGGACTTGTTTCCCTTCTTGAATATCGGCATAATAAGTGACTTACCTCAGTCGGATGGAACCGTCTCTGATTCCCAGACGCTGCTTAGTATCTCAGTTAATGCAGACAGTAAACTGTCTCCATCGTACTTAAATACCTCTGGAGTCATTCCATCAGGTCCTGCTGCTTTGTCTTGTTGCAGACTAGTGACAGCTTCAGTAACCTCAGTAAGGGACGGGGGACCTGTGTCTATGTCCCATTCAGGGAGGTGTTGGACGTTCGGCAGGTTGAGCGTGGCTGTAGGCCAATTAAACTGCTCCTCATAGTGTTCTTCCCAGCGTTCCAGTCGTCTATCCTGGGAGCTAATTATGGTGCCATTTTTATCAGAGATTGTTTCACTTATCATTTGCCTTTTCTCACGTTTCCCTGATAAGCCTAAATAGTTGTCTGGTGTTACCAATCGCCAATGCCTTTTCCATCTCTTTCGCATTTGAATCACTAAAAACTTAACGGTTCCTCCGAAAGTGCTAAGAGGTGTTCCGTACAATGAGGCTTGGACAAACTTCTATATCCATTGACAGCCAAAATAAATAGATTGAGAGAAGCTAGAAAGCGACCAGCTTATATTAGCGGGACACTTCTCATAATCTAAAATGGTTTTAGGCCTCATTTTCACAGTGGAATCAGTGCTTATCTATACTTATTTTAGAACAAGGAATTACTCCTCAAACTTGACCCTTTTTTAAAACTGGAAAGTTGACCAGAATATTTACACTTTCAGAGAATTCCCGATGTCCATCAAGGGTGATTGATTCATGTCATTAAGTTGACGTTATAACTCATCATGTACTTTTTATCTACTCTCCAATCCACAGAAAGGCAAGGAAGTGATACAGAAACAAAGTTTCTGATGTATGCAAATAACGAGAATTGATGAAATAAAATGAACTCTAGTTATCTTATTCTAGTGTTCAATTTCAATATCTTCAAATTTATGAATTCGGTTATGCGCATGATACATCTTATCTTGCTTCAATCTGACAGTACAAAGATGTGTTAATAAGGATCTATTGTATAAAACTGACCAAATACATAGTTTCCAACAAACAAGTAGTCTTCTTATAAACTATTCTACACCTTTAGAGAAAACTTGTAGTGGTAGCAAAAACTGATGAAATAGGGTAAATTTGAACCATAAAATTCAGAATATGTACCACTCTTTACAATAAACGACAGGTAGAATTAATGTAGATCCTAGTTATACAACAACAGACGTATACGTGTACAGCTGAAAATATTATTTAGTTCCCATATAAACAAATTACTGTGTAGTACCTAACATCTTTTCATCTATAAGCTCAAATACTTTTTACTTAACTTACTTTCAGGAGTTTTTTCCAGGGTAGTATCCAGACATGATGCATCAATACGATCATCTGATGACGGAATCTGAGGCGTTGATTCAACATCAGTAAGAGAATTATCCGATGCTGAGTGTGAAATGCCAAGATTAACAGAATCACTAGAAACAGTAGTACCAAGAGGAGAACAGAAGTAAACTAAACGATTCACGACGTCTTCCGGAGTTTCAGAAAGGAATTTATAATCAGATAACGGAAGCGTTGGACAAGGTGGAAGCCGAACTAAGACGCGTTGCGGTAACATCATACGCGGAACTAGAAAAAAGAAAATTGATCATACACTAAAATTGTATTACTTTCAGTGCTCTTCAGGTTGATACAAAAGTAAAAAGTAAGTTCTATTAAAAACTTTTATACACAAAACAGGAACCAACCCATACAATAAGAAGTGTATCTGACATTTGCTGAGTACTATTTATCTGAAAACCATCTAGAAAAATGTGAAATGACCAACCTAGTTAGTAGTTGACTCTCAATAGCTCAGCTAGCAGGGTATCAGCTAATAATTCAGAAGCTGATGACATAAATCCTGCCACGAATCAGGTTCTCATCGTCCATTACATTAGGCATAAACATAAAATATATTTCAGTGAAGACAAGCTAAGAAGCAACGAAATGCAATGACGGTGGCGCTACGGTTGCAATATGCCAGATATATCTATTCATTATTTAAGTGTTGGTTTGTAGGGATATGGTTGGTTACAGGATTTCGTCATGAGCTGACATTGGTTAGAGAACCATTGTAAAACCACCTGGGAGTACTGGACACCTGTTTCGTTCTAGTTTGGGACTCTTCATCAGTACGCACTCACTGGGATTCGAACCCAGGACCTTCTGGTTACAAGGCAGGCTCCATTAAGCCACTGGGACCCGATCCAATGGCACATGAATTCTAACTTCTACCAATTTATGACATAGCGCGACCCCTAACCAATGTCTTAGGCGAGTATTTGTCCTCACACCCGACCTGCCGCACCCTACTGGTCACGACTTCTCACTAGAACCCCAGGTAACTACCTAACTGAATAGGGCAAGTCGCTAATGAGCATGTCATCGATATTTAAGTGTTGGTTTGTAAGGATTTGGTTGGTTACAGGATTTCATCATGAGATGACATTGAAATATCGGTAAACAGCATATCAATACTGCAACACTTGTTCTACTTTTCTTATTAGATTCTCTAACAAAATACCGAAGGAAATGAAGATGGATTTGACACACGCTAAGGTCACTGCTGAGTATCATCACGCGCCAGACAGATCCTCGAGTGAAACCCGAATGGAAAACGATGACTTAGGAGTCAGTCAAAGGGTGACATGGAAGAGATCACATGAGGAAGAAGTAACAGGTTATGGGTAATCATAGGGTCGCGTATAAAGGACTGCATAGAACAGGATGCAATGAAGATGTGCTGTTGGAGCCCTATATTGCAATCGGACCTCCAGGAATGATGGTAATATAATGATAATAATAATAATAATAATAATAATAATAATAATAATAATAATATTGATGACTTATAGACATTTGCATCAATTAAAATTCACTGACAAAAAACCATGATGAAACAGACAAGCAAATCTACATGGATTTCAATTACACAATCACGTGTACTTATTTACAATACACTAAAACAAGCTTTCTAAAACATTGAATCAACCTGCCATTCAGCGTAATCACTATTTTATTACCACTTCATAATAGATGATAAAATGTACACGAAGATAATTATATGAAAGTGGGACATAAATAACTATAATGGAATATAATTTTATGAATATATCTATGAAATATATCACCATGGAGAATGTATTATTAACCGGATAGTGTTTTAAATAATTTCTTGTTTACAATTATATCAAAGGTAATCCCCACACAATGTGAATACTAAGACAGAAGTTAAATAAACCTACCTTCTAATTCAGCACTGGTAATGTGTAGTTCTTCCGTTAAAAGTTGTAGTCGTACTAAGACACTTCTTATAAGATCCTTCCGTAGTGCCTACAGGTTAATTGGAAAAAATGTATATGATCTGTACACACACACACCCACAACAGCTGACATGAAATAAAACAAATCGTTAAATAAAAGGTTCTCATCGATCCGTTAGATAATCCGTATACAAGAGTGAATAATAATGTAACAATAATAAGGAATTTTTAAAACACAATACTGTAATAAATAATTCAATGCATAAATACTTATACTTCATTGTACACTACGAACTCAATTTTCAGACCATTAAGGTTACTGATTTTAAACACACTCTAAATGACTAAATTTGAATTGCTAGTCAGTAATAGAATTAGTCTTTGGCACAATAGGAGTGACTTATTATCTCATTGTGTGTGTGTGTGTAGTATGTATGGCTTTACATTTGTTTTACAATACCTACAGGTTAAAAACACCAAGCTAAATATATATTGTTCTATGGATAATGACTAGCAGTGAAATCTAGAATGCGCATTTCGTCCCATTCGAACCTGGATTTACCTACATTTGCCAGTAGGTGATGATATTTTTTCACTGAAGCTAATCCAGCACCCATCATTTCAAACATTAGACCAATTGGGCCACGACAGTCACGCTCTTATGCAACCGATATCAGTCATTATTTGTTTAAATCCATCAACGGGAAAAACGAAATCAACTTAAACAAGCGCTGCATTCATGATTTATAAAATTCAACTACTAAACTCGAACCCTAGTAGAATATCAACATTATATAATTGTCATATTACAAGAGTGAAGTAAAAGATAAGTCAACAGAATGAAACAAAGCATAATCAAGCAGTTATACAGATGTCATGTGAAAAAAGTCAGTTTAAATAGTGAATCAAAAACACAGAGATTCATTATATCGACGAATCAATTTATTCAGTGGAGATTTTATTACGAATAATAAGACCTGCACTAAATAGATTAAACTTATTTCTGTTTAAAAACTTTACTTTTGGCAATTAAACACTACAATCCGTGGGATATTATGATAGTAATGATGCAGAGGTGGTGTTCTACAAGTCTTTTCATAACATACTGTTGAAGCTGTTTTTAGATTTCTGTAAACTAAGAACCTCTCTGGGAACCAAAAATTAGGTGTTATTTGTTAACACTGATAAATTATTCATTTGTATAGATATAAAAGTCAATGCCTTTAATTATTATCCTAAAGTTGATTAAATATGTGTAATAATTTATACCATACAACTTTCTGTATACTATATGTAACAAATTATTTAACAACCGTATGCATATCAATGCACTTGGCAATGAACCACACCAATAGCATGAAGACTGGCGGTACCAACTGACTGGTCCAATATCGGTGGGTGGATATCAAACCATCGTGATAAAGAAAACCATTTATAATCCTAACTAATATATCAGATTCAACTCAATCTTAAAAGCCCCCTGTATTAATCATACATACTTCAAGACAAATGAATAAAAAGATATCATACAATGCTGAATTAATTTTAGAAGTGATGCTCTACAATAGAACTTGATAAGGATTATCGCAAGAAGAACAATGTGTCTTCTGGTTTATATTAAATATAAGAAACATAGCATACTAACTGCTAACAAATTTCTACTAAACCGATGGCTAGAGCTTACTTCTAACAGCTTTTTATCCTTATCTGTCTATTCTAATCCAAGATTGACAATTCTATTGTATAACATGTTAGTATAAAATCCATAGGAGGTCCTATGACTACAAATTGAATCGACCTAGCTGTAACGTTATAAACAATTGGTTAGAGTAATAAAATTCCAATCACAATAAATGGAGACAGATAAAATTAGGAGAATTTCAGCACTGATGTCTCCCTTTCTGTATTAAAGAGACAAACTTTGGAAATACTAAGAGTTATGACGGGAAAGGTATCTAACATTTCCTAAGCAATAATATTTAAGTCATACAGTAAACAACTAATATGAGTAATAGGTACTAATGTTACACGAAATAAAGACAGACTAAAGAATGCAATTTTATTCGCACAACAAACTAATGAGAGAAAAAAGTGATGAAATAAATATTTAAAAATCTTCCGGTAAAATATCTCTCATCATACAGCAAAACTTGCAATAACTGAACAGCATTCGCTTGAGAAATAATGAAACCTATCCAAATTGAGAATATTCTTGAAACACCACCCTATCACTATAAGTACCCTTTGTAGAAGAATCATGGTACTATATGAGTTATCAAGTGAAAAGTAATCAATTAAATGAAATGAATTCCTAAACTCATTTGAATACATAGAAAATGTATGTTAAATCTTGAAATTTCTTAATAAGAATTATTTAAACTTCTTGATATTAATTCTATAGGACGGAAGAGATGAATTTCTTAGTGCAGGCGATTCTTCTATTGAGCTGAGTATCACCACCTGACACACCACATAAACATCTAGAAGTCAAATATCATATAGGATAAAGCATACAATCTGGATTCAGCTAACCTCTACAGTAAACAAACAAAATTATGAATTGCGATAGTACTAGTTACTCCTCACTGCACTGATAAATCACGAGAATGAATCCACCAGTGGTAGAATGCTCACCACTACACCCCGCCGACACACACAAGTGGTCTAAGTTCTAAACCCTGCCTATTCTGCACACGCTTAAGGATTAATATGGTAAATATACAGTAGACAGAAATCTCAACGCATTACATACAATACAAATTCATTGTCATAAATCAAAAATGAGAAGTAGGTATAATAAATAACTATTTGCTTTAACATGGACTATAGGTTCTATCTAAAGTGACTGAGACAATTGAATTTCAAGTAATAGAGGATTGCAAAAGAACATGAAATTTGAAAATACATGTACATAGGATAACACGATTTCACGGTATCATTTAGACATTAAAGTAGAGAAATACAGAAGAAAAAACGTTTTACTAACCTCCAATAAATCTCCAACGTTAGAATTAACTGGTAAAAATGCTATTCCAGGAATTCTACCACTTATTAGTAACCGATTAATTGAGACAAAACTACTCGATGACCCACTAGTATCATTTCCATTATTCATATTTGTATCTGAACTAGCACCAGATTCAAGAGACGATGATGAACTGGCACGTTGCCAATGAGGGAACTGAAAATGATGAACCGAAGAAATGTGGCTTATGCAATATGTGAGAAAAATAATATCAGTTCATACTTCTACTAAATAGGAGTTTAGAGGGCTAGACAATTTTTTTGGAAGATTTAAGGACTAACATGATTAGCAATCAGGCTTTGTGTTAAAGCAAATCCAAAGATATCTGAACCATTGAAACAGTCAGTCCTTTTGAAAAACTTTAAATAAAAAAATTAGGAAGACAAATAATGCTAGATGATATTATTTCGTAGCTTCTCTGCATCGTTCAAAATAATAAAATAAGATGTTTGACTATTACTCAGTTACATAAAATAAAATAAAAGTGCATACCTATCAAAAAATATGACTGTCTATTATTATGCACTTTTATTTCATATTATATCACTGAGTAATTATCAAACATTTTATTTTATTATTGTGAACCGTGCTAGTTTTAAAGTGACCGTAAAGTATCTACGAAAATGTTATAGTCTCTCAATGTTTGTCTTTTTGATGCCTTGTATCTCAGCTGAGCGAACAACAGACTAGACTAGCTTCTTGCAGACTTAATTTCTAGAGAAAACAGTAGTCACTCGCTTGTCAAAAAGACAAACTTCCAAGTGTCTGTAATTGTCAACCAGCATCAGCCATCACAAAATAGGTGATAGGACCCCTATCACATTCAAATCAAGGTAGAAAAATATTCGAATGAGAATGGCAATAAATAAACTCACCGCCTCTCCTCTTATCTTCAAGATACATGCCTAATGAAAACCATGGGAATGTGACATTAAAGTCACTCAAAATGGGAGAAAATTCTCAGCTTGTTATAAAACGGAAGCACAAAGTAATAACAACTGCAACTCAACAAACACCAGTTATTAACTGCAATAATCTATGCACTATGTTTACTACGTGAAAATGAACAATACAATCCAGAGTTGAAACAGAAAAGAATTCCTCAGCTGTCATTTCATAACTATGATCTACGCAATAAGTTACATCTGACTACTTAGCACAAAAGGGGGATCTCGAAACTGCTGGTTTAACCTATGAAAAACGTACAGAAGGTAAAAATTAACCAAAACTCTAAAAGGCTTTGTTACTAATGCCTGTTACATTAGAGAGGCTCACATACAAAATGCCAGTAAGTTTTTGCCAATAACTTTCTCATCGGTTAATCGACAGACCACGTTCCACATGTGTTTTCTCTGGGACCTTGAGACACTGTTGTTTAGTCTACTTGGCGGTAGCATTATCGTAAGTGATGGAGACAAAGCCCTAATACACGTCTGCGGAGTAGGCAATAAGCCTATTAATAACGCAGTGACGCCCAGCGAATCGTGCAAAGAACTTTGCACAGCAGTTTGGCTAATCTACGGTGCCATCTATCCCCAGTATTATACCCACACACTAAAGCGTAACAAAACAGTTTGACCACCTATGTAGAAAAATAGCTGTAGAACTATAAACAGCGAAGTGACCAGATTGTTTGTGAAGTTATGGAATATCAAGTGTTCTATGATAGTGGAACAAGAGACTTCCATTTTTATAGTTTCCTTAATAAACAAGTGGACGAAGTATACATTTACAACATTCACTGAACCGGCTGAAATATTTTGCTGGAAAAATCAAGATAAATATGATGATGAGAACAATACACTAAGGGAACTTTTCGAACAATAAAGTTCCCTGACTGATAAAGTAGTATAAGACCTGTGTGAAGCGGAGAAATTGACCTCGTTGTATATCATATTGCAAGGCTTGACAAATAATGTTAATAATAACGACGACAATAACAATCCTTGCCTTTGTTGTTAACAGAAAATACCATCAACCCAATTCCACTTGTATTCCACCTATATTGCTTTCTGTTAAGAAAGCTACTTATCACGCTGTTTACCCCCCCCCACCCCATTAAATGATGAAACAACTGTGAATAGATACAAAGCGAACACAGTGAATGAAAACTAACTAACCTGTGGCCCAAATATTACTATATCCAGCGGAGTAAATGCTGGACTGACTAAGTCTTTTGAAATTATATACTTTTTGCTTTCTGTTTCAGAATTAGTAGAATGGTTCACATCTCCAAGGGATATATCATACCGCTTTGATTTAGATTTCCTTTTATTTTTCTTTGTCTGGAAATCGTCATCGACGGGCAGATGGAGATCTGAGTCTTTTAATAGTTTTTCATCCAGCTGACGCAACTCCCCATTGATCAAAAGCTGAGTTTCAGTAACAAGAGATTGAAGATATGGGTCAACAGCAGCCTAAAATTTGAGTCAAAAGGAAACTGCTGTAAATCACAAGCAAAATAAATTGTCTCGAATAAATTTTGCACTTGAAATCCCACATTGAAAACAATAAATTTATTATGAGCACATGTCACAAAATGTTCTCATAAACGACTGAAAATACAATCCTTCCACAATCAAAGTCTCAAATCCAGTATATGCAACACTAAATTTTATAAGCTAAACAAGATGCGCTTCATGATACAAAACCTTAATATGTTTAGTTGATATATTTTCCCTAAACGTACCACAGAAGGGGAATGTTGTGAACGATGTCTAACCACACCATTAAGAATCTTTAGTCACTGACCTTTGGCATCTCCAGGACCTGAATGGTTCAGATAAACAGACAAAAATTCCATTGAATGATGTTATATTTTGGTCTGAATGACCCTGATTTGTCCAGGTGACGGCTTCGTATACGTAAAATATGTTCTATACATCTCAACTGATTCACTACACTTCCATTTGCTTACCTACCATTGTACGCCTAAGCTAATTAATGTACTAGGTAGGATATAAAACTATTCGTAGTGTAGCAAGGAGCAAGAAAAGACTCCAAGATAGATGACATGTTTTCATGATATCGACAGCTTAGTTTTACTGAAAAAAATGATACTATATAGAATAAAAGATGGATATAAACAGCAGAAAAGCATTTTCCTCAACCATTTACACGTGGTGTAACTACTGGATAAGTGATGAAAAGTTCCGGAATGCTCTTAGTTACTGAATAAGTAATTGCATTTGGTTGCAAGGCGTTGGTTAAGGTTCTCAGTCTTTCATAACTTTTTTGGCTTTGTTACATTTCTTTATCACCTAGACTCGCCTATAAAGTGTGTTTGTGTTAGAACACGAGATTAACATTAATAGTGAGAATAAGAATCGCTACGAAACTATTGCATGTATTTGTAAATAAATACATAAGGTGTTTTGAATGGATAAAAGTAAAAATCTCGGTCCACAACAGGATCAATGACTAAATTTACCTGGAGCTGATGTGAAATTTTCTCCTTCTTCCGATCAGACGGTAAGTGCGTTTCTAGAGACAATAATATGTTGGTTTTGAAAGCCACCCATCGATCAAAGACAGGCCGAATTTTGACATCTAACGTTCGAAGGTGACTCTACCAAATAAATCAATATCATAGGACACATACATTAGATCCATCTGCAGCTACAGCTTTACATAAAAACCTGAAAGAGAGATAAAATCAAAATATGGACAAACTTTTTAGTTGTAGAGTCAACCACCAAAACTATTTTTTCTCTGTTATCTGGACTGATATACTTGCTTGTGAGTGTTTCATCACGTGACATGTAAGAAAGGATCTAACATTTAGTTAAAGGAGCATTACTTTCTTAATGTGTTCAATGTGACCAGTAAATTCAGAATGTGGGAGAGTTAAACAGATCCCACTTATGCGAACACCTCCAGGTATCATACGAGCAAGATTTCTGCAGTGAGAACCAACCCACTTTTCCTTTATATCTTCAACTTTATTGAATGAGACAGAACTCTTCTGGTTCTCTTGAACTTCATTACTCGGTATTTCAACAGGTAAGAATAAACACTCTTGAGATCCAAGGCACTGCAACATATTACAGAATCATAATAACCTACTCCACCTATCAACACACCACAGTGAAATCCATCCACAGCCAGTAAACGTTCAGCAAACTTATTTTCGAATATAACCTCACTTATCATTTGTGTAGTATCTGAACTGTTTACATTACGCGGGCTCACGTCCAACATCAAAAACAATATTTTCGATTGAGGAGACATTTCAGTCTATGCTAATCTTTTTTCATTGGGCATCCATGCTTTTCTATTTCCTTCTCGAAAGAGTCAAGTGAAGCCTCATGTATCTTTTCTGAGAGCTATTGATTTTGTGGAAGAACCAGTACTTCAAAGTGACTTTGTCCGTCCTTGGCTTATAAACCCCACTATTAATAAGTCTGAGTTGTTCCGACCTGATGAAGAAAGAAGCATAGTCACTCCCTAAACCCTTGCACACCGTGAATAGATTTCCTTCGATCCGACAGTTATATTAAAAGTAGAGTTCCAGTCTGTAAAGTTGTAGTACCCCAATACCAACTGTAAACATGCTTTTTAATCTAATTTGTAAACTTGTATTATATGTGTATACAGACCGATTTTATATGTACTTCGCAAACATTTGTCAATTTACTGTTGAACATTACCTTGACACATTTTCGAATTTGACTACTGCTGTAATACACATTCGTAATCTTCGCAAGTGCCTTTTGATTTACGTTGTGGGCGTCGAGTATCCACAACGTCTGCGCACATCAATAAGAACGAAGAAATACATAGAATATATGCGTACAGCAGTTTAGTCAGACAACGCACGCAACAAAATTGGGGAGCCCAACGACAAATTTCGACCCCGACGACAAATTGTCCATCGCGACAACAACATTTTCACCGCGACGACAACTTGTTCACTGCGACGATAACTTGTTGACTCCAACGACATTTTGTTCACCCGGACGCATCATTACACTTGCTGGATTATTTAAACTCTAACTTTATCGGATATACATACATATAATAGACATTTCGAACTCATTCTTGTGCTTTCTCATCGCACAACTTGCAGTAATCTGTGGTAAGCATCTGCATTGCATGTTTTTCTGTTTTGCCATATTCTTAGTGTGCATTATTCTTGCTATTTTGTTACTCTTAAACCATTTTTCTACAAATTGTAACATGTCTTTTGATACCTCTGATAACTTAGAGCTGGGATCTGTTAGTACTATTTCTCTTACTGTACCAGTTTTTAAGCCCAGAGACCCCATCTTTGGTTTGCACGACTGGAACATTATTTCACTGCCAATAAGCTCACGTCACAGACGGCTAAATTCGGCATATTGAGTACAGTACTACCAGACGAAATCGCCGAACAGGTTCGACAACACATAGTTCAACCCAGCACAGACGCTCCTTACGACAAGTTGAAAGAGGAGGTACTTCGATGCACTTCACTTTCTGATAGGCAAACACTCGATCGTTTGTTAAGCAATGTAGAGCTAGGTGATAAAACCCCATCACAACTCATGAGGCACATGCAAAGCCTAGTAGCAGGAAGAGATATCGATAAACGTCTCTTTTACCAAATTTGGTTGCGACGACTTCCTGCAAACATTCAGCAAGTTCTTGCTTTCGGAGACGACGACATTGACATAGAAAAGCTTGCCAAAATCGCGGATCGCATGTACGAGAGGTCAACACCTCAATCTGTTGCTTCCACTAGCAGAATACCAGACACTCACGATAGGATACAGACTCTAGAACACAAAGTCGACACTTTGCTGAGTCAGTTAGCAGCACTGACCACACGCACACGACCAAGCCGTTCTAGAAGCTCGTCTCGTCGACGTCTTTCTCGGTCACCCAGCACGTCACGACATCACGATACTATTTGCTGGTACCACCGTAGTTACGGAGTAATGCACGACGGTGTCGTTCACCTTGCAACTTTCAGGCTAAACCAAAAGATATATCATCATGTATGAAAACTTCTACTGTTGGCAATCTACGATCTAGCAGTCGTTTGTTTTATGTAACAGATAGAAATACCGGTACTACGTTCTTAGTCGACACAGGAGCAGAGGTTAGTGTTCTCCCTCCGACTACGCAGGAACGTCAACATCCTGACCCTGCAGTTACGCTCCAAGCCGTTAATAAGTCTAATATTGTTACATATGGTAGTAAACGAATGACTTTAGATTTTGGTCTGCAGAATACCTACACTTGGTCTTTCATCATCGCAGACGTTCCATCCCCAATCCTTGGTATAGATTTTCTACAGCAACACAAACTGCTGGTTGATCCGGTAAGCCCTAAGCTTATAGACTCGCTCAATAAAAGTACATCGCTGGTACGATTAGCCGTGCATCATCGCTGAACTTGATGGTCACACGCACACCAGCATCTCCATATACTGACTTAGTAAATCAGTTCCCTGACCTTCTACAACCCTCTTTCCGAGCAACAGAACTAAAGCATCAAGTGGTTCATCACATTAAAACCACTGGACCACCAGTTTTTGCACGTCCTCGACGCCTTGACCCACATCGACTTAAAATCGCAAAAACAGAGTTCGATAAAATGTTAGAGCTCGGCATTATTCGACCATCCAACAGCTCTTGGTCTTCACCGCTGCACATGGTACCCAAAAAGTCTTCTGGTGAGATACGGCCATGTGGGGATTATCGAGCTTTAAACAAGCAAACAGTACCTGATCGATACCCCATACCGCATATTCACGATTTCGCCAGCAACTTGCCAGAGGTTAAAATTTTCTCCAAAATCGACCTTGTCAGAGCGTACCATCATATTCCCATCCACCCGGATGACGTTCCAAAAACTGCTATCACCACGCCATTCGGCTTATACGAATTCGTGCGCATGCCTTTCGGGCTGATGAACGCCGCTCAGACATTTCAACGTCTCATCGACCAAGTACTCCGCGGCCTGCCCTTCGTCTACGCATACATTGACGACTTACTAATTGCAAGTGCAGACGAAACCGAGCATGTGAAACATGTGAGGACGGTGTTTGAAAGACTTCACAAATACGGCATGACTATCAATTTAGATAAATGCGAATTTGGTAAGAAATCACTGAAATTCCTCGGTCACTTGATTGACAATCAAGGAATTAGACCAGTCCCCGACGATGTACAAGCCATCAAAGACTATCCATTACCAGATTCTTTCAAGAAATTACGGCGATTTTTGGGTCTAGTCAATTTTTACCGGCGTTTTATCCCGAACTGTGCTAGAGTTTTGCAACCGTTGACCGACTGCTTACGTGGACATAGTCGTTCATTCCATTTGCCTGCAGAAGCTGTTAAAGCATTCGAAGCTGTTAAACAATCGTTAAATGACAAGACGCTCTTAGTCAGACGCCAGAATGACGCCCCCCTGTCTCTCATGACAGATGCTTCAGATGTCGCCATTGGGGCAGTGTTACAACAGCAGGTACATGGCGAATGGCAACCCCTTGCATTCTTTTCGAAACGACTGAATCCTACTCAATGTCGATATAGCACCTTTGGTAGAGAGTTATTAGCTGTTTATTTAGCAATCAAGCACTTTCGACATATGCTGGAAGGTACACCTTTTACTGTCTTTACAGACCACAAGGCTCTAACGAAAGCCTTATCAGCAAAACAGGATAACTACTCTCCACGTGAACTACGACATCTCGAGTTTATATCCCAGTTCACCTCCGATCTGCGACACATAAAGGGTAAAAACAATGAAGTGGCAGACGCTTTATCACGTATGCACATTGATAACATTGTATGCCCAGACATCGACTACGAACATCTCTCAAACTTACAACGAGATGACGCCGAACTCAAAAAGATCATGTCTTCTAAAACAACATCTCTAAACCTCGAGGCAATTCCTTTTGGCACGACAAAAGTTATCTGCGACACCTCTACGGGTAAATATCGACCTTTCGTTCCAATAGCTATGAGACATACAGTATTCGAGAAGTTACATAACTTGTCGCATCCTGGTGTTAGCGCTACTACCAAGCTACTAAGAGAAAGATTTATCTGGCCAAACATTAACAGCGACGTTAAGAAGTGGACACGAAATTGCTTGTCTTGTCAAAGAGTCAAAATCAACCGGCACACCAAAGCACCACTTGGTCGCTTCCCTAACCCCGACTCTAGATTTGACCATGTACATGTAGACATAGTTGGTCCACTGCCTCCTTCCAATGGTTTCAACTATATTCTAACCTGCATTGACAGATTTACTCGTTGGCCAATAGCAGTTCCATTAATCGACGTCTCAGCTGAAACGGTAGCTAAAGCTTTAGTCGAAAACTGGATAGCCAATTTTGGCGTCCCATCAATTATCACTACAGACAGAGGTGCCCAGTTTGAAAGCCGACTGTTTGACCAACTAACTGAATTACTAGGCATTAAACGAATACGAACGACAGCGTATCATCCTAGTTCCAACGGTATGGTCGAACGATTTCATCGACAACTCAAAGCTGCGCTCGCTGCTTCTTTGACTCAAAACGATTGGTCAACCAAACTTCCACTAGTATTACTTGGTATACGAGCTACTATAAAGAAAGATATTGGCTGCTGTGTTTCCGAACTAGTCTATGGAACAACATTACGATTACCAGGAGAATTTTTCACCCCGGGTAACCAATTTCCACATTACAAATCTGGTGATAGGGAAAACGTCTGCAATTACAGACCCATAAATATAACCCCAGTTATCTCACGAATCATGGAGAAAGTTGTAAAAGATCAACTGTCAGACTACCTAATTAGGGAAGATCTTGTTAAAAGGCTTCAACACGGATTTCTCAAAAATAGATCCTGAGTTACTTGCCACTTCGACTTTTTCAACTGCATCACTAGTAGTCGCGAAGCACGTAAGCTAGTCGTTGTTCTCTACTTCGATATATCTAAGGCATTTGACATGGTATCTCACAGTATTCTCTTTGAGAAGCTGTACTCTTTTGGAATTCGCAACCCATTACTGAACTGGTTAAAATCATTTCTAAGCAACAGGGTACAAATAACCAAAGTTGGATCTGTATTGTCTCCTCCTTGGCAGATCTCAAGTGGGGTTGTGCAAGGTAGTGTCCTAGATCCACTTTTATTCACAGTCTACATTAACAGCATTTGCAAGTGCTTCACCTCAGGTAAACCATTCCTATATGCTGACGACCTCAAAGTCGTCTACTCCTGCTACACTCATGAATTAAGCGATATGGTTACTAAAATACATCTTGAACTAAGTAGCCTTGCAACGTGGTGTGCTGAATCCTGTCTAAACTTTAACATTGACAAATGCGGCTGGATTTGTATCGGCAACAGTAAGCTTGATCTAACTCTTGAAATAAATGGACGAAAACTAGCTAAGCTCAACTCAGTCGTAGATCTCGGTATTAGATACTCTAGTAACCTAACGTTTGCTGAACAGACTGATTATGCCAGACGTAAAACGCGAAGGCTGATAGGATGCATAACACGCAATTTCTTTTGTTGTGAAACTAGGGTTTTATTATACAAAGTATGTGTCCGACCTATCTTAGAATACTGCCCGTTTATTCTTAGCGGACTCAGACAAAATGACAAGCTTAAATTAGAGGGAGTGCAACGGCAGTTTACCTCAAGAACTCTTGGTTTAGAAAGTGGTCTGGAATACCATGAGCGATGCGACAGACTAAGATTAGAACCCCTCTGGAAAAGACGCCTTAAGCTAAACCTTATCTTTTACTATAAGCTAACTAATCTTCTCTTGCATTCCTCCGAGTCAATAACTAAACCTACCGCTGTCATCAGTTACAATCTCAGAAATCATCACAACCTAGCTGCTATAGAGCACTGTCAGACTTACATGAGGTACAACTTCTTCTTAAATAAGTTTTCAGTCATTTGGAATAGACTACCAGCTAATGTGCGAGATGCAAACACACTTCCAGTGTTCATCTCCTCAGTCACCAGACTGCTCAAAGATGACAATGCACTTTTGCGCCTGACTCTTACACCTTCTTTTTCACCATACATAGATATTTTAAGTTCTTTAAACGTGTAGTTACAACAAACTACAATTATAAATTTTAATATTATTGGAACTAGATGATAAACATTTCTACACAGGACAGTAATATTAGTTCACACATAATATAAAGGTTAGCGTAACGGGACTAGTTAGCTAATGAACAAAAAATAGGCATAGTTACAAAACAGAATATATATGTATATATTTATTAATCACTCCTTAAGGACTCCCGTTGCTTTCTTTTGCGTTGCTGTTGTTTGTCTTCTTTTTTCTCTCACCATTTCAGCTTCTATTTGACTTTTTGAATGAGAATGAATAATGTGGATATTTGACCATTTACAATGACAAATGATCTGCAAACATTATTGGTCCCGTATCTTTCACTTGCCCGGTTAACAACGAATTGACTTTCCCCACGACGCAACCTGGATTACATTTGTGGAATATACTCTTATACCAATGGAAAAGTATCAATTTGTAATACAACGTCACGATTGTAGCTCATAACATAACTGATCGTATCTGTAAAATAGCTTTCTTATTACCCAATTTGGATATAAATCAAATCAAAAATAAGATTCGGAATTGTACACACCCAAGTTATATTGAGGAATTACTTCAAGCTTTATTTTTTCCCAAGTATTTTTAATCCATCCAAAACATACTTGGGTTTTTTTGTTAATGCGAAGACAATATTCCTATATTTCATGATGTGCTCCATTGAATAACTTGTTATATTGTGGAATAACTTCAAGCTTTATTTTTTCCCAAGTATTTTTAATCCATCCAAAACATACTTGGGTGTTTTTGTTAATGCGAAGTTAATATTCCTATATTTCATGACGTGCTCCATTGAATGACTGGTTATCATATTGTTCCCACAGACCTAAGACAAAAACGCCAGCAACCATGTAACTTAACCATAAACCGAATTTATGAAATTTAAATAATGCTTACCCATGCCTGTATATTTGGTGTGTTCTACACAAGTAGGAAAAAATGTGTATTTTATTAAAACATTATTATTAATTATGATTGCTAATCGTATATGTAATTTATCATATTGATGATGCCTGTAAACTGGCGTCTCTCATGTACAAAATGAGAATATACTATTATTGATATATGACTGGTTACGTGCACCACCTAAAACGACACATGAACGAGCTAAAGATATCACTTCAACGTCAGCAGGAACGAGCGTCATACATCCCGTCACAACTGACAGATTGTACTCACGTCTTCGTCAGGAGAGAAGGTGTACAACGACCACTTCAACCCGCTTATGATGGCCCATTCAAAGTTCTTAACAGAGATGCCAAAGTTATCACGACAGAAAGATTGAATAAAACAGAAGCCATCAGTGTCGACAGAGTCAAACCAGCGTTCCTCGACGATTTCGAAGTCAATAATAAGGACCAGCTGAACGATGTGCCAACACTTACATCCACACAAACTTCAGCGTCGATAGAGAAGCCTGCGAAAACAACGCGATCTGGCAGACGAGTCCATTGGCCTAAGCGTTACGTGCAAGTCATCGAAATATAACTTACTACGAATTTTCATTTTTATTGTCTTTATTCGTAATTGTCATTTGATTACTCATTTAACTGATTAATATTTTCATACATAAATCACGTCACTATTATTTTAACATCGATATTTCCTATATTATTACATTTAATCACATCTCGTATATTATTCACGTATCGTCTTCTTCTACCGACTACAGATCTCCGGACAATTTTATCGTTCCTTATATATTCTATTACGATTAGGAATTCCACTTTCCCTAGATTATCGCATTTATTGTCGACGTTATTAACCACATTAAACTGCTCATTTTTCAGGTTAGTAAATCGCCTTCTGTGTACTATCGCTGCTACGTATTACGCTGACGCATGTTATTTTCGAACACTTAAATGTATTTTTTTATATATTTCAGTGTTCTGATGGGGGAATCATGTAGTACCCCAATACCAACTGTAAACATGCTTTTTAATCTAATTTGTAAACTTGTATTATATGTGTATACAGACCGATTTTATATGTACTTCGCAAACATTTGTCAATTTACTGTTGAACATTACCTTGACACATTTTCGAATTTGACTACTGCTGTAATACACATTCGTAATCTTCGCAAGTGCCTTTTGATTTACGTTGTGGGCGTCGAGTATCCACAACGTCTGCGCACATCAATAAGAACGAAGAAATACATAGAATATATGCGTACAGCAGTTTAGTCAGACAACGCACGCAACAAAGTCGTTCTTATAATAGGTCAGTTATATCTGAAATACATGCGGCTATTCTTCGTGACCCTGATGATTTGTGTTACAGTTGCAGCAAATCTCTGTTTCATCCTGTTCTCTGAAGTCCCCTTTGGCTTACTCAACGATTGTTCTTGGGCTCTTATATCCTTCTCACTTTAAGGGAGAAGAGGGCTGATTGAATGCAGTTTTACATTTTACAGCGGACCATGAACTTGTATAAAATGGTGAGACTTTCATATTCGGTTGTAGAAGAGGGTCAGCATACCATACGTTACCCTTCGAGTCACGAGTTGCAACTGAGTGACAATTTGTTGCATGTGCTGACACACTGTGACGTCCAGGTCTGAGTCTATCTGAAGTGGAAGGAAAATTATACTATCTCTGTTGTTCGCGCAGCCACTCGCGTGCCCGAAAATCGTGGTTCAAAAATTCAGTTGGTTGGCAGGAAGCGAATATTCCTTTGGGTCATCTAGAAAACTGATATCTGTTTACAATATAAGTATTTTGTTGCCACCGTTCAGCTCTCTTTCCAGATTTTCAGATCGTCATCGTGGGGAACCGTAGAAGTCAGGGTTGGCCTAAAGGGTATCGAAGAAATTTGTTGTGCCAACTTGATTTCGGCCATTTTCCACTCAACCAGTGATCTTTTTATCTGTGCAGAGTAAAACAGGTGGTGGACGACTGCGTTTTCAAGGAACAATAACGCCACCGATGCGTTGTGGTGCGATTGTGTATCTATATACTCTTTTCGCACCATCGCCAATAAATGCATCCTTGAACAGACATAAATGTTACATTCCCCCCGCTCCACCATTTAGGGTGGTGTTGAAAGCATCTAGCCCAGTAGGTTAGGTGGGTCTGCCTAAAGAATCAGCAGGTAGTGTAGCCAAATGTCAGCTCTGGCAGGATAGCTAACAACTCAGCAGTAATGAGTGTTGTTTCTAGTTGAAGTCAACCTAAAAACAAACTGCAAGCCGTCCAAGCAGATGTGCTGAATGGTTTTCTAGAAAACCAGATGGTCTACCAGAGTACTTCATAACAAAAAGCGTCAAAATACAGTGCATTGTAAAAACCGCTTCGTACTGCTGCCCAGGGAAAGGACTGCACATCAACACCCATACTCAGTTGTATAAATTCTTTGGTCCGGGTGAGTAAACCATCAGTGATTCCATTGTGATAAGCAACGGGTTTTGATTCGCTTTTGCCAATTCTTTGCCAAAATCTTTGTGAACAACATCGGCCAGGTTTTGTTTTGACTAAATCCAACCAACTTGTTTGTCGTGATTAGTTTTTTCTAACTTGAGGAGTTTTACTGAAAACCCAGTCGCAAACCTCATGAAATACTGTTGCACAAACAAGTAACTATGGCCGACTGCGTAATAATAATAACAATATATTCTCATTTTTGTACATGAGGGACTCCAGTTTACAGGCATCATCAATTCGATAAATTACACATAAGATTAGTAAGCATATTTAGTAAAGATAATATAATAAGGTACATATTTTTTCTTAGCTATTTGGGATACACCAACTGTATAGGCATGCATAAATATTGTTTAAATTACATGATTTACGGTTGCTGTCATTTTGTCTTTAGTTAGTGGAAAATACCTGATAACTAGTGATTCAATAGACCACATCAGGAGATATAGGGATATTGACATCGCATTAACAAAAAACCCAAATATTCGTTGGATGGATTACAGACAGCTCCCTGAGAATTCTTAGGTGAAGTTAATTAGGTCCCTAAAATTGCCCTGTCCCTATTTTATTATTATTATGTCGTTTAATTCCTAGAGGAACGTAGGGCTTCAGCTGCGCACCTCCATTGCCTTCTGTTTTCTGCAAACTTTTTTTCACTCCGCTCCAAGTCTGTCTACATGCTTTCATCTCCTCCTCGCATGACCTCCTCCAAGTCACTCTTGCACTGACGACCAACTCGCCGCTTCCCTTTCGGGTTCCACTCGAACGATGGCTTGTCTAGTGACGTCACTTGATGGTTTCCTCAGCGTATGGCCACCCAATCCATCTCCATTTCTTCCTGCCTATTTGTTTCGCAATCGGTTCCTGGTCAGGTCGCTTCCAGAGAACTTTGTTGCTGATCTTTTCTGACTGGCCATCTGATCTTGAGTATTGAGCGAATACAACTGTTGATGAGGGTCTGAAGTTTGTTTGAGATGCTCTTTATAACGCTCCAAGTCTCTGATTCGTACAGTGAGTAGCCCTGGCTACACATTGGAGCTGAAAATCTGGATCTTATTTTTGATGGTGAGTGCTGTTGACCCCCACACAGACTTAAGAGTAATGAAAGCCTGTCTTGCTTTTCCGATTCCGGCTTTGATATCCTCGTCAGTTCCACCTGTAGTTGAAATGATGCTTCCTAGGTAAGTAGGTTGATTAAGGAGGTTGTTCCTCTCAGGTTCCTCTCATTTATGCTGATTGATTGTTGTCTGTTGTTGTTGCTGCTATTGGTGTTGGCTAGGAATCTTCATCACCTCTGTTTTCTGTATGTTCACTTGAAGTGAAGTCCTATCTTTGATGCTTGTTCTGCCGACTCGTTGCTTTTCACTTGCATATCTTCCAGTTTGTGGGAAATCAGACATATATCATCGGCGAAGTCCAGATCCTCCAAGTTTTTTGTGTGAGTCCATTTTATGCATGTTTCCTCATTGCCCGTTGCCTGTATCACTATCCAATCCACTGCAATCAGGAAGATCATTGGTGATAGTAGTCAGCTTTGTCTCACTCCCATCCTCACTTCGAAGGCTTCCGTAAGTTTCCCGTTGTGGATTACTTGACATGCATCATTGTCGTATAACTGTTGGATGAGATGTATAATTGTCGATGGGACCCCGTAGTAGCAAAGTAGTTGTCAAATCACCTCTCGATCGACGCTGTCGAAGGCTTTTTCAAAGTCGATGAAGTTGAGATAGAGAGGTGACTGCTATTTCAAGCTTTGTTCAGTGATGATGCGTAGAGTGGCGATTTGATCAATACTTGACTTGTTACTCCTGAACCCAGCTTGTTCCGGTCGGAGTTTTGCATCCAGAGCTTGTTTGATTCTCTCCATGATGATGCGGCTTAGTAGTTTGCTTGAGAAGGACAGGAGCATAATTTCACGCCAGTTTTTGCATTGACTTAAGTGTCCTTTCCTTGGTAGTTTGAATAAGTATCCTTCCTTCCAATCCTCAGGTACTTTGCCCTCTTTCCACACCTTCTTCAGCAGTGGCCTCATCAACTCCGCTGTTGTCTCTGGGTCTATTTTCAAAGCTTCTGCTGGGATTCAATCTGGTCCTGCTGCTTATCCAGCTTTTAGCATCTTGATCGCATTCAGGACTTCTGATTTTGTGGCGGGGGATCAATGTTCACTGGTAATTCTACTTCCGTTGTTGGTATTGTTGAGCGCGTTGTTGGTGGCGGATGATTTAGAAGTCTTTTGAAGTGTTCAGCTCAGTGTTTTCTTTGCTCCATCTCTTTGGTGATTGACTTTCCATTGTCATCCTCGACTGGCTTAATCTGTGTCAAACTTTTGCCCGATGGGTTCCGAGTTGTTTGGTAGAGTGTAGTGAGGTCTCCTTTGCCTGCAGCTTGTTCTGCGTCACTTGACATGGTTTCATAATATTTTCTTTTGTCTTCCCTGGCACTCTTCTTCACTCTTTTGTTCAGCGCATTGTAGCTTGCATTCAACTCCTGATTTTGTTGTTCGTCGGTGCACTGGATAATCTTTTCTTTCACTATCCTTCTCTCCTCTATTAGTTTCCAAGTGTCCGCAGTGAGCTACTGTTTGTCCTGCCTCTTCTTTCCACCTAGAACTTCCATGCAGGTTTTGCCCCATACCGTTTTCAAGTTATCCCAGTGCTTTTCGATACCGACCTCTTCGCTATTGTTGATTTGTGTCTCTGTTTGGCCCTTATGTTTGCAACGGAGATGTCCTTTGTATCCTGGTCCTTCAGTTTTTGAGTGTTAAACGTGGCTTGTGATGTAGCTGCAGCTCCTTCTCTGAAAGCTTGATTTGGATTTTCCCTTTTACAAGATAGTGGTCTGAGCCAAAGTCTGCTCCTCTTCTTACTTTTGTGTCCAGTAGGCTGAGCCTCCACTTACTTGGGCAGCATTGAGATGAAGCCAATTTGGTTTTTGATTTGCCTATCTGGTGACACCCAAGTAGCCTTGTGGATATCTTCGTGCTTGTATACACTGCCACCAATCACTAGTTCGTAGAAGGTGCAGAAGTCGGCGAAGAGTTCTCCATTTTCATTCATTTCTCCGAGAGCTTCTCCACAGATGATGAGTTCCCTTCCTGTGTTGTCTGGTCCTTATTTTATATTAGTTTGTTTATCGGTGGAATTTCGCCTATCCCCAATCTGAAGATCACAGAAATGATGGCTTTTTCACTCCCTTGGCAGTTTCTCCGAATCCATTGAGTGTTGGAACAAGTCGCATAAGGGCCTACAGAGAGCTTTACTCACCGTTTCAAAACAGATGGCCTCATGTCATCACAACCTAGCGGACTTCCCATATGTGAGTCGCTGTAGCTCCCTCAGAACTATTACAGGGTTTATTTGGGCAGTAGCAACTAGGTCTTCCTCCTGTGAAATAGTAGTGCCCCCATTTTGGTCCGTAACGGTAGTACCCAAAGTGCTGTTTAGCTGTTTGGTGAAGGCTAAACAGAATGTTTCAGCCATCTCCCTACTAGTGAGATATTGACCGTTTGGGCCTATTGAGGCGCATGCCCCCTAGTTGAATGGTTTCCATTCCGACATGAATCGGTATAAGTTTTCGGGGCTTGCTAGGAATTTTCTTAGCAAGGCTAGCATAGAATGACCTCCTGTTCCTCCTGACTCTTGCGTTGCACCGGTTTCTGAGTTCAAGGTATGCGTCGTGGTCGATCTGACTCTTAGATACGCGCCACGTAAACCAAGCCTTCCTCTTTGCTTGCAGAATACGTTGCGTGCCTCTCTTTAGACATGATGACTTTCCTTTGAGCTGTGTTGTGACTAAAGGGACGGTATCCGAGATTACTGTATGAATAAACTCTTTTACCACCTCCCAGTGTTCATCCACAGATAGCACATCCCATGCTAAGGGACGGTCTACGTCGAACAAGTGCCTCTGCATTTCTGCATAGTCAGCCTTGCTGTAACACAGACATGGTCGCGTAACATCCCGCTGCAGATGCTCACGGAGAACGAGATCGAAACCTATGACTGAATGGTCGCTACTTCCTAGAGGAGTCATGATCTGGATCTTTTCAACGAGTAGTTGCTCACCAGTTAGAATGTAGTCTAGCTTTGATGAATTTCCACCGGGGCGCCACCTAGTGTCGTCTCCAAAATTCCCAGAAAGTCTCGTATTTCGAATAGTTTGCAACACATTTTGGCCGAATTTTCCGTTAGTATACTCCGAGCCAAAGGTCAGTAATGGGGCATTGAAATCTCCAGCTATGGTGATTTGGCCATAACTCAAGTCTCGTATCCTGTGATAGTGCTTAGCAGTAGCTGATTGTGCTCTGCCCCACAGGTGGGAGATCGGCAGATGCCACCCAGTAAATGCTTGGTGTGGCCTACGGTGAAATGACACCGCATGGAGTCTGGGAGTTCAATAAGTGGTGGGTATGTTGCGCGCACATATTTAAGTTGCCTGTCAAAGTATATAGCAACTCCCCCTCCCTCCTCATTAGCCCTGTCTCTCCCGACCAGAACCATATCACTTATACTGATTTGCTGTCGGCGATAGTGGGGTTTAGCCACGTTTCAGTGAGAATGATCATTTTGAGTTGTAGGTGTGCTTGGAGATTTCGGAGTTCCCCCACAATGTGATAGCCTTTATCCTCACTCGGCCTCCAATTAATGTCAACGCTGAATATCAAACAGATATATGAAGGCTAATGGGTGATTCTTAACGATAGCAGCCCAAACCGAAATTACCTATTATACGAAATGATGACCGGCAAAGTCCTACAATAGCGTCCCTAAGGGTGCGAACCCACGAGTGACCTTGTACCGACCAATCAGTAAAATGAAGTCTTTTGCACAGCAATTGATGTATATTTACATAAAAGCATGAAAAATATTAAATAGGATATTTTTCTCTAATATGAGATAAAAATATGTCCCTCTTATGATGGGGAGTGTCAGTTTTTGAATTAAACCATACATTTATAAACTATACATGTATTCATCCAGGTGACTAAAAATAACTTGGTTTTGAGAGCCACTCATTACTCTTATTCCATTTTTTAATCTTCCCAAGAAACCCTCTATTTAATGGTATGAGTACCGGTTTTGCGATCGTCGAAATCATCAGAATGGTTAACTCGGTGTTGTATATACCCTAAATCCGATAACCACTTATATTCGGCCCATTCATACGTGTGTACAGTAGTGCCAGGCAAAACGAGTCTCTGAATAATAGGCAGGAGAGCGTTAGCATTCCTGTCTGGAATACGTTCAATGAAACCCCTACGGATTTAGGTCCCATAAATTCATAAGACCCAAACGTTGTTATCTCTTTTTCTTCTTTATAACCTTCGTTTCACGATATCAGCGACAACACTGACTACTCCCAACACTTGTGTAATATTAATCATTTTCCATGATGCTAAATCTCGGCAAAATTAAAACCACTGAACATTTGACGTCAACGTATTATCTGTTTGAGCCGCAGTTGACCTCACACCGAACGTCAAAATCCATTAATGGCGAAGAGGAAGTATATTGTACAGGCATGGATAAGTTATCATATAAATTACACATAATTTGATGTATAATGGATTTACGGTTTGGTTGTTCTTTCTGACATCAGAGACAGTCGGAACAGTCTGCTATAAAGTCTGTTTGTGTTCTACATAAAGAGATATAGAAATATTGCCTTCGCATTAACAAAAACCCAGACATCAGATGAATGTAATAGAGATATCTGGGAAAAATAAAGCTTGAAGTAAATTCTCTTACATAGCTTTGTTGTGAACAGAAACTTTGGCTTAAGGATTATTGATGTTGTCGGTCAAGTCACGTAAACCTTTAATGCCAGCTCTTGCTACGCTCGGGCTCACGCTGTCGCTTGAAGTTTCTCAGAAACGCTCAGTTATAACGGACGAAAAAACCAAAACACCAATTGTTGACTTGAGTATTCTGTATTGATAAACCGACATATAAATCACGTATGACTAGGGTCTGTGAACAAATATTACAATAATAAATCACAATATTACTTCTGACGGTGTTTTACTCTTCTTTCTGAACAGCGACCGATGAGACGATGACTGTCGTATTGATGCCTCCGCGAAAATTGGGGAGGTTGATTTTGAGCAAACAACCAAGAATTGATCGTTCAATCTTCAACTCCATTGACACTCCCCGGCAAAACAGGGATCCAACCCTTTTTTCCTTCACGACCAATGCACGTTGACTTGGATGCCATTGCGAGAACCTGGGTCACACGGACAGAGCTGAAGTGGAAAACAAACAGAAAAGCCAACACACCACAAGCATACCCACAGCACAATCTCACACATCAATGACGACCTGCGCCTCCAGACAGAGACCTCCTCTTGACATCTTGCAACACAGTCTCCACCTGCTAGAATGACTCTTGCAGAATGCAACGTGACCATAGAACCAACCCATGAAACTCCACGTACATCCTCTTATCTACTCATTACCAATTACCACTGAAATCGCTTGTCACTCATTCTGCCTCAGTTCTAGTAGCGGTGACGCATGCGAGCCTCAGTCGTTTACACTCTTTCGCCCCAGCGTGTGGGAACGCAGCTAACAATTATCTCCGTGTGCATTTCATTCTCAGCAATAGCCTCCCCGGCGTATACGACCCATCTGCTGTCCTTAACATCAGTCAATTCATTCATGGATGTAGAAGACTCGAAACAACTTCAGAAATAATCACGACGAAAATTTTAACAAAATTACACAATAACAACAAGACACAAAAACAACAAGTAAACACAATGAATCCAAAATACACCGATTGATATGACACACCACACATATATACAAACAGTACACACAAAATCGCAGTTCATTACTCGATTGAATTCCTTTGAAGAATCGCAGGACTTACACCAGTACGCCTACAACCCTTCTCAGGTTGACGACTGTAAGTTGTGGAATGTCCAGTCACAAACAAGATTAACCAACAATTACATCAATTGGAACTCACACAATTATTTAACACAAACATATGTACAATCAACACGTCAATGTTGGGGATTCCGGCATGACAAACTACCCTTGAAGAACTGTAGGACTTACAGCAGTACGCCTACATTCCTTCTCAGGTTGATGATCCAAGTGAAAGTCGTCCGGACACAAACAGAATTACCAACAGCTAGATGAAAGTTGATATCAATTCAGTATATACAATATGAACATATGTGCAAGATCATAAACCAAGCACATTGGGCTGCTCATTGATGCGCTACCATTTGAAGAACTGTGGGACTTACAGCAGTACGCCTACAACCCTTCTCAGGTTGACGCTCTAGGTTGGAAAATCGTCGCAGAGTTCATTTGCTAACTTCCCTCTATGAGCTATATCCTCAAATCTGAACCGCAACACGACCATGTCATTGTATCGTAGAATATAGATGACGAACAAACACACGGCATATCTCATCAACCAAGTGTAGAAACAGAGTAATTTACACCAAAGATAATAGCATTCAATTAGTAACTTGAAACTAGAAATGCCTTTATTCGTGCAAGTCAATTTAACAATTACTCTCTCGTTTACACTTGGCTTATCCTCTCTAAACTGAGCAATATCTTTCGTCTTTTCAAACGCACCAATACTATCATAGTCATTGCAGAAGATACTTGAGTTGATGGGCGTCTTTTACATTGTGGATGACAACACCAACGACGACTGATTGACACCAGTTGATGAAGTTAGCGGTGGACCAGAAGCTGGTGTTGCTCGACTTTCAGGAAGTTGTCTACCCGCAAGACCACCACCACTGCTGTCTTCTAGTATCAGCTCAGGTTTAGCACTAGCACCTGATGATAGGTGGGCTACATGCTGATCACTCACACTGACGGTCTCACAAGTATGCATGCGTTCTGCAACTGCATCTGCATTTATTTCTACTTCACGTTCAAGTTGTACAGAAACTTTATTTAACTTAGCGGTAGTAGGCATTCCCTCCATTTCATCATGATCAACCAAATACAAATCTGCACTATCATGATCATTATCACGAATATTCAATTTACCATCATATATCTGGTAGAATTCATCATTATCAAAATCTTTAATAACAGAAGTAGACAATTTTGGTTCCTCCTCACAAATCCTTAAAGGTTTCATATCTTCACTCTGAATAGTAATACCTTGTAAGCTTGTGGAGTCAGAACTGCACTCTGAAGCAATAACTCTATTCTGTGACACTCTATTCAACAATGGCTTACCAGTTGCAACTACAGATTTCTTGACCAAACTGTTATCGTCACACAATTCGGAGTCAGACCTGGAATATACATTTAACTAATCACTGAACTTGCTCACTGGTTCAGAGTTCATTTCTGTATGCACTTCTTGCAAACGTGTAAAAAACAACCGTGTTTGTCTTTCAGCTTGTAACTTATCCGTTGAGGATGTACTACGAAAACTGTTATACTCACTAAGTCCATATGAAGTACTAGACATAATGGAGCCTTCTGGATATCCACCTCTGTCAATGGAGTTGAAGATTGAACGATCAATTCTTGGTTGTTTGCTCAAAATCAACTTCCCCAATTTTCGCGGAGGCATCAATACGACAGTCATCGTCTCATCGGTCGCTGTTCAGAAAGAAGAGTGAAACATCGTCAGAAACCTTAGTTCGCTTATTCTTTTTATATGTTGGTGTAACAATAAAGAAATATCAAACGGCAGATCGGTGTTTTGGTTTTTTCGTCCGTTATAACTAAGCGTTTCTGAAATCTTCGAAGAACAGCGTGGGCCCGAGCGTAGCGAGAGCTGGGCATTAACGGTTTATGAGACGTGATTGACAGTTTCTGACGATGGAAACAGATCTGGCGGATTCAAACAGTTGGTGAAAGTTTGGATAGTCGCCGTTCATTTCTCCTGGTGCCGGTGAAGTCCTCTTTGAACAAGCAATATCTGGAACATTTTTGGAATTGGGTCAAGTTCAACAATGCCTGGGTCAAAGAAGGGACAGAGTGTCTTGGATACAAACAGGAAAGTAAGTCATGGTGACTTGTCTGTTAATTGTAACGATGTGTCTGATGTTAAGCATGACATGGTTGATGTTATTGTTTCGCCGTTCACGGATGATAGGAACATCAAACTCCCTAAATTTGAACCACGGTGTTTTGATGGAAACCCGGCCGATTATTTACAATTTGTAAAGGAGTTTGAGATCATGTTGAGTGGTTTTCTATTAAGTGATGAATTGAAGTTAATGTATTTGATGAGATATTGCACTGGAGATGCTTCAAGAGCTATACAGTGCTGTAAGTTTATGAAGCCAAAAGAGGGCTACTACGAGGCTATGAGCATATTACGCCAAAGGTTTGGAAGACCTTCGATGATTGTAGGGAAATTCTTCGAGGCTATTAAGGGTAATGGTGGTCAATTACAGGATGACTCCCAGGCACTCACTGAGTTTAAAGATAATTTGCTAATTTACAAGAATGGAATGATTTCGATGAATCGCATGAGTGACCTCAACTCGAGTTTTATACTAGAAGTAATAGCAAGACGCCTACCTACTCGACTGCAAAGAAAGTGGGTGAAGATAAGCTCCCGTATGGAGGATGAGGGTATCGAGCCAAAATTTGATGATATCCTGAAACTGGTAAATACTAGTGTCAATCAATCTATGAGCAAGTTTGCCAGTATATTGAATCTCACCCCTAGAATAGAGCAGTCTGAGGGTAAAACGCAATGATTGATGACGAGTAGGCCTCAGAGAGGTGGATATCGAGAAGACTCCGTGATGTATAGTAATGCATATAGACCTAGTGAGTGTAACAGGTTTCGTAGTACATCCTCAACAGATAAGTTACAAGATGCAAGACAAACACGGTTTTGTTTTACACGTGTGCAAGAGGTGCATACAGAAGTGAACTGTGAACTGGTGAGCAAGTTCAGTGATTAGTTAAATGTATATTCCAGGTCTGACTCCGAATTGTGTGACGATAACGGTGTTGTGAAGAAGTCTGTAGTTGCAACTGGTAAGCCGTTGTTGAATAGAGTGTCACAGAATAGAGTTGCTGCTTCAGAGTGCAGTTCTGACCCTACAAGTTTACAAGGTTTTACTAGTCAGAGTGAAGTTATAAGACCTTTTAGGATCTGCGAGGAGGAACCGAAATTGTCTACTTCTGTTATTAAAGAGTTTGAAAATGATGAATTTGATGGTAAATTGAATATTCGTGATAATGATCATGATAGTGCAGATTTGTATTTGGTTGATCATGATGAAATGAGGGAATGCCTACTACCGCTAAGTTAAATAAAGTTTCTGTACAACTTGAACGTGAAGTAGAAATAAATGCAGATGCAGTTGCAGAACGCATGCATACTTGTGAGACCGTCAGTGTGAGTGATCAGCATGTAGCCCACCTATCATCAGGTGCTAGTGCTAAACCTGAGCTGATACTAGAAGACAGCAGTGGTGGTGGTCTTGCGGGTAGACAACTTCCTGAAAGTCGAGCAACACCAGCTTCTGGTCCACCGCTAACTTCATCAACTGGTGTCAATCAGTCGTCGTTGGTGTTGTCATCCACAATGTAAAAGACGCCCATCAACTCAAGTATCTTCTGCAATGACTATGATAGTATTGGTGCGTTTGAAAAGACGAAAGATATTGCTCAGTTTAGAGAGGATAAGCCAAGTGTAAACGAGAGAGTAATTGTTAAATTGACTTGCACGAATAAAGGCATTTCTAGTTTCAAGTTACTAATTGAATGCTATTATCTTTGGTGTAAATTACTCTGTTTCTACACTTGGTTGATGAGATATGCCGTGTGTTTGTTCGTCATCTATATTCTACGATACAATGACATGGTCGTGTTGCGGTTCAGATTTGAGGATATAGCTCATAGAGGGAAGTTAGCAAATGAACTCTGCGACGATTTTCCAACCTAGAGCGTCAACCTGAGAAGGGTTGTAGGCGTACTGCTGTAAGTCCCACAGTTCTTCAAATGGTAGCGCATCAATGAGCAGCCCAATGTGCTTGGTTTATGATCTTGCACATATGTTCATATTGTATATACTGAATTGATATCAACTTTCATCTAGCTGTTGGTAATTCTGTTTGTGTCCGGACGACTTTCACTTGGATCATCAACCTGAGAAGGAATGTAGGCGTACTGCTGTAAGTCCTACAGTTCTTCAAGGGTAGTTTGTCATGCCGGAATCCCCAACATTTGACGTGTTGATTGTACATATGTTTGTGTTAAATAATTGTGTGAGTTCCAATTGATGTAATTGTTGGTTAATCTTGTTTGTGACTGGACATTCCACAACTTACAGTCGTCAACCTGAGAAGGGTTGTAGGCGTACTGGTGTAAGTCCCGCAATTCTTCAAAGGAATTCCACCAAGACATGATCGGCGAGTTTGTGTGTACTATTTGTATATACGTGTGGTGTGTCATAGCAATCGGTGTATTTTGGATTCATTGTGTTTACTTGTTGTTTTTGTGTCTTGTTGTTATTGTGTAATTTTGTTAAAATTTTCGTCGTGATTATTTCTGAAGTTGTTTCGAGTCTTCTACATCCATGAATGAATTGACTGATGTTAAGGACAGCAGATGGGTCGTATACACCGGGGAGGCTAGGCTATTGCTGAGAATGAAATGCACACGGAGATAATTGTTAGCTGCGGTCCGACACGCCGGGGCGAAAGAGTGTAAACGACTGAGGCTCGCATGCGTCACCGCTACTAGAACTGAGGCAGAATGAGTGACAAGCGATTTCAGTGGTAATTGGTAATGAGTAGATAAGAGGATGTGCGTAGAGTATCGTGAGGTGCTGCCATGGTAACTTTGCATTCTGCAAGAGTCATTCTAGCAGGTGGAGACTGTGTTGCAAGATGTCAAGAGGAGGTCTCTGTCTGGAGGCGCAGGTCGTCATTGATGTGTGAGATTGTGCTGTGGGTATGCTTGTGGTGTGTTGGCTTTTCTGTTTGTTTTCCATTTCAGCTCTGTCCGTGTGACCCAGGTTCTCGCAATGGCATCCAAGTCAACGTGCATTGGTCGTGAAGGAAAAAAGGGTTGGATCCCTGTTTTGCCGGGGAGTGTCAATGGAGTTGAAGATTGAACGATCAATTCTTGGTTGTTTGCTCAAAATCAACTTCCCCAATTTTCGCGGAGGCATCAATACGACAGTCATCGTCTCATCGGTCGCTGTTCAGAAAGAAGAGTGAAACATCGTCAGAAACCTTAGTTCGCTTATTCTTTTTATATGTTGGTGTAACAATAAAGAAATATCAAACGGCAGATCGGTGTTTTGGTTTTTTCGTCCGTTATAACTAAGCGTTTCTGAAATCTTCGAAGAACAGCGTGGGCCCGAGCGTAGCGAGAGCTGGGCATTAACGGTTTATGAGAAGTGATTGACAACCTGTCTTAGGCCATTTCGTCATCAATGGTTTCATTTTACCATCAGACAGCTCTATTCTAGGGGTGAGATTCAATATACTGGCAAACTTGCTCATAGATTGATTGACACTAGTATTTACCAGTTTCAGGATATCATCAAATTTTGGCTCGATGCCCTCATCCTCCATACGGGAGCTTATCTTCACCCACTTCCTTTGCAGTCGAGTAGGTAGGCGTCTTGCTATTACTTCTAGTATAAAACTCGAGTTGAGGTCATTCATGCAATTCATAAAAATCAAGGTATTCTGATAAGTCATAAGATTATCTAAAAACTCAGTAAGTGCCTGGGAGTCATCCTGTAATTGACCACCATTACCCTTAATAGCCTCGAAGAATTTCCCTACAATCATCGAAGGTCTTCCAAACCTTTGGCGTAATATGCTCATAGCCTCGTAGTAGCCCTCTTTTGGCTTCATAAACTTACAGCACTGTATAGCTCTTGAAGCATCTCCAGTGCAATATCTCATCAAATACATTAACTTCAATTCATCACTTAATAGAAAACCACTCAACATGATCTCAAACTCCTTTACAAATTGTAAATAATCGGCCGGGTTTCCATCAAAACACCGTGGTTCAAATTTAGGGAGTTTGATGTTCCTATCATCCGTGAACGGCGAAACAATAACATCAACCATGTCATGCTTAACATCAGACACATCGTTACAATTAACAGACAAGTCACCATGACTTACTTTCCTGTTTGTATCCAAGACACTCTGTCCCTTCTTTGACCCAGGCATTGTTGAACTTGACCCAATTCCAAAATGGACTTGACCGGCACCGGGAAAAATGAACAGTGACTATCCAAACTGTCACCAACTGTCTGAATCCGCCAGATCTGTTTCTATCGTCAGAAACTGTCAGTCATGTCTCGTAAACCGTTAATGCCCAGCTCTTGCTACGCTCGGGCTCACGCTGTCGCTTGAAGTGTCTCAGAAACGCTTAGTTATAACAGACAGAAAACCAAAACACCAATTGTTGACTCGAGGATTCTTTATTGTTACACGAACATATTAATCACGTATGACTAGGGTCTGTGAACAAATATTACAATAATAAATCACAATATTACTTCTGACGGTGTTTTACTCTTCTTTCTGAACAGCGACCGATGAGACGATGACTGTCGTATTGATGCCTCCGCGAAAATTGGGGAGGTTGGTTTTGAGCAAACAACCAAGAATCGATCGTTCAATCTTAAACTGCATTGACAGTGATATTAAGTGGTTTTACTGCATCAAATGGTGCCGAGGTCGATTGCGGAATTCTAGATTTGCGCCATTTGTGTCTGCATGGCGAACTGTACTTGTATGTTTAGTAAAATTTTGAAAAACTTTTTGAAAACCAGTTGCTTCTTCATTTCAGATCATGAATACTCATTTACAGCATAGAGTCTTTAAATGGTAGAATTGGATCGTTGCTGGAATTTGAGTGATTATTCAGATTCAGATGATAAGGATAGAAGGCTCTTGTGGCCTGTGTTAATCCTTGCAAAGTATATCTCTGCAGAGATCTAACTTCTCTTTGATAGCGTTCACCGAATGAGCTGATACTACTGAATCAGGTAAGGAGTTCCAATCGTTGACCACTCTGTGAGAGAATCTAAATTCTGCACGTATTTTAATCGTCCTTGGTTTGAGCACCTTTTTGCGGTGACCCAGTAAATGTATCCTAGAAGGGGAGAAAAGGTTAGAAAGGTCAGTTCCTAAATCACCCTTAAGTATACGGTATGCTAAAATTAAGTCGCCTCTCTTCCTTCGGTATGATAACGGGAAGAGATTTAAATGCTCCATCCTCTTATCATAAGGAAGGTGTGAGATACCACTAACTAATTTTGTTCCTACTCTCTGTACTCTTTCCAGAATATGTGCCTTCTTTTTCAAGCATGGACTCGTCGCTTGTGTGCAGTATTCTAGATGAGGCCTGACATATAATAATAATATGGTCCTATTTCTGTAACAATTTGATGATGCCTGTAAACTGGCGTCCCTCATGTACTGTATCATGAGAATAAATTTATTTATTTATATGTTGCGTAGAGTATTTGGAACATGCCCTCGTCTAATCGTTTGAAAGCCCTTCGAATAGCCCATAGCATTCGAAAAGCTTTAGCTGCAGCTGCATTGCAATTTGCAGTTGTTTTCAAATCATTGCCGACAATGATTCCTAGGTCCTTCTGTTCGTTAACATCAGGTAGCTCCGCATCCCCTAGGGAGTACGACGCATAAGACTTCTGACCTAAGTGCATTACCGCGCTTTTCCTAGCGTTCATTTCCAAACTCCATAGGCTTGACCACTCAGCTAATTTATCTAAATCAGTTTGTAGGGCCGACCTATCCTCGTTATTGTTTACAGTATTCCATATCTTAATGTCATCTGCAAATAATAATGAAAATGAAGAAAGAATCCCTGGTAATTCGTTAACGTATAATAGGAATAGCAATGGACCTAATACAGTTCCCTGGGGCACTCCACTGGATACTGCTTTCCATCCTGATAGTACACCGTTAACTCTAACCTTCTGCCTTCTATCCATTTAGTAATCTCTAAACCACTCACATAGGCATTTATTTAGTCCGAAACCTTTAAGTTTACTAAGGAGACCTAAGTGGGATACTTTGTCGAACGCCTTGCTAAGATCAATAAAAACCACGTCCAACAGATGGTCCCTACCTCTGGCCTCAACCCAGTCTTCCCTAGCCAATAGTAGGTTTGTCAAGCGGGATCGTCCTGGTCGGAATCCATGCTGTTCCACAGCCAACAAGCCATGTGTTTCAACATAAGCTAATAGTTGATTCCTTATAATAGTTTCCAATACCTTTGCTATAGTACATGTCAGACTTACCGCCCTGTAGTTAAATACCAATTACCTGTCCCCCTCTTTGAAGACAGGGCTTATAGTGGCATCCTTCCAGCCCATGAGTAGCTTAGCCTGGGTCAGAGACATTTGGAAAATCTCCGTAAGTGGAATATATATTATATCCGCCAAGGAAATTAACAGCTTAGGGTGAAGTCCATCCGGCCCAGGTGATTTAGCTGGCTTCAGTTTAGACAGTAGTTTGAAAACCTTTGTGTGCTCTACCACAATTGAGGGCATCTGAGTGGCGATGGCAGTGACCTCGCCATATCCCTGGGTGGTACTATCAGACGAGAAGACGTCACAGAAGTATTCAGAGAGGTTTTCAGCATTCCCTTCGTCTGACTCAGCCGCTTCTCCACTAATGGTTATGAGTGACGGTATACCACTGCTAGTTTTAGTCCTACGTTTAATATACGAGTAAAACCTTTTTGGGTAATGAACGCAATCTAGTACTAATCGTCTCTCGTACTCTACACGACTCTTGTTAATCGCATACTTACAGAGGTTTCGAGTTTTGCGGTAGTCTTTCTGGAAGTTTTACCTTCCTGTCATAACAAATCGGTCCCATAGGTTCTTTCGCCGTCTTAATAACCTCCTTATTTCACTAGTGATCCAAGGAGGTTCATGCGACGGCTTTCGAGGAGTGTACCAAGGTATAAAAGGTGAAGTGACACGATCTAGTGTATTCCTAAATCCTACCCAAGCTTCCTCGACAGTCCGACTTGTATCAACTGACCAGTCAACCGCAGTTGATGCGTTCCGGATTCCTTGTATATCCGCTTTCCAAATGTTTGGACTAGCAGATTTTGGCCTGTGCATGAGAAAATGAATCCCAAACGTAAAAGCAATGACTATGTGGTCACTGCTGCCAAGCGGCGGAAGGCACCTAATGTTACCAACGTCCTCCTTCTGGTGTGTCAATACCAAGTCTAGAGTAGATGGATCATGTTCAGGGTGATACCGTGTTGGTGCATGCATATGTTGCACGAGTGCACATTCAAGCACTGTCAATGTGAGCTCCCTATTGAAACAGGTATACAAACTAGTGGAGTTTAATTCCGCCCAATTAATATGTGGAGCGTTAAAGTCGCCAACAATCAAACACCTATTTCTACTACCCCACTCCCTCAAGTGATTTAGAACGAAGTCATCAGCTTGGCTAGCAGGACTTCTGTAAATAACTCCGATCGTTAAAGTGTCTTTGTTTAAGTTAATGATGCAACTTGCGGCTTCACTGGCGCCGCTGTCATGAGCTTCTGACAACGTTGACCTGATCCCTATGTCATCCCGGATGTATAGAGCAACCCCGCCACCTTTCCGACTATTACTCTGTTTGCTCGTATGCAGATATACCCAGGTGTCAATCACGTCTCATAAACCGTTAATGCCCAGCTCTCGCTACGCTCGGGCCCACGCTGTTCTTCGAAGATTTCAGAAACGCTTAGTTATAACGGACGAAAAAACCAAAACACCGATCTGCCGTTTGATATTTCTTTATTGTTACACCAACATATAAAAAGAATAAGCGAACTAAGGTTTCTGACGATGTTTCACTCTTCTTTCTGAACAGCGACCGATGAGACGATGACTGTCGTATTGATGCCTCCGCGAAAATTGGGGAAGTTGATTTTGAGCAAACAACCAAGAATTGATCGTTCAATCTTCAACTCCATTGACACTCCCCGGCAAAACAGGGATCCAACCCTTTTTTCCTTCACGACCAATGCACGTTGACTTGGATGCCATTGCGAGAACCTGGGTCACACGGACAGAGCTGAAATGGAAAACAAACAGAAAAGCCAACACACCACAAGCATACCCACAGCACAATCTCACACATCAATGACGACCTGCGCCTCCAGACAGAGACCTCCTCTTGACATCTTGCAACACAGTCTCCACCTGCTAGAATGACTCTTGCAGAATGCAAAGTTACCATGGCAGCACCTCACGATACTCTACGCACATCCTCTTATCTACTCATTACCAATTACCACTGAAATCGCTTGTCACTCATTCTGCCTCAGTTCTAGTAGCGGTGACGCATGCGAGCCTCAGTCGTTTACACTCTTTCGCCCCGGCGTGTCGGACCGCAGCTAACAATTATCTCCGTGTGCATTTCATTCTCAGCAATAGCCTAGCCTCCCCGGCGTATACGACCCATCTGCTGTCCTTAACATCAATCAATTCATTCATGGATGTAGAAGACTCGAAACAACTTCAGAAATAATCACGACGAAAATTTTAACAAAATTACGCAATAACAACAAGACACGAAAACAACAAGTAAACACAATGAATCCAAAATACACCGATTGCTATGACACACCACACGTATATACAAATAGTACACACAAACTCGCCGATCATGTCTTGGTGGAATTCCTTTGAAGAATTGCGGGACTTACACCAGTACGCCTACAACCCTTCTCAGGTTGACGATTGTAAGTTGTGGAATGTCCAGTCACAAACAAGATTAACCAACAATTACATCAATTGGAACTCACACAATTATTTAACACAAACATATGTACAATCAACACGTCAAATGTTGGGGATTCCGGCATGACAAACTACCCTTGAAGAACTGTAGGACTTACAGCAGTACGCCTACATTCCTTCTCAGGTTGATGATCCAAGTGAAAGTCGTCCGGACACAAACAGAATTACCAACAGCTAGATGACAGATGATATCAATTCAGTATATACAATATGAACATATGTGCAAGATCATACACCAAGCACATTGGGCTGCTCATTGATGCGCTACCCTTTGAAGAACTGTAGGACTTACAGCAGTACGCCTACAACCCTTCTCAGGTTGACGCTCTAGGTTGGAAAATCGTCGCAGAGTTCATTTGCTAACTTCCTTCTATGAGCTATATCCTCAAATCTGAACGGCAACACGCCCATGTCATTGTATCGTAGAATATAGATGACGAACAAACACACGACATATCTCATCAACCAAGTGTAGAAACAGAGTAATTTACACCAAAGATAATAGCATTCAATTAGTAACTTGAAACTAGAAATGCCTTTATTCGTGCAAGTCAATTTAACAATTACTCTCTCGTTTACACTTGGCTTATCCTCTCTAAACTGAGCAATATCTTTCGTCTTTTCAAACGCACCAATACTATCATAGTCATTGCAGAAGATACTTGAGTTGATGGGCATCTGTTTCATTGTGGATGAAAACACCAACGATGACTGAGTGACACAAGGTGATGAACTTAGCGGTGGATCAGAAGCTGTTCTTTTTCGGCTTTCAGATAGTTGTCCAACTGCAAGATTACCACCACTGCTGTCTTTCACTACTAGTTCGGGTTTAGCACTATCATCTGATGATAGGTGGGCTACACTCTGATCAATTACACTGACGGTTTGACAAGTATGCATGCCTTCTGCAACTGCATCTGCATTTATTTCTACTTCACGTTCAAGTTGTACAGAAACTTTATTTAACTTAGCGGTAGTAGGCATATCCCTCATCTCATTATGATCAACCAAAGACAACTGTGAAGTATCATGATCATTATCACGAATATTCACTTTACCGTCAACTTCATCATTTTCAAACTCTTTAATAACAGAAGTAGACAATTTCGGTTCCTCCTCGCAGATCCTAAAAGGTTTTATAACTTCACTCTGACTAGTAATACCTTGTAAACTTGTAGGGTCAGAACTGCACTCTGAAGCAGCAACTCTATTCTGTGACACTCTATTCAACAACGGCTTACCAGTTGCAACTACAGACTTCTTCACAACACCGTTATCGTCACACAATTCGGAGTCAGACCTGGAGTTTACATTTAGCTTATCACTGAACTTGCTCACCGGTTCACAGTTCACTTCTGTATGCACCTCTTGCACACGTGTAAAACAAAACCGTGTTTGTCTTGCATCTTGTAACTTATCTGTTGAGGATGTACTACGAAACCTGTTACACTCACTAGGTCTATATGCATTACTATACATCATGGAGTCTTCTCGATATCCACCTCTCTGAGGCCTACTCGTCATCAATCATTGCGTTTTACCCTCAGACTGCTCTATTCTAGGGGTGAGATTCAATATACTGGCAAACTTGCTCATAGATTGATTGACACTAGTATTTACCAGTTTCAGGATATCATCAAATTTTGGCTCGATAGCCTCGGCCTGCTTAAATCTTGGGCTACCAAAATTTCCATCCTACATATTGCATCTATTTCCTCGGATTTATTTTGTTTTAATCATTCAATTATGTATCCAAGTCGCATTACTTACTCTCGCGATTATTTAAAATGTCTTCAACCTTTTGATTTACGAGTATATAATAACGTTAAGAAAAAGCATCATGGAGGTTGGCAGAGATCATTAAAGTGTACTCCAATGCATCAGATGACTGTTCCTGTGATTATGAGCACAAATTGCAGGTCATTATCGAACAAGATTAACTACTTGCATTCTCTATTATACTCAAATGTATATTGTAATACTGGTGTAATCACTCTTCAAGAGACCTGGCTCCATGATTCATATGACGACAATTTAGTCTCCTTAAGTGGGTTCACAATCTACAGACAAGACCGATGCAGCTCGAAGAAGAAGAGAGGTGGTGGTGTTGCCACTTTTATTAATTCTCACTGGTCTACTGCCAACAACGTCTGCTTCAAATTCTCAAATGACAATATTGACTGTATAACTGTAAAATGTCGACCTAAACACTTACCTAAGTACAACTCCATTTTTGTCACAAATATCTATATCACACCTTGTTGCAGCCCCTCAGAACTATCTATCTTCGCTGATGAATTCACTATTTTTGCTGCTGCTTCGTTTGGTAACTCCTTATCTATAGTGACCGGCGACTTCAACTCCAGCGACTGCAGTTTTATTACATTGCTGGGCCATGCAAATGTTGTTAATTTCCCAACTCGACAAAATACTTCACTTGATTTAGTATTTGTAAATGATTCTGGAATATACGAAGCTCGTAAAAGAGCCCCACTCTTCAATTCTGATCATTGTATTGTACGAGTCTTACCCAAAATTTACGGAAAGTTACACAGTAAAGCCCTCTCAAACTTGTCTAAGAAAGTTGTTCACAGATGCTACTCAAATGAGAACGTACATCATCTTAGAAACATGCTCAGTGACACAAGATGGGATTTGTTTAATGTTGATTCACTTAATGACAATATCTCTAATATTACATCCTATCTGAAATTCTGTTTTGAAATCTGTTGTCCAAAAGAAACACTATTCGTCAAATTTGACCGTTTCTCCTCGCCTCAACTTAAAAAGCTTCGTAGAGAGAAGGAAAAACTATATAAAATCAAAGATAAAATTGGTGTAAAAAGAACTAACTTCTTAATTAAGTCTGAAATGCAGAGGTTGAATGTAATATATAACCAGAAATTCATGTCCTGCAAAAATCCTTCTAATATGTGGAAACTATTTAAGGAAATCACTGGTGGTAAGCAGATAAACAATATTCCATATTCTTTTGATGTATGTACTCTTAACAAATCTTTTATTTACTCTCCCTCAAATGCCATGCTTCCCAGCATCACTTGTGTTAATAATAGCCCCTTTCCAGGTTTTAACACAAATGATGTTCAAAAGTGCCTCAAGTCTCTAAACCCTTCCCAGAGCTTAGGTCCCGATTATGTACCTAGTATTATTTTTAAAAAATGTTCTGATATTCTGTGTCACCCTCTTACTGATCTATTTAACAAATCTTTTTCCGATAATATTGTGCCTGCCGTTTGGAAGGACATTAAAGTTGTACCCATACCTAAATCTTCTACTGGAGCATGTGTCAAATTTAGACCCATTGCTATTACGTCTCCTTTTTTGAAAACTATGGAGAAATTACTTTTACTTAGTCTTGAACCTTCGCTTAAATCCTTTAATGACCCTAAACAATTTGCCTATAAGCACAGTAGAAGCACTTTAGATGCAGCTGCCGTCTTATATCATAACATTGCTTCCAGTCTAGACAAGGGGGCTAAATTTGTTCGTTGCGCCTTCCTAGACTATACATCTGCATTCGACTCGGTCCCTAGGGACATCTTATTAAATAAACTTGCTGCTAGTCAAACAGAATGTTGGGCTGTTAACTGGTTGCATTCCTATTTCTCAGATAGAAAGCAGTACACCGTATATAAAGGGAAGTCTTCCACTTCATTGCCTACTGAAGCTGGTGTCCCTCAAGGTGCTGTTCTTTCTCCTTTTCTTTTTTCTTTCTTCTTGCACGACTTGCCTCACTCTGATGAAATAAACTTTGTGAAGTATGCTGATGATTTAACGGTTTCAATGGCTGTTAACTCCCAGCTAGATTGTACTAAAATAAATAGCTTTCTATCGGAAGTCAGCAAATGGTCTGAGTCTAACGGTCTTAAACTGAATCCTTCTAAGTGTCAAACTGTTGATTTCAGCTTAAGATGTAAACGACAGTTAAAAGAAGTCATCGATTCTCATGACACTTGTAAAATTGACGACAATGATATAGGAATCAAATCAGAAATTAAGTATCTTGGACTCATTCTCTCTTCTGATCTCTCCTGGTCTTCCCATGTCTTAGCAATCTCCAGTAAAATATTCCGCTTGACATTTTACATTAAGAAGTTAAGACACTCGGGTATAACTCAACCCCTCATCCTACAGTTCGTAAACTCTTGCATCCTACCTATTCTTCTTTATTGCTCACCCTTATTCTTTCCTGGTTTGCTTAAAAAAGACTATGTCACAATTCGTAGAATACTGAAGACTGTCAGTAGAGTGAGTGGTGTCCCAGTGGACCACATAGTTAACGTCGTTGTCGATAGGCATTTGACTTCGTGCAATAAATTTGCTAAAGGGATTTTGTCTGACTTGGAGCATCCGCTTTACCCTCAGCTTTCACCTTGCATCTCCTCAGGTAGAACAAGGAGTAACTTCAGAAAACTGTATGCTCGCACGTCTAAGTATAAGAATTCTATGATACCATACTTGGCACGTATTTTATGTGATGAAAATAGTGTCAGGCAAGAATTAACTAACCTTTTTCATCTAGTAAATAAACAATTTCCTCCATCCATCCTTATATACCTTCAAGTTTTACTTTTATTACTTCTATTATATTTATGGTCCTGTTACTTCTCTGTTTTACTCTCATAATTGCAAACACCAACTTATCTCCATGACGGCTGTAATCTTTTTTTTTCCTTCACCATATCATGTAAAGAGAACATTATATTCAATATTTTTAAACATGTTAGGATTTCTATACCACATTGCCAATACTGTGTGACACAAGCCAACGGCAATTTTCACTTGTATTATTATTATTATTACCCTAGCTGTTATCATTATTATTGCTATTTCCATTTTATATGCTGCATGTTTTTGACACTACCTCTATTGTAAATGTGGAAAATTTTCTGTGTGATTAATTTTATTTATAATTTGAGGAAATTAGATGCAATATTGTGATTAATGCTGAAAATTCCAATCTGTATCACAAGTACTGTTTTTGGAATAAAGTAAATCATTATTATTATTATTATCCTCCATACGGGAGCTTATCTTCACCCACTTCCTTTGCAGTCGAGTAGGTAGGCGTCTTGCTATTACTTCTAGTATAAAACTCGAGTTGAGGTCACTCATGCGATTCATCGAAATCATTCCATTCTTGTAAATTAGCAAATTATCTATAAACTCAGTGAGTGCCTGGGAGCCACCCTGTAATTGACCACCATTACCCTTAACAGCCTCGAAGAATTTCCCTACAATCATCGAAGGTCTTCCAAACCTTTGGCGTAATATGCTCATAGCCTCGTAGTAGCCCTCTTTTGGCTTCATAAACTTACAGCACTGTATAGCTCTTGAAGCATCTCCAGTGCAATATCTCATCAAATACATTAACTTCAATTCATCACTTAATAGAAAACCACTCAACATGATCTCAAACTCCTTTACAAATTGTAAATAATCGGCCGGGTTTCCATCAAAACACCGTGGTTCAAATTTAGGGAGTTTGATGTTCCTATCATCCGTGAACGGCGAAACAATAACATCAACCATGTCATGCTTAACATCAGACACATCGTTACAATTAACAGACAAGTCACCATGACTTACTTTCCTGTTTGTATCCAAGACACTCTGTCCCTTCTTTGACCCAGGCATTGTTGAACTTGACCCAATTCCAAAAATGTTCCAGATATTGCTTGTTCAAAGAGGACTTCACCGGCACCAGGAGAAATGAACGGCGACTATCCAAACTTTCACCAACTGTTTGAATCCGCCAGATCTGTTTCCATCGTCAGAAACTGTCAATCACGTCTCATAAACCGTTAATGCCCAGCTCTCGCTACGCTCGGGCCCACGCTGTTCTTCGAAGATTTCAGAAACGCTTAGTTATAACGGACGAAAAAACCAAAACACCGATCTGCCGTTTGATATTTCTTTATTGTTACACCAACATATAAAAAGAATAAGCGAACTAAGGTCTGAAAACAAATATTACAATAATATATCATTGTATTACTTCTGACGATGTTTCACTCTTCTTTCTGAACAGCGACCGATGAGACGATGACTGTCGTATTGATGCCTCCGCGAAAATTGGGGAAGTTGATTTTGAGCAAACAACCAAGAATTGATCGTTCAATCTTCAACTCCATTGACACCAGGTATGAGTGGATTTAAGTCTACACCCACTAACAACCACGTCTCAGTGATTTCAATTACATCAGGTTGTAGTCTTTCAGATAACTCTCCTAATTCGGCGAGCTTATTCCTAAGACTACATGCGTTTGTATAGCACACTGAAACACCCACGTGTTCACCCGGCTTATGAAGATAGGTCTCGGTAGCATCGGTTTCCGAGACCTCACCACCCGAAAACCCAATAGCTTGAGGTCCTTCTCGCCTTTCTCTAGCCTGGCCTTTAGTTCAGCCACGGCTTCTCTTCTTTTGATTCTATCTTCCAAAGGCCAGTCCTGCCTTATTTTTAGACTTTTGTCGTTGACTTTGAACGCGTTGTCGAGGATTATCCTCCTCTCTGTTTCGTTCCCTAAAACTATCTTAAGTAGTCGTCGAGGAGTTCCTGTAGCATCAGGGTTTCGTTTTCCGATCCTGATGGCCTTTCTTACGTGTACTTCAGTTGTTTTTTCGGGAAGTATTTCCCGGAATATGGAGCTGATCACCCTCAGATCATCTGCGTGTCGGGCAGCTGGATCTGTGTTCTTAGATTCCTCCAGGTTCCAGATGATAATACTGCAACTAGAGTCCGTGGGTTTCTGAGTTTTGCTGGTACTAACAGTCGTCGAGACCTTGTTGGTAAACTCGGCTACTGTTTCTTTCCTAGTTTTGTTTTGCTTCTTACCTTTCGGCAGCAACCAAGTGGAGTCGGTTTCTCCTGCTCTGTTTTCGCCGCAACTAGAAGCCATTCGTGCATTAGACACGCTGCGCTTTGGCGTTTCTATTTCACAGGCTGGTTTTGCCATTCTGGCACTACTTGCCCTTCTGGATTTCCGTTGCCTTTTGCGCTTTGCAGCAACAGATGTTTGGGCATTTTGTGCTTCTTTCGTTTCTGAGACTTCAGGAGGTGCTGCATCCTGAGTCTTACAACTATGTCCTGAACCGCCATGCTTGGCTAAGGTTTCTGGTACAGGCTTTTCAACTATGTCTTTCGACAATTTCTTGGACATCAAGAGTCCTACTGCCCCTTGGATGAGGACATCTAACGGGTTGCTGCAAAATTTGCACAGCCATGGAGATGATGGCTTGCAACATCTCTTATAGGCTACTGGTGTTAAACCAGTGCACACTTTGTGGAACCAAAGGCTGCATTTGTCACACTGCATCCCATCATCCACCGGAAAGTGGCAGTCCGGTCGTCCACAATTGTTAGTTGGGGCCATAATTTTAATTTGTTTCAACTATACAGTTATATATACGTGAAAACAGTGAGGTCAATATCAAACAAAAACACAATTATATATACGTGTGACAGCTAGGTAAATACCAACCAAAACACAAAATGTGAATAAAATAAACAACACTTCAACTAAATAAACTATGAGATAAAAGGTTTGGAATTAATCATAGCAGTTAGAATACAGTTAAACATGCAGAGAAGTACTTCTGATTCAGCAACCGGTGAATTTTTTATTCTTTTCGATCTACTACCAGAATAACTGCGAACCATTCCATTCAAGATGTCGAATAAGGCATGCATGAGTAGATCATTACCATCGAATGAATCAACTTGATCTGAGATGCAGCTTTCAGCATGTTTTCGTTATATCATAGATATCCAGGTTTATTGGCGCTGTATAGGCAGTGATTTGGATTATAACGTATTCTACAGAGTCTCCGTGCCCATTTGAAGTATACATATGCTTTGAAAGGATTACTTTGTTGGCTCCTACCCCCACTGAGTGTTTACAACAGCAGCTGTATATTTATGTATTTCCTCGCCATTTTGGATGAAACATCGCCGCATTCTTTATGGGTAGGAGACCAGTTGGGGGTTTATAAATGATGTTCAAGTAACTTTTATCTTTTCATGTGGTGTTGCGGTAAGTTTCTACCTTGTTTTCTCATATTTCATTCGCATGTCGGTTATGGTTCGCCCTTTGTATCAGGTAGACATATTTTGATCGACTTTTGATTGAGTGGGTGTTATTGTCATGACTGCTTCTTTTTTGTCTGGAATTATAAATAGAGGCGAAACAAATAACAGGTGTAGTCTCTGAGTTCATACATTAAATGGGCCTATGATTTCTGAAACTCTTACATGGGAATTGGCACTGGTATCAATTACAAACTCACTTAGTGTGTCATTAAGTGCCTTTTCAAAGGAGGCCAACGTGCTTGCTAGTCGCGTTTTCTCAGGCAGTTTGTTCCATATTTGGGCATACCTAACCGAGAAAAACTTTTGCCTGGTGGCTGTTTTACATGGTTCTATAGCCACTGTACCTTTAGTGTGTCTAAGGTTGTGTCCTGTGTTACCTGATAACCGAGTATAGTTAGCAGGGGTATACACTATTTGGTTAAGAAGCTTATGGAAGAGTACCAGATTTAGTCGCAGTCGCCTTAACCATAATGTTTCTAGTCCCAGGATTTCACATCTGGTAGAGTAGTTTGTGCCGTTATCGGTTCCGAGTACTTTTCGCGTGAAGTACCTCTGTACTCCTTCTACTTTCAGTTTGTCTTCTATGCGTGTACTACTAAATATGAATGAACAGTAATCTAGGAGTGGGCGCACACAAACCTTGTACAGTAGTATTCTGGATTCGTTTCTGTATAAGTTTTTGAGTAGGAAACCAATAAGCCTTCGTGATTTCGGCACTTGATTCAAGATATGCTCTGAAAATGATAGATTGTGTGAATATTTCAGTCCTAGGTCTAGTACAGATTTGAGTCTGGGGATTTTGTGGCCATGAATTGCTAGGTTGAGTTCAAGGTTGGAACAGCCTATGCAGAGCCATCCACACTTTTCCACATTAAACTCAAGTCTCCACGTGTCACACCATCTATCCATTTTTGCTATTTCTTCATGTATGGAGTTCGTAGTTGGGCCGATATCTGTATTTATGCAGGTATATGTCACCTTCAGGTCATCTGCATACAGTATTGGCTTGCCTATACTAAAACATTCACATATACTGTTTATGTATATAATGAAAAGAAGGGGTCCCAATACACTGCCCTGGATGACACCACTGCTGATTGGTCTAGGTCTGGAGGTCATTGAGCCAACTTTAGTTGTCTGATTCCTGTCATACAGAAATGATTTTATTCAATTGTAGAGGGGGTTGCGTATCCCTAGTGAGCATAGCCTACCGACATGCAGACTGTGTGGGACTCTGTCGAAGGCTTTCCTTATATCGAAATAGAGGATAATTACTAGCTCTCTCCTATCTCTTCTATAGGTGACTTCGTTGAAAAAGCCTATATGGCAAGTGACGCAAGATCTTTTCTTGAGGAATCCGTGTTGTGACAGGTTGATGAGTTTATGTTTTAGAAAGTAGTCTGACATTTGGTCCTTGATTACTCTCTCCATGATCCTTGATATGACAGGTATTATACTGATAGGCCTATAATTACATGCACTAGTTTTGGCCCCTCCTTTATGCTTAGGTAATATATATGTGTTTTTCCAAGTATCAGGGTAGGTTTCAGTCACTAGTGAGATATTAAATATTCTAAGTAATAATACTATCATATCCGTACCACCGTTTTTGTATATGACGGATGGTATATCGTCTATCCCACAACTACTGTTAGCTTTTAATGTCCTTACCGCCGATGCTATATTTTGTATATTAAAGTTGATTTCATCTAACTTGTAGTTATTTTTGCAGGTTATGTTGAGAATTGGGGACGGATGTGTTTTGGTGTTATTGGAGAACCACTCACTCAGGAGTTCACTAATGATCTGCGGATCATCATAAATTATACCTTCGTGTTCTAAATGACTGGTATTGTTTTCTTCACCCTTCTTCAGCCGTTTTTGCAAGATCTTGCAGAGTTCTTGGGTTTTAGAGGTGCCCTCTAAGACTTTATTTTCCTCGACTTGTGCTTTCATTTCATGCCTGCCTATAGATATCAGAACTTGCTCTTCGGTTACAAGCTTCAAACGCTCTCTGTACAGACTGTTTCACTCTACAGATTATATTAATAAACTATTTACTCCTAGAACGAATCAATCACTAATCTACTACAGCACCTAAAAGACGCACTTCAACACCCTTTGCAATCTAAAAAATATAAATAAACTAGTAGCATGGATGCACAAAGACTTAGTACGGAACATACAGGATTAGTTTACCCTTAGAAATAGGACGTGTCACTCTATTGTAACCTTCAAACGCCTGCTATATAAACTGTTTTGTCCAAATGACTATCCCTACCAGAACCCATCACTTATTTCTAAAACGCACCAGACATTAGGACGCCAAAACGCTCAGACTCATTAATAAACATAATGGCACTAAATGAACTCTGAGACTTCGCATAAATAAGTGAAAAGACAACTAAAATAAAGGTAAATTTTTACTAATGTATAATATACAATTGATATAAACATTTGTAAGTGCATGAAATATTAATTTCCTTTCAATGTTCACATACTTTTTCTTTCTGGTATTCTCCTGCTCCTATTCACCTTCTGGTCAAGGTCGAACAACCCTGCATCTAAACTGAAATGAGGATTAATTCCAAACCGTCTATCTCATAACCACTCAAATTCCATGAACGATCCAATTCTACCATTTGAAGACGCTGGCGAACATGCTGTAACTGAGTATTCATGATCTGAAATGAAGAAGCAACTGGTTTTCAAACAGTTTTCAACATTTTACTGAACTTACCAATACAGTCCGCCATGCAGACACAAATGGCGCAAATGGAGAATTCTGGAATCGACCTCGGCACCATTTGATGCAGTAAAACAACCCAACATGACCTTATCTAGTTTTCGTATCCACGATCAAATTTCTTTCCTGTTATAAAACTACGATAAGACTGCTGAAAAATGGAACAATTATATCACTGATCTCAACATAATACATCAATAATCCTTGAGCCAAGGGTGCTGTTCACAACAAGGCTATGTAAGAGAATTGACTTCAAGCTTTATTTTTCCCAGATATTTGTAATACATCCATCTGATGTCTGGGTTTTTTGTTAATGCGAAGACAATATTTCTATATTTCTTTATGCAGAACACAATCAGACTTTATAGCAGACTGTTCCGATGGACTCTAATGTCAGAAAGAACAATCACACCAAATTATGTGTAATTTATATGATAACTTATCCATGCCTGTACAATTGGTATGTTGCTGCATAAACAGGAAGAAATATATATTAAATTAAATGATCTAAATTTTTAAATATTTCGTGTATCTGGTGTAATGCATTAAATTCTTTGTATAAATAAAATCTCCTTTTTAGTTTCCTTAGTTTTATTCGCGTTTTGCGGTCTATGAATAGAGTTGGTGTCTTTAGGGCAGATTTCAGGGGTGCGATTGTGTCTCTTACCGAACTGATTGTCTTGTAGAAGGTATTTAGTATTACTTCTAAGTTGTTATTGGGGAAGTATTCACCCCAGTCTGAGCTTCTCAAGAGCATTGGTAGGAATTCCCAGTCGGCATTTCGATAGTCCCTGTATTGATAGTAAACCGGGGAACTCTTAGGTGTGTATTTAGTTGTTAGTTGTAAGGGTAGGGTGCAGTACAGTATGTTGTGGTCACTGTTGTCGAGTTTATCCCTCACCTCTATCGAGATCGGCTCTATTTTGTGGCAGAGGATTAAGTCGAGAATATTGTTGTGTCGTGTTGGGAGGCGTACGCACTGCTTCCATCCTCCTACATCTATGGCTTCTAGGATCACCTCGTAGGTTCTCGGTCCAGTGCAGGTATCCCAGTTCACTCCAGGGAGGTTGATATCGCCACAAACTAGTTTGAAGTCGAACCCCAGCTTGGGTACAACCTCTAGTATTTCTCCGGTAACCGTATCAGTCGTTATTGGGCTGTTAGGGGCTCTGTATATACATCCCACAAGAATGTTATTTTCATTCGTGTGGATGCTTATCCACTTGGATTCTGGGAGTTTGTCGATAGTTAGGTTTGTAAAGGTATTGGAGATAGTGAATTTAGAGGCATATATTAGACAGCCGCCTCCTCTCTTGTCTACTCTCTCATTCCTGTGGATGTTATAATTATCAATTATCAGCTTTGTGTCAGGTATATCAGTAGTAAGCCAAGTTTCAGTTACCAGAATCAGTGTTGGCCGCCCCATGTATACCAAGCTGCGAAGGGAAGTTTCTTTGTTAAGGAGAGATCGAGCATTTAAAAGCATAATTTTCAGAAAACCAGGGTTGTTGGGATAGCTAGTAGGTTTTCTTGTTACTATCCCTAACTCCTGGTTGCCTATGTTATGTTCAGAGGGATCCTCATATGAGACATTGTCAGCGTGTTTACTATTCCCTGGACAAATTGTGCTGCCAGGGGGGCTATTGTTTGCTGCAAGCGAAAATAATCCTGTTGCATATAATCGTTTATGGCCTCATGACGTGGGTATCTAGGATCATTTCTCTGCATAAAATAGTCTGTTTCACTGTTCACATTGTAATTCACAGGGCCATAGTACCTTGTTTTTAGGTTGTTTTGAGAATAGTGCGTGCTAGGTCTTACGTAGTTGTACATTTGCTGACTCATCTCGTGAGTGTACCTAGAAGGACCAGGGGCCAATCTATACCCGTTATGCCGAGGGTTCGAGTATATATTTCCGTCGATATGGTACCTAGTGGTGTCCCGTCTGGCAGCCCATATGTTTTCATTATTGATTATGGGTCCAGTCCTCAGGTTATATGTGCCTAAAGGCATATTACGACCTCGGCTATTGCGGAAATCGTGGGTATCACTCTGCTGTTTTATCAGCTGGGTGCCCCTTGCATATCTGCTGGCGTGTGATTTTGTGTGGGTAGAGCTACTTTCGCCGTTAGTTCTCACCTTATGCAGTCTATCGTCCTCAATTCGTCTACTACTCTTAGTTCGACGAGGAGCTCTTCCATTCACGTCTTCCGTCTCCTTTATGGGAACTGGTGCAATGAGTGCATAGTTATTCTCGAGGCTTATATGCTGCTTGTTGGGGTTGTCACAGAGGAGGTATGTAGACGCATGAGGAGAAACCATGGTTTTAGGGGACTTCTTTACGGCTTTTAGAGTGGGATTATCTTGTTTGGGCCTGGGTGCAGTGTGCGTTGGTGGCACAGTGGTTAAGAATCTCGCCGACCATGCACATTGTCCGGGGTTCGCGCCCACACTGGCGCACACCTGATATCTATGGACGGCATGCAAAATTTGGGCTACCGATATCCACGCTGAAAATTCCATACTTGTACCAAAAATACCGTGTGGAATCAAGCTGTAACCAGAAAAAAAGAAATAAATATTCTATTTACAGAAACAGGTTTCACCTGACTATGAGGAATTCTGTGAGGAACTGGGAGGTATTTTGGAACATGTACAAGATTATTATTTTGTAACTATTTCTTAACATTGCATTACTTGTACAGGGATGTTTATTTCAAATTGCGCACTTCTACTTCTCACGAATCTGATTGGTCGCCAGAGGTAGTTTCTTTTTGGGCTGCCATAGTTTGGAGTTGCCGGCTGACGTTCAGTTGTTTAGGCAATATATCTGAATAGCGCTACCTTTTCAGGTTGAGTATCCCATGGCCAGGAATTTACTGACTTTTATTATCCCAGTTGGTGTCTATCTTGAATTTCATACAGAATCTTCCAAGTCACTGAATCATTTGGTGACAGTTCTTTGCAGAATATCCAGAGAAGTGACTCGATTTAAATTTGTCGATGAATGCTTGCAGTCTCACTGCTTTTCTCGCCATCTCATGAAGTCACTACGTACTCGCCAGTTATCACCATCTCTCAAAAAACGTCGACGCCTTACGAAATCGCATGTCGAATCAATAGAATATCTGATTTCAAAATGAAGAACTGAAGTCTGATGCCTTGATGGTGTCGTCAGAAGTTTGAATATACTATACCGGATCAGATTCGTCAGTTTTATTCAGGAGACTCAACAGAAAATATGTGCATATTTTTATAAAGCACTGTCGAAATCCTTGACAAAGGAGAAAATATACGACGTCTTCTCAGAAAATCCTGAGGAGCTTTTCTGTAACCTGTCGAGTCTGAAGTTAAATCGCATTGAAATGGAAGCGCTTTATTGTGGATTTAACTTTCATATCCTGAATAAATGTGTCGCAAAAAGAGATGTCACAGCGCAATTCAAAAACTTATTCTACCAGCTGAATGACCTAACTCCAGTTGAAGATGAGAAGAAAGCCTGGTTCAAGTCTAAACTGCTGGAAGTTAAACATCAGCACCTCATTTCTCCAAAGTCATATTCCCAAATCCTCTGAAGGGCATAAAAGAGCAGTGAGAAATGTTAATGTAGTTGAATTGTAGTTGATCAATTCATGCTTGTTTGCTCAAACCCAACCTCACTTTAAAAATGATGACTATCCTTTGAGCTGTGTTGTGACTAAAGGGACGGTATCCGAGATTACTGTATGAATAAACTCTTTTACCACCTCCTAGTGTTCATCCACAGATAGCACATCCCATGCTAAGGACGGTCTACGTCGAACAAGTGCCTCTGCATTTCTGCATAGTCAGCCTTGCTGTAACACAGACATGGTCGCGTAACATCCCGCTGCAGATGCTCACGGAGAACGAGATCGAAACCTATGACTGAATGGTCGCTACTTCCTAGAGGAGTCATGATCTGAATCTTTTCAACGAGTAGTTGCTCACCAGTTAGAATGTAGTCTAGCTTTGATGAATTTCCACCGGGCGCCACCTAGTGTCGTCTCCAACATTTTCAGATAGTCTCGTATTTCGAATAGTTTGCAACACATTTCGGCCGAATTTCAACGATGTATTGGAAATAAAGTTGTTAATGAAGCATTGCGCCGGACCACCCTCAAGATCTATACAGTGATGTAAACCTTAGAAGCCAAACGAAGGTTATTCGGAAGCTGTGAGTATAATGCGTCAAAAGGTTTGGAAGACCTTCGAGGATTGTAAGGAACGTATTCGAGGCTGTCGAAGGTAATGGTAGGCAATTACGAGATGACTCCAAGGCACTATCTGAGTATCTGGATAATCTCATGACTTACAAGAATACGTTGATTTCGATGATTTGCATGAGCGATCTGAACTCCCTCCCAGAGGTAATACCGAGACGCCTACCTACTCGACTGCAAAGGAAATGGGTGAAGATAAGCTCTCGTATAGAGGATGAAGGTATTGCGCCAAAGTTGGATGATATTCTCAAAATCGTGAAAGAGAGATGTCAGTGCAGTTGAAGATTGAACGATCAATTCATTGTTGTTTGCTCAAAATCAACTTCCCCAATTTTCGCGGAGGCATCAATACGACAGTCATCGTCTCATCGGTCGCTGTTCAGAAAGAAGTCAGGACAAAACCGTCAGAAGTAATATTGTGGCTTATTATTGTAATATTTGTTCATAGACCTTAGTTGTAAAGTTGGCTATATGTTGGTGTTACAATAAAGAATTCTCGAGTCGCCAATCGGTGTTTTGGTTTTTGCGTCAGTAAGTATTGAGCGTTTCTGGGAAGCTTCGAGGGACAGCGTGAGGCCCGGAGTTGCAAGAGCTGGGTGTTAACGGTTTACGAGACGAGGCTGAGAGTTTTTGACGGTTTCGGACAGTTGGTGACAGTTTGGATAATCACCGTTCATCTTTCCTGGTGCCGGCCGAGTCTTCTTTGAACAAGCAATATCTGGAACATTTTTCGGAATTGGGTCAAGTTCAACAATGCCTGGGTCAAAGAAGCGACAATGCGTGTTGGATGCAGACAGGAAAGTAAGTCATGTTGACTTGTCTGTTACATTTAACGATGTGTCTGATTTTAGACATGATATGGTTGCTTTTACTGTTTCGCCGTCTAGGGATGATAGGAATATCAAACTCCCTAAATTTGAACCACAGTTTTTCGACGGAAACCCAGCTGATTATTTACAATTTGTAAAGGAGTTTGAGATCATGTTGAGTGGTTTTGTATTAAATGATGAATTGAAGTTAATGTATTTGATGAGGTATTGCACTGGAGATGCTGCTGCAAGCTGTACAGTGCTGTGGGTTTATGAAGCCAAAAGAGGGACACTACGAGGCTATGAGCATATTACGTCAAAGGTTTGGAAGACCTTCGATGATTGTAGGGAAATTATTCGAGGCTATTAAGGGTAATGGTGGTCAATTACAGGATGACTCCCAGGCACTCACTGAGTTTTTAGATAATTTGCTAATTTACAAGAATGGAATGATTTCGATGAATTGCATGAGTGACCTCAACTCGAGTATTATCCTAGAAGTAATAGCGACACGCCTACCTACTCGACTGCAAAGGAAGTGGGTGAAGATAAGCTCCCGTATGGAGGATGAAGGTATCGAGCCGAAGTTCGATGATATTCTAAAGCTAGTAAAAGATAGTGTGAATCAAGCTGTGAGCAAGTTTGCCAGTATATTTCATCCCAGCCCTAGAATAGAGCAGTCTGAGGGTAAAACGCAAGCATTGATGATGAAAGGGTCTCAGAGGGGTGGAAATCGAGAATGCTCTATGGTGTCTAGTAATGCATATAGACTTAGTGAGTGTAACAGCTTTCGTGGTACATCCTCAACAGATAAGTTACAAGCTGCAAGACAAACACGGTTGTGTTTTACAAATTTGCAACAAGTACGCAAGAAGATGAACTGTGAATCAGTGACCAAGATTAGTGATAAGCTTAATTTGAAATCAGGGTCTGACTCCGAATTGTGTGACGGTAACGGTGTGATCAAGAAGTCTTTAGTTGCAACTGGTAAGCCATTGTTGAATAGAGTGTCACAGAAGAGAGTTACAGTCTCAGAGGACAGTTCTGACTCCGCCAGTTTACGAGGTATTACTAGTCAGAGTGAAGTTATAAAACCCTTAAGGATTTGTGAGGAGGAACCAAAATTGTCTACTCCTGTTACTGAAGAGTTTGAAAATGATGAAACTGACGGTAAAGTGAACATTCGTGATAATGATCGTGATACTTCACATTTGTCTTTGATTGATCATGACGAGATGAGGAGAATGCCTACTACTGCTGAGTTGAACAAAGCTTCTGAACAACTACAACGTGAAGTAGAATTGAATTCAGATGCAGTTGCAGAAGGCATGCATACTTGTCAGACCGTCAGTATAATTGATCAGCGTGTAGCCCACCTATAATCAGATGATAGTGCTAAACCCTAACTAGTAGTGAAAGAGAGCAGTGGTGGTAATCTTGCAGTTAGACAACTTTCTGAATGCCGAACAACAACAGCTTCTGATCCACCGCTAACTTCATCAACTGGTATCAATCAGTTGTAGTTGGTGTTGCCATCCACAATGAAACAGATGCCCATCAACTCAAGTATCTTCTGCAATGACTATGATAGTTTTGGTGCGTTTGAAAAGACGAAAGATATTGCTCAGTTTAGTGAGAATAAGCCAAGTATAAACGAGAGAGTAATTGTTAAATTGACTTGCATGAATAAAGGCATTTCTAGTTTGAAGTTACTATTTGAATGCTATTATCTTTGGTGTAAATTACTCTGTTTCTACACTTGGTTGATGAGATATGTCGTGTGTTTGTTGGCCATCTGTATTCTACGGTACAATGACATGAGACTGTTGCCATTCAGATTTGAGGATATAGCTGATAGAAGGAAGTTAGCAAATGAACTCTGCGACGATTTTCCAACCTAGAGCGTCAACCTGAGAAGGGTTGTAGGCGTACTGCTGTAAGTCCTACAGTTCTTCAAATGGTAGCGCATCAATGAGCAGCCCAATGTGCTTGGTTTATGATCTTGCACATATGTTCATATTGTATATACTGAATTGATATCATCTGTCATCTAGCTGTTGGTAATTCTGTTTGTGTCCGGACGACTTCCACTTGGATCATCAACCTGAGAAGGAATGTGGGCGTACTGCTGTAAGTCCTACAGTTCTTCAAGGGTAGTTTGTCGTGTCAGAATCCACAACATTTCGTGTGTTGATTGTACATATATTTTTGTTAAATAATTGTGTGAGTTCCAATTGATGTAATTGTTGGTTAATCTTGTTTGTGTCCGTACATTCCACAACTTACAGTCGTCAACCTGAGAAGGGTTGTAGGCGTACTGTTGTAAGCCCTGTAATTCTTCGAAGGAATTCCACCAAGACATGATCGGCGAGTTTGTGTGTACTGTTTGTATATATGTGTGGTGTGTCATATCAATTGGTGTATTTTGGATTCATTGTGTTTTCTCGTTGTCTCGATGGAATTCCTTGGAAGAATCGCAGGACTTACACCAGTACGCCTGCAACCCTCCACAGGTTGACGATTGTAATTTTTCGAATGTCCGGACACAAACAAGATTAACCAACAACTACAATAATTTGAACTCACACAGTTATTTAACACAAACATATGTACAATCAACACATCAAAGTGGTGGGTTCCGGCATGACAAACTACCCTTGAAGAACTGTAGGACTTACAGCAGTACGCCTGCGGTGAGAGCAGGCTGCTAGCCGATTGGTAGACATTAATCTACGTCGATGTCTAGGTCACTAACATTGGCCGTGAGAAAATATGAACGAGGCTGATTCAACAACCAATCACAGCAGACTTAAACGTGGGCAAATATGATTCGCAGATAGATGGCTTCACTTTTCGATGTTACCCGAAACAGCGAATCAGAAGACTGCGTACTTCTACTTGAATAACCTATATTAATGTACAGGAAATATGTATAAATACGTGTTGATTTCCGTAATAGAACGATCTGAATTAACTCATTGACATTTTGACTCTGTTTAATTATCTTTGACAAACTTATCGCCATTTGATTGACAAACTATTGTATTGTAATTAAAATGCCATGTATATTAGAGTAGAGCCGGAGATGAGGATCTGATTGAAAAGTAAATATCTTTTAGCTCAATCTTTCAATTTTATAGAACAGTCTGTTGCCGGCCCTTGTCTTCTGTTGTTACAGGCCTACAACCCTTCTCAGGTTGACGCCCTAGGTTGGAAAATCGTCGCAGAGTTCATTTACTGACTTCCTTCTATCACCTATATCCTCAACTGTGATCTGTGACACGCCCATGTCATTGTATCGTGGAATGTAGATGACTAACAAACATACGACGTATCTGACCAACCAAGCGTAGGCACAGAGTAATTTACACCAAAGATAATAACATTCAAATAGTAATTTGAAACTTGAAGGGACTTTATTCGTGCAAGTCAGTTTAACAATTACTCTCTCATACACAGCTGGCTTATCCTCAATAAACTGACCATTGACTTTCGATCTTTCAAACGGACTGTAGGATTACCACCATTGATGTCTTTTATTATTAGCTCCAGTTTAGCCTTAACATCTGTCGATAGGTGGACTACACGCGGATCATTTGCACTGACGGTCTCACGAGTATCCATACCTTCTGCAACCGCATCTGCTCTAAGTCCACTTCACGTTCAAGCTGTACAGAACCCTTGTTCAACTCAGCAGTAGTAGTCATTCCGTTCATCATATCACGATCAACCAAGGACAAATGGGCTCTATCATGACGATTGTCACAAATACCCACTTTACCGTCGTCTATCTGGTCGACTTCATCATTTTTAACCTCTTTAATAACAGCAGTAGATGATTTGGGTTCTTCCCCATAAATCCTTGCAGGTTCTATACCTTTACTCTGACTAGTAATACCTCGTAAACTTGTGGAGTCAGAACTGGACTCTGAAACTGTAGCTCCGTTCTTCTGCACAAACTGTGGTGTCGTCTGTGACACTCTATTCAACAATGGCTAACCAGTTGCAAATACAGGCTTCTTCACTGCACCATTATCGTCACACAATTCCTAGTCAGAACTTGGTGACGCTGATTTGACATTTAGCTTACCACTAAACTTGCTCACTTCTCCACAGTTCGCCTTTGTATGCACTTCTTGCAGACGTGTAAAACACAACTGTGTTTGCCTCGCAACTTGTAATCTATCTGTTGTGGACGTTTCACGAAAGCTGTTGCACTCACTAAGTTTATATGGATTACTAGACACCATACAGTATTCTCGATACCCACCTTGCTGAGACCATTTCGTCATAAATGATTTCATGTTGCTCTCTGTCTTCTCTATCCCAGGAGTGAGATGCAGTATACTGGCAAACTTGCTCCTAGCTTGATTGACACTATCTTTCACCAGTTTCAGAATATCATCGAACTTTAGCTCAATACCTTCATCCTCTATACGAGAGCTTATCTTCACCCATTTCCTTTGCAGTCGAGTAGGTAGGCGTCTCGGTATTACCTCTGGGAGGGAGTTCAGATCGCTCATGCAAATCATCGAAATCAACGTATTCTTGTAAGTCATGAGATTATCTAGATACTCAGATAGTGCCTTGGAGTCATCTCGTAATTGCCTACCATTACCTTCGACAGCCTCGAATACGTTCCTTACAATCCTCGAAGGTCTTCATATCTTCAGAGTATCCTTCGTTTGGGGGCATGAACTTACAGCACCGTATAGGTCTTGAAGCAACACTAGTGCACTAGCTCAACAAATACACTAACTTCATTTCGTCATTTAATACAAAGCCAGTCAACGTGACCGCAAACTCCTTTACAAACTGTTGATAGTCAGCTGGGTTTCCATCAAAGCATCAAGGTTCAAACTTAGGAATTTTAAAATTTCTATTATGCATAGACGGCGAATCATGGACATCAAACTTATCATGCTTATCATCACACGCATCATTACATATAACAGGCAACTCATTATTACTTACTTTCCTGTCTGTATCCAAGACGCATTGTCGCTTCATTGACTTAGACATCAGTGATCTTGACGAAACAATTCAGAAAAGTTTCAAATAACACTTTTCCAGAGAATACTTGCAGACGCGAGTAAAGACGAATCGGCCAGAAATTAAACGAATCATTCAATGGGTTTATCAGAAACTTTGAAATCTCCAGGTCGAACTACACTGGATTTCACACTGTCCTTGAAAAACTTTCAGGAGCTTTGCGTGATAACCAACGCGAGAAACCAAAACACTGTTTGGTGACTAAACAACCGTTTATTCTTGCACCAATAAAGAGCCAACAATAAGGTTATTGTTCACAAATTCTATGAATAAATGTCATGACAGTAAATCACAATAATACTTCTGGTAGTTTTTCTCTGTCTTCCAGCGAACAGCGAACGATGAGACGATGAGTGCAGTATTGATGACTCCCCCAAAATATATGTAGTTGGGTTTGAGCAAACAAGCATAAATTGATCGTTCAATCTTCAACTGTATTGAAAGTTGAGGCTCTTGTTTGACGCAGACCGGAGATTTCAATGTCCCATTACTAAACCATGGCTTGGAGTATGCTAAAGGAAAATTCGGCCGAAATGCGTTGCAAACTATTCGAAATACGAGACTATCTGAAAATGTTGGAGACGACACTAGGTGGCGCCCCGGTGGAAATTCATCAAAGCTAGACTACATTCTAACTGGTGAGCAACTACTCGTTGAAAAGATCCAGATCATGACTCCTCTAGGAAGTAGCGACCATTCAGTCATAGGTTTCGATCTCGTTCTCCGTGAGCATCTGCAGCGGGATGTTACGCGACCATGTCTGTGTTACAGCAAGGCTGACTATGCAGAAATGCAGAGGCACTTGTTCGACGTAGACCGTCCCTTAGCATGGGATGTGCTATCTGTGGATGAACACTGGGAGGTGGTAAAAGAGTTTATTCATACAGTAATCTCGGATACCGTCCCTTTAGTCACAACACAGCTCAAAGGAAAGTCATCATGTCTAAAGAGAGGCACGCAACGTATTCTGCAAGCAAAGAGGAAGGCTTGGTTTACGTGGCGCGTATCTAAGAGTCAGATCGACCACGACGCATACCTTGAACTCAGAAACCGGTGCAACGCAAGAGTCAGGAGGAACAGGAGGTCATTCTATGCTAGCCTTGCTAAGAAAATTCCTAGCAAGCCCCGAAAACTTATACCGATTCATGTCGGAATGGAAACCATTCAACTAGGGGGCATGCGCCTCAATAGGCCCAAACGGTCAATATCTCACTAGTAGGGAGATGGCTGAAACATTCTGTTTAGCCTTCACCAAACAGCTAAACAGCACTTTGGGTACTACCGTTACGGACCAAAATGGGGGCACTACTATTTCACAGGAGGAAGACCTAGTTGCTACTGCCCAAATAAACCCTGTAATAGTTCTGAGGGAGCTACAGCGACTCACATATGGGAAGTCCGCTAGGTTGTGATGACATGAGGCCATCTGTTTTGAAACGGTGAGTAAAGCTCTCTGTAGGCCCTTATGCGACTTGTTCCAACACTCAATGGATTCGAAGAAACTGCCAAGGGAGTGAAAAAGCCATCATTTCTGTGATCTTCAGATTGGGGATAGGCGAAATTCCACTAGCTATATACCAGTAGCTCTACTCCCAATGGTATAAGGGCTACTGGAAAGTATTACTGACGATCACATCAGGGAATACCTCGATAGGTTTTATATGCTCCATGAAGCAAAACACAGTTTCAAGCAGATCCTGTGTTACTAACCTTCTATCAGCTTGTGATTATTGGACATCATGCTGGAATATAAGTATTACGGTCAGTGTGGTCTTCCTAGACTTTGAGAAGGCATTTGACACCGTTCACCGTGACCTCCTCCTACACAAAATAAGCCAGGCGGGTATAGGTAAGCCATTTCTGTCATGCTTAAAGGACTACCTAGCTGAAAGGCAATTTTGCACTATGGTAAATCGAGTATGATGATCTTGGCACAGCTCGTCATCAGGAGTGTCTATCCTAGGACCACTGATGTTTTTGGTTTTTATCGATGATCTACCACGCCGTCTGAGCTGTCCGACTCTTCTATACCCTGATGACGTAAAGATATGGGGGGCGATAAAGCGTCCGGAGGACTCAGATAGGCTGCAGGTAGATCTAAACCCTCTGGAAGACTGGACAGTGGCCAGTTGCGTGACTTTCAACCCGAAAAAGTGCAAAGTAGTGAAGTTGTGCACCTGTAGACTGCATAATGGAAGTTACACCCTGTGAAATGAAAGCTTGTCCTGCACAGCGTCGGAACGCGACTTAGGTCTACTTCGAACGGAGAAAATGGACACAAGCGTAAATTACACTAGGGATGTAGCGAGGGCATATGCGGTCATACACTTTACACATAGACAGTTAGGTGCACCCACTCCCGAGCTCTTTCTAAGGATGTACAAAACATACGTCAGACCACACCTTGAGGTGCATAATATTACTGCACCCTCAGTGCTTAGAAGAGAGTCCAACAACGGGCAACAAAAGGAGTGGTTGGTCTCCGAAAATACCATATGATGAAAGGCTGAAGATATTAGGCCTATTCACTGCTAGCCACCGACGTCTTAAGGGGGATTTGATTACTGCCTACAAAATAACAAATGACTAGAATCACCCAAACAAAAGTGTTCTGCCATTGATTAGGTATAGGCTCCCTCGTGGAAATTCCGGAAGGATGGCTCACCAGAGGGCAAGGACCCGGGTGCGCTCCTACTTCTTTTCACTGCGGGTTTGCCGTCCCTGGAATTCCTTGCCGGCAGATGTATCTGTGGCACCGTCTTTGGACGCCTTTAAGTGAAGGCTGGACAACCATGCAGTGACACAAGGACTGCATCCAGATGGTTTATCCCCTTAAAATCGCATGCACCATTCGGGGTAGACAATTAAACTTGTCGTTTTACTTCTTCTTTACTTCTTCCGTCTTACTCTCCCGACAACTTTAAATACACTTATTATTATTATCATTATTACCGATATGTATTATTCATATTAATCTTCAAATTTAATCAGCTGACTGTTGTTACGTTTTCTTATTTCTTTTTCTGTCTGTTAGTTTGAATAACTTCACTAATTACATCTATTATCACTATCTCTTTTCTCTTGTCGACGATACCGGGGGGACCCATGGCGAAAGGATCAACTCCATTCACAGTAATAACAGTCTTAACTCAACTCATACTACATACTGCGTCGGTGGCAAAGCGGTTAGGACTCTCGCCGACCATGCACATGGTCCAAGGTTCGATCCCCTGCCGACGCACACCTGATATCTATGGTCGGCCTGCGAATTTTGGGCTACCGATATCCATGCTGAAAATTCCATACTTGTACAAAAAATACGGTGTGGAATCAAGCTGTAATCAAAAAAATAATTAATCCCATCACTACTCCCTTTGTAGTCAACCAAGGCTACGACAGTCGAGTGGTGGGACGAGCTACGCAGAAGTTTACCGAAGATCAGGAACCTATACCTTACAATCAAGAAGCGAGCACAAAGAAATCAAATTGGTTTATACTAGCTAGTAAAAACGATATTGGATTGTATTTTCGCGCATAGTATGAGTTATCGTGATCATGACAACGGAGGCATTATAAGCGTTATGGTTTGTGAAAATTGAGTGCATTTAATCAGCTATAAGCCTTTACACTGTACAATAGCAATATTTTGTATGTTATGTTCATTATAATGCGTAAACTTTTCTTGATATCCCAAACGAAATATTACGAAGAAAGGCCTGCATTTAAAGGGATTATACGTGGAAATGACTTATTTTTGTTTGGGAGCCTCAAAAGTTTGATATTTGCCAGTGGTGTTAAGATTTCCTGGTTGTTAATTGACTGCAGGCAGTGGCTAATGTTATGGCAGTTATTCTATGAGATTCAGGCTTTTGATAGATGATAAACTTGCAGATATAATTTAGATATCCGTTCTGAGGAGCTTAAGCATTTTTGTTTCCATCCGTGATGAGTGAAATCCTTCATAAGACATCGAAGAAATCATTTGATGAATGAGAGAAGCGGCTGAATTTCGCAGTGGTTCTGTCCATTTTGATGAAATTCATGGTTAGAATCGCCAAGTGGAAGGTGTGATACTTGTTAAATTTACATTGTCACATGGAATCTCGGAAAGCTGTAACTGCTTACTGCATCGAATGTCATCGACTTATCTTGATATCAGTGTGCATTGGGATAAGGAGAATACTATAGATGGTTCTTCTGAATTGTAACACTGCTTACAATTAGTAGTAATAATATATTAAATTCTATCTATGTAGGAAACACCAGCTGTACAGGCATGAATGTGTATTATTTAAATTTCATAGACTTGGGTTATGGTGAATTTACATGGGTTCTGTCCTTTCTGACTTTAGTGTGTTGGAACGATCTGTCAGGTAGTCATTCACTGGATGACATCAAGAAATACAATAGATTTTCCTTCTGAAACGTAACAATGCTTACAGGTAGTATTACCGTCTTGTCGAAGAGTAGCTTGCAGCTGCATCTCACCGCCAGTCACCCGTCATGTGAATCATATCAATCCTAATAATCATTGTTGTTTGGGTCAGTAAGGTATTCTGAGCTCCTTCAGGAAGAATCTGTTGCTATGAAGGATATGGAGGTTACACTTAATAACAATAATATTCTACTTTATTTAAATAACAGTACTTGTAATACAGAATGGAATTCTCAGCATTTGTCACAATATTGCATATGATTTACTCAAAGCATAAATAAAATTAAAACAAGATCCACCAGAGCAATTTGTCCTCATTTACGGTAGAAAGTGAAAATTTTCGAAGTACAAAATCAGAATAATAAATATAATGATAATAATAAAAAAAACACAACGATAATAAGAGTGACGGTGAATTTTGTGGTGATTGACAATTTCTATCTCTGTATTGTTTAAATACTTACTGTTCTTTGTCAATATATTTCTTATATGAATTGAATAATAATTCCGCCAAATACAAAATTCCTGAATTCCGCCCTCTCTGTGTTTTGGTTGGATTCTTGTAATTCGGCCATCTAGAAATGCTAATACTACGATTACAAATAATTACCACAAATTGGTGTCGCGATGGAACTAAATAACCTTGGAAAGTTTCCTATAAATGGTTCACCGCGGGAAATTGCTGTTTATCTTGAATGCTTCAATGCATGGTGCATTTCAAAGAATGTTCGGGATGACAAAATTCCAGCACATTTCATTACTGCTATTGGGTTAGATGCATATAGCTTAGTGAAGACTCTGGCGTTTGCAGATAAACCAATTTGTCTGCCATATATATGGCCGACAGTATGTTGACTTATATCGTCTTAAGTCAAAATTGACTAGCGCTGCATCGTCAAAGAAGATTGGTTAATAAACTTACGTAGTCTAGAATTCTTCCGGCGGTATGGTTCGACATTAGCTGGTGGTCTGCTGTCATTTAGCGTATTATTGATACTTGACGGGGAAATGTTAGAGCTCATGTTACCTGGAAGAAATCGGAAAACCGGTTAAAAAACGGATTCATGCAGTCTACACAACTTATACGCTATGCCTAATAATAAAAATGGCCGGTACTGTTAAAGTCGCAATATAAAACGTATCACTACGCAAGTAATTACTTGGAAAACTTCGTAAAAAAGAAGGGTGACAAACAGGACAACTCACAACAAAGGAAGTAAAAATGGTGGATTCCGCCGCTTCGAAGGATTTCAGTGCAGTAAAACATTTCTCAGGTAGGAGCCTGTGGTGATGTATTCAGATAGTGAAAGTACATTTAATTGATTGTTTATATTAAAAGAGTTTATTATTTTAAATTATGTATTATTATTCACTAATTCAGATTCATTGTAACGCAGTTCTGAAAAGTTAACTGTCATTGGTTGAGTAAGTACATCAAGGTTACTCCCATTGTTTGATTTGTAGCCAATAACCGTTCATCAGGCTGCCCCGAAAATTCTGCAATGCTCCCTAAGTTTTCCTCGGAATCTGCAATGTGCCCTAAGTTTGCCCCAAAAAGTCTGCAATTTGCCCAATGTTTGCCCCAAAAATTCCGCAATGCACCCTAAGTTAGCCAAAAAGTCTGCAATTTGCCCGAAGTCTGCCCCAAAAAGTCTGCAATGCGCCCGAAAAAAATGCTAGCTGGGATGACAAAATCCGTGAACTTCTAATAGCTCACTTCCGTATAACTACTTTTGAAACATGAGAGAGGGCTCAGTTCAACAAACTGGTTCGTGCTCCCAATCACAAAATTAGAGACTCCATTCTTCAGCTTCAGACACAAGCTTCAAAGTGCAACTTTGGATATCAGCTGCATACTCAACTACGTGATCGTCTAATTACTGGAGTGAATATTCCCAAGTTAGAGAAAGAGTTGATTCAGATTCCTTCTTGTACCTTCCAAACTGCTTAAGATTTATGTATTACACATGAAGATGTCAACAGTGAATATCAAGCTCCCACTACGTCAGTATCTGATGTCATGCTGTCCAAAGTCGAAAATACAAGTGTTCATGTAAAGAAATCCAAACTGTCGTCCACATGTAATGGAATGCGGCGAGAGATCAAAAACATTAAACCGTGTTTTTCCTGTGGAAAGATTCATCTACGAAGCACTTGCCGTTTTTGGGGTGCTAAGTGTCATAAATGTGGTAAAGTTGGACACATCAAGACTGTTTGCAGAAGTTCGAATACTTATGTTGCTCAACATTCTTATAATTCTCCCAATCTGTCTAGTAAAATTGAGTCAATGTGTCTTTCAACTTTTCAAAATACTCAAGCTCATCCAATGAAAACCTCCACTACAAGTTCACCAACTCAAGCGTCAACTGTTTTCAAAAATGAGGTAGCCGAGTTGCAATGCGAACTGTCGAAAACACGAGAAGAACTGAATGAGATGAGAGAGCAACTGATTAAAATGGAGGAATTGCTGCATATGCATAGACTGCGTCTGTTGGATGCAGAACATACAAGTACCTATGAAAGTCCTGCAAAACTATTCAAATCTCGAATTCTCAGAATGCATCTGATGTTCACGACTTCGAATGTACATTAATACAAAAGGAATGACTAATAATAATAATAATAATAATAATAATATATTCTCATTTTGTACATGAGAGACGCCAGTTTACAGGCATCATCAATATGATAAATTACATATACGATTAGCAATCATAATTAATAATAATGTTTTAATAAAGTACACATTTTTTCCTACTTGTGTAGGACACACCAAATATACAGGCATGGATAAGCATAAATTAAATTTCATAAATTCGGTTTATGGTTAAGTTACATGGTTGCTGGCGTTTTTGTTTTAATAATAATTATAATAATGTATATTCTCATATAAACATATAAATTTACATGAAAATGCATGCCATTTTTTTAGGTCTGTGGGAACAATATGATAACCAGTCATTCAATGGAGCACATCATGAAATATAGGAATATTGACTTCGCATTAACAAAAAAACCCAAGTAAGTTTCGGATGGATTAAAAATACTTGGGAAAAAATAAAGCTTGAAGTTATTCCACAATATAACAAGTCATTCAATGGAGCACATCATGAAATATAGGAATATTGACTTCGCATTAACAAAAAAACCCAAGTAAGTTTTGGATGGATTAAAAATACTTGGGAAAAAATAAAGCTTGAAGTTATTCCACAATATAACAAGTCATTCAATGGAGCACATCATGAAATATAGGAATATTGTCTTCGCATTAACAAAAAAACCCAAGTAAGTTTTGGATGGATTAAAAATACTTGGGAAAAAATAAAGCTTGAAGTAATTCCTCAATATAACCTGGGTGTGTACAAATCCGAATCTCATTTTTGATTTGATTTATATCCAAATTGGGTAATAAGGAAGCTATTTTTACAGATACGATCAGTTATGTTATAAGCTACAATCGTGAAGTTGTATTACAAATTGATACTTTTCCATTGGTATAAGAGTATATTCCACAAATGTAATCCAGGTTGCGTCGTGGAGAAAGTTAATTCGTTATTAACCAGGCAACTGAAAGATACGGGACCAATAATGTTTGCAGATCATTTGTCATTGTAAATGGTCAAATATCCACATTATTCATTCTCATTCAAAAAGTCAAATGGAAGCTGAAATGGTGAGAGAAAAAAGAAGACAAACAACAGCAACGCAAAAGAAAGCAACGGGAGTCCTTAAGGAGTGATTAATAAATATAAACATATATATTCTGTTTAGTAACTGTGGTTATTTTGGTACACAAACTAACTAGTCCCGTTATGCTAACTTTTATATTATGTGTGAACTAATATTACTGTCCTGTGTAGAAATGTTAATCATCTAGTTCCAATAATATTAAAATTTATAATTGTAGTTTGCTGTAACTACACGTTTAAACAACTTAAAATATCTATGTAGGGTGAAAAAGAGGGTGTAAGAGTCAGACGTATAAGTGCATTGTCATCTTTGAGCAGTCTGGTGACTGAGGAGATGAACACTGGAAGTGTGTTTGCATCGCGCACATTAGCTGGTAGTCTATTCCAAATGACTGAAAACTTATTTAAGAAGAAGTTGTACCGCACGTAAGTCTGACAGTGCTCTATAGCAGCTAGGTTGTGATGATTTCTAAGATTGTAACTGACGACAGCGGTAGGTTTAGTTATTGGCTCGGAGGAATGCAAGAGAAGATTAGTTAGCTTATAGTAAAAGATTAGGTTTAGCTTAAGGCGTCTTTTCCAGAGGGGTTCTAATCTTAGTCTTACGCATCTCTCATGGTATTCCAGACTACTTTCTAAACCAAGAGTTCTTGAGGTAAACTGCCGTTGCACTCCCTCTAATTTAAGCTTGTCATTTTGTCTTAGTCCGCTAAGAATAAACGGGCAGTATTCTAAGATAGGTCGGACACATACTTTGTATAATAAAACCCTAGTTTCACAACAAAAGAAATTGCGTGTTATGCATCCTATCAGCCTACGCGTTTTACGTCTGGCATAATCAGTCTGTTCAGCGAACGTTAGGTTACTAGAGTATCTAATACCGAGATCTACGACTGAATTGAGCTTAGCTAGTTTTCGCCCATTTATTTCAAGGTTTAGATCAAGCTTACTGTTGCCGATACAAATCCAGCCGCATTTGTCAATGTTAAAATTTAGGCAGGATTCAGCACACCACGTTGCAAGGCTACTTAGTTCAAGATGTATTTTATCTACCATATCGCTTAATTCATGAGTGTAGCAGGAGTAGACGACTTTGAGGTCGTCAGCATATAGGAATGGTTTACCTGAGGTGAAGCACTTGCAAATGCTGTTAATGTAGACTGTGAATAAAAGTGGACCTAGGACACTACCTTGCACGACCCCACTTGAGATCTGCCTAGGGTGAGACAATACAGATCCAACTTTGGTTATTTGTACCCTGTTGCTTAGAAATGATTTTAACCAGTTCAGTAATGGGTTGCGAATTCCACAAGAGTACAGCTTCTCAAAGAGAATACTGTGAGATACCATGTCAAATGCCCTAGATATATCGAAGTAGAGAACAACGACTAGCTTACGTGCTTCGCGATTACTAGTGATGCAGTTGAAAAAGTCGAAGTGGCAAGTAACGCAGGATCTATTTTTGAGAAATCCGTGTTGAGACCTTGTAACAAGATCCTCCCTAATTAGGTAGTCTGACAATTGATCCTTTACAACTTTCTCCATGATTCGTGAGATAACTGGGGTTATATTTATGGGTCTGTAATTGCGGACGTTTGCCCTATCACCAGATTTGTAATGTGGAATTATGAAGCTAGTTTTCCACTCACTAGGGTAAGTGCCAGTGTCCATAGATATTGAGAAGAATTTAAGAAGTAACAGGGGTATATCACACCCACTGTTTTTGAAAATTATCGAAGCGAGGCCATCCGGTCCCGTACTAGTGGAAGGTTTAAGGCTTTTAATTGCTTGTACTATTAGTTGATTAGTGAACACAATGCTTTCAAGGGAAGAGATAGTAAGGGGAGCGGTTTCACCAGGCATATGTGTTTCTAAACTAAAGTTTGCAAACCAATCACTGAAAGTTCACAGATAGTGGCAGGTTCATTGTAGATTACTTTGTCGTGAAGTAAGTATGGGATTTCCCTCGCTGACTGCATTCGTTTTTTAAGAAGTGCCGTTAAGTTATAAACTTTGGAGGTACTTTCAAGTGCCGTTAACTCTTCGTCGAGGTCCTTTTGAGAACGTAGGCGCTTGATAGATTCAAGAGACTCGTGGATTGAGAGCAATAGTGATATGTCCTTAGTGGAATAGTACTGTTTCTTCAGTTTCCTTAACTTATTACGGTGTGCCCTTGGAATATATTCAGTTCGGTGTCTACTTAATTTCACTATTTTATTTGGGGCAACTGTATCTAGACAAAGGGTAACATTCCTGTAAAACAGGGTTACTAAGGCCTCCAGGGAGTCAGTGGTAAAATAGTCATCCCATTGACAGAGTCGAATAAGTTCTTGGACTAATCCCCAGTCTGTATATTTGTAACTACGACATATTGTGCTTCCTGAGTCTTGTTTGTTTCCTGTATTTAGTGGTGAGAAAGGCAGAGAGCAGAGTACCATTCTATGGTCACTACTGGAAAATCTATTACCAACATAGTGGATACTGGGATTGTGTCATGACAAAAAACAAGGTCCAACATGTTGTCACCACGAGTAGGTGTCTGGACGTGTTGTTGCCATCCATAACAGTCTATAGTGGCAAGTAATTCGTCGAAGCGTTGGGGGCCGGAACTAGTTAGCCAATTGACTTCTGGAAGATTGAAGTCCCCTGCAATTATTTTGTAATTAGCACTAAACGAGGATGCGTGTGCAAACGATTTAGCTAATAACGCATCAGTTTCTTTTGTTGCGCTTGGTGCTCGATAAACACAGCCTATGAGAAGTTTGTACTTATCTCCATGTAAGACAACCCAGAGTGAGTCAGGTACATTATTCATTGTTTCATCTTCCACCTTACTGACTACAAATGAGTTATGTATATATATGAGACATCCTCCACCACGCTTGCAATCTCTGTTTGCACGGTGTACAGTGTAATCATCGATACCTATATGCACATCAAGTACTGAGGATGAGCACCATGACTCAGTAATCAGAGCTACAGTAGGCTTGGCGACTAATAATAATGTCCTTAGTTCAGATATCTTATTGATTAAGGAGCGTGCATTAATTAGCAATATCGTGAATAAGTCACGGGATACTACAAACTGGCTTAAAATGTCACCATAACCTAAATCTATTTGTGCGTCAGCACCGCAAGAATTTATGAATGAAAAGGAGGTCGGACTGGGTGTCTGCACATCGGAGTTGGTGTGCAATGAGGTGGTCCTAGGTGCCATGGGTCGTACCAGTGATTCAGGACACCTGGAAAATTTACCATGTGTTCCTGGATATAAGGGTAGTACAGGTTGGGCCTAGGTTGGCGGTTAAAAGGCATAGCATCAGAAGGTCTACCCATCCAACTGCTATTCGTCATACCGGTATACACCTTCGGGTTGTTTTTATAACTTAAAGGGAATTGTGAAGGAAGGTGCTTTGGCTGCAAGACTTTAGGAGTCTTGGAGCCTGACTTTCTATAAGGTGGAGCATGCGGAACACCTCCAGATGTACTTATGTTTCGAGAGGAGTTTTTCGTAACAAGTGATGGTTTGTTGGCATTCTTACTCTCAGCAGGCTTATTGAATACAAAGTATTCTTCCCCATCATTAGTCTCAACCCTGCGAAATTTGTTCATCGTGGTGAGGTTACTACGTTTGGGGGGAAATTTCTTAGAACAACTTGCAGAAGTTCTAGACCTTGTAGACCTTCTGTTGGAATCATACTACAAAAAATGGGAAATCGAGTGGTGAAGATATTAGACATCAAAGATCACTCAGTTCATAACAGACACCTGGACAAAGTGACAATAAATGAAATAATTCAGAAATAGGTCCAGATAATACTGATGAAAATAATATCACAGAATCAGTTAGAAGGTCGCAGCTACTTGCAAGCAAACCGAGACATCGTTATAAATACGCAAGGAGATATTCGACGTGTGGCGGATGTGGTGATTGACAATTTCTATCTCTGTATTGTTTAAATACTTACTGTTCTTTGTTAATATATTTCTTATATGAATTGAATAATAATTCCGCTAAATACAAAATTCCTGAATTCCGCCCTCTCTGTGTTTTGGTTGGATTCTTGTAATTCGGCCATCTAGAAATGCTAATACTACGATTACAAATAATCACCACAAATTTGTTTCAAAGAGCATTGTCGATTCGATTTGAAAATTTCAGCACGTTATAGATTATTGAATCTTATGTTCTCTACATACAGTATAGTGAGGGGAAAGGCAAAATTAATAGTTATAACACAGCCTAAGTGATGTTAACATCTTGAGAAAATAAACATACAAAGAAAAACAATTGAGAGGACTATAAATATAAGGAAAACAAGAACAATAAAGGCTGATGTTGTAAGGGTGGAAAAATGGTTTATTTCATAGTGTAAAGAAGGTTATTTAGTTCATGCCTAACACTATTTTCATCACATCATCACCATGTACAAATATGGTGTAGTGGAATTTTTATACTTAGTCATATGTGCATAAAGTATTTTCGAAAGACTTATTGTTTTACCTGAGAAGACATAACGTTGGAGCTGCGGGTAAAGTGGATGCTCACAATCTGACAAAATTCCTTTAGCAAATTTGGTGCATGAAATCAAGTGCCTATCAATGATGATGTCAACGGTACTGCATGATGGGACATCACTCGCCCCACTGACAGTCTTCAGAGTTCTACGAAGTATGATAAAGTCATTTTTAAGCAATATAGGAAAGAATAAGGGTGAACAGTAAAGAAGAATAGGTAAAATACGCGAGTTGACAAACTGTAAGAGGAGGGGTTGGGTTATGCCTGAGTGCCTCAACTTCTTAATGTAAAACGTCAGACGAAATATTCTTTTAGAAATCGCTAAGATATGGGAAGACCAGAATAGGTCAGAAGAAAGAATTATTCCAATATATTTAACTTCAGACTTGATTTCTATATCAGTATCATCAATTTTGAAAGGGTCATAGGAACCAACAGCTTCATTTAACTTTCATTTACATCGGAAGCTGAAATTAACAGTCTGAAATTTGGAATGCTTTAGTTTAAGACCATTAGACGAAGACCATTTGCTAACCTAACTTTTAGCCATTTAACTATCTCTCGGGCTACCTGGACAGCCTTTCCAGTTTCGTACATTGTACGAACATTGCACATCCCCATCCTTATTTTTGCTTTCATTGAAAGAAGGCACATCCGCTGACTGGCTTCTCGCAGACTTTCACCAGCCTGCGTCAATTCACTTCCCAGATCCCAGCAAAAAAAGGTTATTGTTTATATTTTTAGTATTTTTAATATATTTATGCGTTGAAGTTTCTGTAGCAATTTGGTTAAGTTTTGGGGGTGAAGTTGCTAGCAGCACGCCCCAACCCTCACTCTGTCTCCGGGCTTGGGACTGGTTAGAAAACTAGCGAGGTAGTAATCTAGGCGAGGTTATGTAAATTAATTATTATTTGCTTGTCAATGTCTTGCGAAACGGTGTACGACCAATTTTATCTGTATTTCTTTAAGAATGTTGAGTAGCAATGAGATCTCTGTGTTATTTGAATCCAGTGGGAAGTTGATGGAGTTCCATTCAGACGAAGACATTCGAAATCCACTAACAAATGTTTTGTGACCAAACAGATCTTTATGATTATTTGCAGAAATTGATTTTGCATATAACAACAAGAAGGGAAAGTAAGTTAACTCATTCACTAATAACCATTCAGGTACTCTTTGTTCCATTGATATAAGAATAAAACTTGTGCACTGTGGTAGAGTGTAATTCCATTATGGGTAAATTTTGTTTTGATAAAGTCTCACAGCGTTATACAGTAATGTTATCAGTAAACATTACTGTATGACGCTGTGAGACTTTATCAAAACAAAATTTACCCGTAATGGAATTACTCTTTGTTCCAGTTTGTGATGCCGGATAACCTTAAATGTGGTCGTCCAGTTGTATTAGCTTGAAATGCAAAAGAGTTTAGACTTGATGCAACTTGGATACTGAAAAGTTTCCGTGAGATAATTGGCGGTACTTCTCAAGCGAAGAATTTCATTTTGGACTATTCCCAGTCCATATGTGTAGATATACTTCATCGGTGTTGCATTGAATCAAAACGTTTGCTCTAGTATTTTTGTGTTCCACTCAATATGCTTGTGGTCAGCTTTCGGCATCCTAGATTGGTATTCCCTAGGATACGAGCTTACTTTACTAAGGTGTAATTGCGCTGGAACACTATTGATTAATGTAAATGATTACCTATAAGGACTTTAGTCAAGCTGTAGGGGACTGTTATGAGAGCTCATTAACGCTACAAATATGAGAATAATAATCCAAGTCAATGAGATGATGGGTAAAAATAAACTATAAAAAATGCACTAAAGTGTTATATTAATAAAAAGGATTACTTGGATATAAAGTTTAAGTCCTCTGCTACAAATTATCTATATAATCCACGGGAGCGTTCACTCTTGGAGTTGCGTCTGCTGGTAGATGCTATGTGCCGGTTGTAGAGTTGTATTCGGATTAGGATAATAGACTCCTGCAATAAATCCAAAGTATACAACACGGTATGAGTGGAGCAAGTAAGCAGAAATGGCCAGGAAGAAGGCGAAGACTCCAACAGTATATTGTATTTCCAATTGTACACGGAAATTATATGTATTTTAACAAGAATCATTTTAAACAAAAATCATGTGAAATGTCTCTAATTTCTAAAACTAAAAAGAAGTGTACAACCATGATGTTACGTACTCCACAAAGCCTAAGTGTCAACCTGAAGTTGCGCGATTATGGTTCCCCAGGCGTAACTGAGTGTGTAGGAGTCAATGACGAAAATTCTAACTCATGTATTCGAAATATAAGAAGAGAACTGTGGCACTGTAGTACAGCATGATTTTTGTCATAGAGTAAGTGTATTCACAAGAAGTTCATTACTATTTCGGTTGAAGCTTGATGTAGACCATATGTTTACGAGTGTTAAGATATCATTCAACATGATGTTTACATGAGACGAATAATTGAGTAAGTGGGACTGTAGCAGCCTCAGCACCACTTCACTTGCTCTGAATTGTGCCAACAAGCACTTTTCACGTCTAATAATTCAGGCCTTCATCTCTTCCTGACAGCATATTTATTTTCACTTAGATAGAACAGAGATGATGTAGTAAACGAGGTGTGAGGTATATTTAATGGAAAATAGCTACAAGTAACTGTCTGTACGGATTTGTTTGCCATGATTATTTCAGCAATGATGAATTGCTGTCAACATGTTGTCTGACGTTACTAGACTTCGACGAATAAATGAATGAAGTGCATTCTCGAATCCATTGCAAGTACCAGGTGATATAGGATTTAAGCACTTTAAATTCGCCTACTTCTTCTCTTTTGTTCTGTGGTCATGGCAGCCCTCTACTGTAGCCTTCACTACCACAGAGATTGTTTCTCTTGACAAGTGTAGCACCATGCATATGATAAATTCATGTCGTGGTGTCATTCCCAATTTCGAAAGATGTCTAACACATCTAACATATGTGATCATGGAAACTAGAGTAACACTTATTTCACTCTTCCCAGATTATTTCCATTGACTAGACTTCTTGTAAAAAATCTGTAGCATTGCGATTGATTTTCTAGAAAGTTTAGTCTCATGTTCATTTTGATGAACATTCCTTCGCGGAAAATAGCATGAAGTAACTCCATATACTTGGATATTAGAGCCAGTACGCAAAAACGTCCAGCGAGTGCGTAGTGCAAAGAGTCCCAAAGCAAGACTAAACAGCTGTCAAATACCTCCGGTCGGTTTTCCAATGGTTCTCTAACTGATGTCAGCTCATGACGAAATCCTCCAACCAATCAAACAAAATCCCTACAAAACCAATACTTGAAAATAACAAATTCTTTCGAAATGAGGCGTTTACTAATAAGTAGTTGAATAATATATGTTGTAAGTGCAACATTCATACCCATCCTAGCCACAGATAATTCCTTAAGGAGCTCAGAATACCCAAGTGATCTGGAAGCGAGTGATTATTAGGACCAGTGTAACTTGCATAATGGATGCATTAGTGGCAGGATGTGCCTGCAAGCAAATTTTTGACAAAAACATAATACTGATTGTGAGCGGTGTTACATTTCAGAAGAACAATGCGTAATATTCTTCTTGTACCAATGCACACATTGATATCAAGATAAGCTGATACCACTCGGTGCAGTCAGCAGTATGGGCTCACGACATTGTGGTATGACAACCCAGTCTTGTTATTTATCTGACACATACTCATAACGCGAACTCGCAAACATTGGATACATTTCCCTGCAAAAATTGTGTACATTGATGATTTTAGTTTCATGGTTACAAAGCCATCTTGAGTCGCATCAATTTGAAACACGTACTCAGTGCAGATTCAATGCACAAGATCACCATTTACGTGGTCTCCGTACGAAATAATAGATGAATGTTTCCCCCTCACTGTCGATCAAGGAATTCGTGCGATTAAATATGCTCATTTGCACATATTATCAATTAATTAATTACTTCTCGTCTTCTGAAGCTGCTGATCGGAGTCAGGATTATGGTGAGTCATTGCACATTGAACAGTAATTTAAGCATTCATGTTGCCATTGGCGTTCCTGACTTGTAAATTTTTTTGAAATGTGAAGTTTCCTGTCGAATATCCAGTCAACTCAAAAATGAATATTCGAGAATTCTACAATGTCACACGTTCGAATATTGCTTTCCACAATTAGTAGTTTGTCAGCTAATTTTAGGCTATTATCGAGTAGTCTGGTGGTAAGACATCATGTGAAACCCGCGAAGAAATGCAGCAAGTGAAACACCTGCATCTAATCCAGCAGGATTATTGCGTTGAACTTCGACAATCTGCACGCTATGGATATGTAGAAATCGACTTTATCACATCATATTTCCTAACAGTGTAAAGCTAAATTATCAATGTATTCACATTGACTAGGTGATTGTGGTGCGAAGCTAGTCATTTTTCTGTCTGTCACAATCAACCCCCTTGGATGAGGTTTGAGACCCAGGATTCTCGAGCAGGACAAAAGTTACTTCTTGTGGAGTGAGTGAGAGGATATGTCAAGCAGTATCGTTCCGTATTCTCCAATGGGATATTCTCTTCAATACTCTACTCATTGAACATATCAACCAGTATTATTCATTCTCATAAAATGGGAAACATGCTGGCACACATTTTATCCATGTCACTTATTCTTGAAACTGAACAAGTCATAACATTCAACCAAGCTTAATCGAATGAATTGACGCTCAGCCCTCTTGTTTTGTAGACGCGACTCTTATACTTCTAGGGGTATCCACATTTCAACGAGCAATCACTGTTAAAGAACGTAAGCAAATTCATTTCAATATACTTCAGTATTACATGGATTTGATTAACATTTGATGAAGTAATAAAGTCTATGTTTATTGAACACACTTTCATTTTCATTTGTGGAATGATTTATCGTGTTCTCTCTCTCCGACCTTGCAGTTATCTGCGTTGGAGCTGGTTGGTGGAAGCATATCCAGCCTGTAACACTCGAAACCTCTGTCAATGTATACGAACCCAGTTTGACTGATGAACAGATTTGACATTCGCCATCATTTCTATATACATTATCAATTCATTTGTGTAACATTCGTAATTGCTTTGCAGGTCAATTAATCGACATGAATAATAAGAAAGCCGTTGCGGAAGAAAACGTGCAGACATTGGAAGGTGCTTTTACAAGCCTGCTTTTACTCACCATATGTATTCTGTATGTTATTTCTGAATTTGTTGTGTCGATGATGCTTCGACTAAATATTATGCGTGTGGTACTGAAACTCTGTGGTGATGGTGGTGGTGATATAGTAGTATATATTTGAAAATTATTGTAGTTGTTGGACATATTCAAGTGATGGACAGAGTGAAACAGGCTTATTCACTGGATCATGTTTCGAGGATGTTTCATTATTCACAATGGTATCACTTGCAACTACAAGAATACTAAGCCTGACACTCAGCCTCCTCTTTCTTCTCTGTCTTAATCTTTCAACAAACGTGGAGTGTTCACAGCCTCAATTTATGCTTCCTACTAAGGACGACAGTGGTGAGATCTAGATTCACAGCCAGTAATTCGATGACAGTCACAATGTAACTAATAACAGTTTCGCAATGTTTCGTACAAACATTTTGTTTTTGCAAGGGAATATGTGTTTTTGCATTACTAGTTGGAGGAGGATGTTAGATGCTCTGTACATGAACATGCGGTAAATAATTGTCGAATGCTGTTCAAATGTGTGTAAAAACCAATATCTAGTTATCAGTGGAGACAGAGAACTGGTGAAGCCATACTGCTGTCTGTTGATTCATCAGCCTTTATCTCGATATTTGAGAAGCAGCAATATTGACAACACTCTCTTCAATGTCTTGCAATCATGATATATATTGCACGAGGCAACAGACTGACTGTCTCTTTCCCACTTCAGACCGCTTGGAAGCACAGGCCAGAGAAACGGGCAAAAGTATCACTAAGTGTAAGTCAACGAATTTAATCAACATTGAGAAATAATCCTTCTTTTAGTTGTGAGTTGTCTATTCAATATTTCTACATACTACTACGAACCGGAAATATACAGAAGTACGTGAAATATTTGTTATTCCTCTTCAACCTGAAAACAAAATGACTAGACTATCGAAATCTCTCGTTAAATAGACTTCGAATCAACGCCACTACTGAATATCACACAGTCATGTGAAGGCCAACATTCAGTTTTTTAAACAATTTGTCTGAATAGTGCTACCGATTCGATTGGATTATCTCATAGTTAGGAATTTTCTCCCTTTATTATCTCATTTGTTGTCTGTCTTGAATTTGTCCTGTATTCATCTCCTTCCTCAGACGTTTCACAGACCATCAGGGAGGTACAGCAGTCGTGTGGTAAGTACGCTTTCGTAATTCATGCCAGATTCTCTTTGATGTTGTTCGCTTTGCTTTTCTAATCAGCAAATTGTCAAGGCTGATTTTCGAAAGAGATTCAGTTGAGTCACTCTACTGCTATTGAAAGATGAGCGTATGTGTGGCAGACTGTTTTCAGCTGCTTAAGATGCTCATCTCATATTTCACTATCAGTCACATGGACACAACCAGTATAAGAGGGTGTAAGCGTAGCTTGCATTTTATCCAATCTCTGTGCAATGACACGTAGTGGTGAAAGACGTTGACAATACAGACTCAATTGATTTATTCTCTGAAAAGCGTGAAATACAGGCCACTAATATTTGCCAGATGGTGGGACAAACATGAAATTATCCATTGAATTTGTGCCATCTGATCAATGTGACAGGTGATTTTCGAACTACTGGTCGTTAAATGTTCTGTTCTCTTTGCATTCTATTCAGGGAATTACCTGTACATATCTCAGAGCAGAGATATCTGGAGGGAATCGTTAATCCACGGATCTAAATGTAAGCATTGATATTATTGGTTTGTCAGGTTTGCTTCACTTGTGCTCACGGTTCCCTTTCCTTCTTCTGACTCAGTCAAACATCGCTGTGATCGAATCCAGTATATTTAACTGGTGACTTAGTTGCCATCGATAGCTTAGGCGTGTGACTAAAAGACGGATGTGTTTATCTGTTAGATATTTGAGTGAATTCGTCAGTCACTGGACAATAGGTGACATCCAGTAGTGGTTTTGTATACGTCTGTTGTCATTTTGTGAACCAGTGTCAGTGAGTTGTGACTCGGTTTGTTTATTAGATTGTCATAATCAATACAGTTGATTACTATCCGATGCAACGCGCTACAATCATTTTGTGAATGAGTACGTGATTTTGAATAGTTGATGGTCAGCCGCTCACAGTGCTCAGAGGTGAATTGAGAGCAACTGAGATCCGGTCAGTAACAGTGTGCATAGCGCCTAATCCGAAGATGGGTAGTTCATTGACTCATGGTCAATCCCTGTGTAGATTCAAAACATCAAGTATCTCTCTCTGAAGATGCGTCACTCATTGCTTACTCACTGAGAATCGATTTCACTCTACCATCCGGTTGGCCAAATTCACAGCCCATACGTTCACATATTTTCGATGTTATAATTAACGAGTAATGTGTGTTGTATGTGTTGACGTCTGTGTATTTCAGCCGGTCCAAGCCGTAAGTCAAATGACAGAATACTGGTGACCAGTATAATATTGAACACAACATGTTCATTGTAGCCTAAGAAATACTGTCGATGCTATCCTTTCTTCTTGAATAGGTGTCGGACAACAGCCGGATTTAAGTGAATGTGATAGTCTTCTGTCGGTTGATCGCACTGAAGGTAATTCGAAACATGTCATTGCTTTGTGGTAGATTGTTCCATCAGTGTGATCCTTCATATTTCTCAGACAGATGTTTGTCAATTTATTCGACTCAATGACAATTGATAGTGACTGGCTTCAGCAGCACATCTCCACTTCGTCCTATTCTCAGCGGTCTTATTCAGCTAGCCTCAAGTTAGCCTATGTGCTCTCAAGCGATCCCCACGTGACCTCCTCAATGTCACTACCCTCGGACACACTCACTTAATCGTCGATTCCCACTCAGGTTCTGGTCGAGCGATGGCTTCGTTCGCTATGTCAACCGATGGCCTCCTCAGCGTGTGTCAGACGCCTCTCCACTTTCTCCAGCACATGTGTTGGTCAGTAGGCTCCTGGTTGGTTGATTGCTAGAGTTCATTATCGCTCAATGTCTCTTGGTATTTGATTGATCGTCAATGTTTTGAGAAAAAAGTTAGCTGTTGAAAACATCCCCCGGTTACTGGAAATACTGTGACATATATGTGTATATATGTGTTGAGTGTGCTGACGGGGGTTTAATTGAGAAGTGAACACTGCTTCGCTCAATATTGACGTCTTCCGAATATCAAAATGCCTCCTTGCGTCCTCATCTGTCGTCGAATCATCATGCCTATCCATGATATGTGTTCGCGCTTTGCCTTCTTTTCCAGAAATAAATGAATTGACTCGGAGGATAACACATTACAGTTATGTCAACCACGTGAGGACGATAGTTTATGGTAAGTTGAAAAATTTTGAGTCGAACATTTTGAGAGGCGCTTTCAACAGTCTAGTATGTCGTTAACGTTGAGTCCATGGTGAGATAGCATCTCACACTCAGATTTTTCTCCTACTTCGTGGAGACTTGTCTGGACGATTAGAAACGATAGACTCAGAAACACTTTGTCTGTTTTCTCACATGCGCCTGTTCAAGTTTACATATCAAGTGAGCCTTTCTTGACGATAAACTTCATCTTCTCTTTATAGAAACCAGAGCGATACTTGAGAATGTTAAGACGAATTTAAGGGTGAGTTTATGTACCAGAATCAATCCACACAATCCCTATGACAAGATTCAGTCTACTTACCGTGTATCCTCCATCGCCACACCTCATGGTGTATTGAATAATGTCCTGTTGGTGTTTAGAGACAAGTAGATGAGATTTTCACTTCTAATGAATAGCTAAACACTGTATAGGGAAAATTTCACGGATAGGTATTACGGTATTATGGGAAGCTTCGGCTTCTTTCTGACTGATTGTTGTGGCAGTTAATTGATATGATGCTTCCAACTGAGGTGGGTAATACACTTCATGCTCACGTTTGAATGCATCAAGAATATGATCCAGCGTATCAACTGGAGTACAATCGATTTGAGCAGTTCAGTCATTTGAGACTGAATATGTCGAAAATTAGTGGCTGATTCACTTTATGAAACGTTTTGCATTCCTTCAGTATCGTCCTCAATGTTATTGAAACTACTCATTCATTCATTCATCACTTTTGCATTCTTTCTTCTGCTCTTGAAGGACAAATACCACTCACTGACAGGATATTTAACATATTAATCCGTGTCAGATGAACATATATATTCAACCGTCTTCACTAATCATTTGAAGACAACATGCTTCTTCTTTTCTCTTTCACCTGATTAGACTTTAGTACTGATATGTGGTCGTAGTCGTAGTAGTAGTACTAGTGATAATTGTAAAAATAATAATAATAAAATTATTTATAATTATAATAATGATAATATTTTGGCATCACTTTGACTTCTCTCTACAATGTTCGAAAATGGCGGTGTGTGTAGAATGTCATAGTCATAATAGAGATGAAGTGACGGAAAGTTCACCTGTGACTGTAGTTTTCCTCGCACTATAACTCAGTCCTATCCTACAATCATTTCTCATTATCGGTTCGGACAGAGAAATAACGAACACATTTGCAGGAGAATACGAGTTTGGTTAGTTTCGTGGATTCTCTTCCACTGCGAACATAGTCAGCTAAATCTAATTATAAGTTACAAAATGTTTGAACACATCATTCACGGTGACTTGGAGTTAAACACAGAACGTTTAGACAACACAATTCACAGGATGATGTGAATAGACAAATTATTCAGTGTTAAAAGACTGACTGTTTACGGCACAGTTAGACTAGTGAGATAGGTACAGTCAAAACTTCGCTTGGAAATCAGGATTGACTAGAGACAAAATACAAGATCGGAGAACAGAGTGAATTGATACATATTTTGAATGAATAGTAGAGTCAAATTATGACAGACAATCAATTACGTGTATTCCGAAACTTACTAGTGAGTTCAACTCAGAGAGCGAAAATCAAAATTAGGTGGAATGTTCCGAGATCGTGGAGAACTCGAAGCACATGAACAAACAGATATTAATTTAACTACTCGCATCACTTAAACTAGAGAACAGAATTTAATCAAACAAACCTTTTCGGTAACTCCTCATCAAGTCTGTGAACTAGTGGATAACAAGCAAGTTGATCACACTATTGATAACATGATGACATATTGATGATAAGGAATAATAACAATGTAGTCAGTCAGTTACATTGAGTGTATATGTTTGTAGGGGAACAATTGTCTCCTCAGAGTGTTTGGCTTGATGATAAATTGCGAAGTTAAGGTAAAGTTCGATCAATATAATCCAATACAGAGATAACGGTACAACTGAAGACAGTGTTCACAGTGGAGGAAAATTTACAGAGGGGGACTGTTTTTCGCCAAAATCTTTGTCAGCCTTCACCATACTTCATAAAGACAAGTTAACACTATATTGGACAGTGCATTGTGATACAAGCGGAGGTTCGAGTGATAGTCGGTGAAATCTGCTTGTCGTCCAAATCCCTGTAGACTGTACGATCAATCAGAACATGAGATAACATGAAGTTAAATAATCCAGTGATGTGTTTGGACTGGTTATTAGAATGTCATTTGTGTGTGGATAAGCGCACGATACCCTGAATGAAGCGCTGGAGTTTTGGGAAACTTTGCATGGATTAAGGAAGATGCGACGAATCTCGAGGAGACAGAAAATCCTGATGACGACAGCATTTAGGAAAAAAGCAGGATCAAGGAAATCCAGGTGATGAGTGAGCTTATTAAATCCAGGTGTGACTCCTGAGGATGTAGTCAAGTCCTGAGTCTTCACTGTTACTTAAACATCTTCAAACACGTATGAATGACGCCTATTCATTGTCCATTGTCAGTCAGTTATCATTCACTTTCTGACCCTTTCGAATACACGTTGGCCTATGTGCGTTTGCACTGAAATCAGTGTGCTAAATGAGGTTCCAGGCCTCATTGACCACCACAAGGACTTCAGTCTGTGTCTCTATTTTCAGGCTTCACATACTCCGGTAAATATCGTGGGCTTGTCCACTGACTGGTTATCATCACCTTCTATGTTTATTGTGGAAGGCGGACGCCAGTTTACAGGCATCACCTCAATGGCGAACCACAACAAAGCTGATATCACGTGTACAACATGTATAGACGTTAGTCAGACTGTCTTTCCTGTTTATAGGTGTAATAATATAAATATGCAAGGAAGGTCACATTCCTAGGTTGCAAACTTTGTGTGTATGAAAAGCGCCTTTTATCGAAAATTTGAAATAATCAGTCCCTTTTATAAATTTGGACAATGTTATTAGGAGACGGAGATTATCTGAAACATTTGGTGGTTTCAACCAATAGATTCTGTACGATCTGATTCCTCACACAGTCACTTGTCGAGCTAATTTTCATGAAAACACACAAATTGATGTGAGGTGATAAAGAATAAGAATGATAAGAATAATTTACACCACGTTTGTTTGTCAATTTTGCAGAGTTCATGTGTATTCCTAACTACTTCGGAATATGCTCTATCAACCACACATGCGAATTTCGATTACTCCTCCCGAAGTTCTTCGGAAGGTGGTGACAACACATCTATTCAGCAGATGCATTTTGAAACTTTGTCTCGATGAATGTGTCCCCTTCCTACACTGGAGTTTTTGTTGGAGAACGTCTTGCACTCAGCGTTTCAACTGGAATGGTTATCGAACGACTGTCGACTGATGAATGCGATGTGACTTCACTGATAAATACTGAACATATTACAGATCTCTTGTTCGACTCACCTGTAACCCTGAAGACCTGGAAGTATTAGCACCTGCTAGGCCGCTATTGTTGATGGACAACTCGGTAGGTATTAGTGTAACTCATATAAGTGATAAGGTCTCTATAAGGTGGAGACAGGCCAGATTTATAATGGAAACATCGGTTCGGGGAATACTTCTCCTTCCTACAGCAATGACACAACTGGATGGATATTAATTGGAATGTGCGAACCGGAGGTCTAGGTGTTGTCCCTTAAAAATCGTATTTGCCAGCATTTGCTTCAATCCGCATGGATAAACAAATTGATCGTTGACGATAAAATGACTGGGTTGAATTGACTCGAAAAACTCCTCCTACATCCCACATATTCTCCACATCTTATTATTCAAGATAGTCCGTATTCATAACTGGAGAGACTACTTTTACTCTATTAATATTTACTTATAGCAGTACAGTTGTACAATTTCATGACTTCTCCAATCACTATCCACACCATTCTCGGTGTCTTCATACTGTTGTGTGAGTTGTGTCAGTTAACTCAGTGCTCCGATCAGACAGATACCAACGCGCTGACACTCATCTCATCTCATCTCACCCGAATTCATATTCATCAGAAATTTGACGAACCCGCATCCTCACTGAAATACGTAGACATCAATTGAGCGAGTAGTGCATCAGCCACATACAACATATTTATATATTATGCTTTGAATATTCGTCAACAGCAAATCTATGAATTCTATTGGCTTTCTTTTTCTAATTGCAACCTCCTTGTCAACATGAGGTGACAGCGAAGCATCAAAATGCACTGAAGCCTCAAATCACATTACTAAGCAGTCATCGTGCACATAAAAACAGAGCATATGCATACACAGTATGCACACAGTATGATTCCATCATAAAATAGAATTCATTTGACGATACAAGCACACAGTGATTAATACTGTATCACTGTTTGATCATATCACACAGAAAATTCTTCTGTGATGCAATGGTCATGATACAAGTTTGATTGGTAGAAATGCTTCCTTTAGTCAGAACTGATATACATCAATTGAAAAATTTGTCATTCACTTTCCCTGCTCACAAGTTCTCACTCTATGCACCGACTGACTCGCTGAATGAATGACAGCCTGACTGACTTACATTTACCCTGTTTCATAAATATCAATTAGCATGAAGGCCTACATGTACACAATTCATACAGAATCAGAGACATAATTACACTGAAAACAAACACGTCATTTCACCAGGTTGATCAAGATACAAGTAAATTTCCATGATGACTTCTGAGCATTCTCAGTGATCTGAACCTCACTGAGAATACCACTTGAGCAATTTGAAAAGCATTCAACAACCACCTGACTACGAATTTATATATATATATATATATATATATAGCCTTGTTCACTTGTGCCTGCAGTCATCATTCACTTAACACTCTACTTATGCATTCAGCAAATTTATCATCATAGCACTCACACAGAAGCAGACTTACACACGCGCAAGCTCACTGAACCATACCCTGAGAAATGAAAGATTATCCCAGCATCATCGCATCAAAGGGTATTGAGATTTTGGCTGATGTGACCAGAGTCATGTTTCACGATTGGGAGTCCTATCAACACATTGATGTCTTCGACTACAACTCTAGCCATCTCCACACCACGTTTGTGAAGTCTGGAACAGTATGATTGTACAGTTTTTCGCCAGAGGTTTAAAATGGAAACATTGCACGTAACTTTTGCCTAAAATAATTCCTTGTAAAATCAACATAAATTTGGAGTGCAAAACTAAGATACAGCGTGTTGCTTTTCGCTTCGTCCTCTCACTGTCCACTGTCTACTCGCTTCCCTACTAACCGTGTTGTATCCTTTGTATTTTGCAGGAACCTCTCATCCCCATTCAAGGCGAATTCTACAGCCAGTGTACAGCTTCTAATGGTAGACACGACTCCACCAGTGAACGCTTCTGTGGATTATATTATTTTTCAATAAAGAAAGGAAGACGAAATTAGCAGTATAAAATGATATCATTCTATTTCATAGGTTCTCATCAGCTGCAGACTACCTGAAATTACAATGATTATATAGATGATAACAACATATTTTAATGTTTCAGTGGCAGTAGAGAAGAGATACTATAAAACTGACTCATCCAAAATGAAAGCATTACAGTTTTTAGTTAAAAATTTCACCATCAATTTATACGCTTTTAAAGTTGAAAAGAGTGGTGAGGGTTAAGACATAAAACATAAAAAATTAATTAACAGAACAGTGTTCACAGAGCAACTCAAAAAACAAAAGCGATTACAGTTTGTGAGATTAAGATTTATTCAATGAGTTGAGATCACTGAATTAAATGACTAACTAATTGACTGAATTTTGATTCGCTCATTTTCAGGTGGACTTGGTAGTTATCCTGAAACACCCAAACGGATTCACTCACTTATTCATGTACATTGAAAGGTTAACCAGGTTTCCTTGAATTTCTATCACCTCCATTTTACTCAATGTGAGCTAAATTTCTGAATTCTACAAAGAATACTCATATCAATGTTTAGATTATCGCATCATACTAACACGGAAAAGAATGCTGCACCCATGTGACCATGATTGATTACAGCCTCAGCTTAACATGAACAAGTAAGACTACACTAATGAGACATGTGGCATCAGCTCTGCACAATGAAGCTATTCTTATGTTACTAAGTAGGAGAGATGCTACCTGTGTTTTAACCAGCTTTCATCACACAGTCAGCTCTGTGTTCATCATAGCTAAAGAAGACATCCTTATTTATAAGACTGTATTCATTTGAATTTTAGGCCTATGATGTATTGACATATTGAGTATTTCATTGGTCATGTCACTGATGCGACACTTATATACTGCCAAGCACATTTTTAAAGGTTGGCATTTGTTGTCCGTATATCATAAGCCGTGTGCTGTTTCTGAACTGCACTAGCCAAGTCGATTATATTCACCTTTCAATCCATTCATGCATTCAAAAGTCGAGTTGTTCTGCTAGCCACTAAGTGTTTCGATGAAGAAACACTTCACTACTATTTTATATTTATTTCTGTCTATGCACGAACACATCAACTCTACAGGTATGGATGATTTATTTTTTCAGTCACATAAATGTGGTTTATGGTGAATTTACACGGTTGCTGTTCTTTTCAACTGCAGTCAGTCAGGACAATCTGCGAAACCCTCAGTGGATTAGCACATTAATAAATATGGAAATATTGTCTTCGCATTAACAAAAACCGAGGTGTGTACTGGAGGGACCACAAATACCTTGGAGAAAATAACGCTTGAGGCCAATTCTGCCATATAACTTTGCTGTGTACGGCATTGCATCTTATTCTTGACTCATAGTCAGATGGTGTACTAATCTAAAATGATTAGTATACTTGCATCATTTTCTCGACAATGTCATCGTAGGATGGCATCACCAGTTAAATGTATTCGATGCAAACGAATATCGGACATAGCCATATGGAATGGTTTAGGTGAAGATAAATGCTATCACAATGCATTTTCGCGCACAGTATGCGTTATTGTTTTTACTTCCAAAGAGGCGTTCCAAGAGTCTGTTCTTGTTAACATAGAAAATATTTCATTAGTCATAGGTTTCTGTAGTCTAAAAAAGTGGTATTCCCTCATATTATGTTCGTATTAATGAGTCGAATTGTCCTGATTGAAAGCGCAATATTGCTTGAAATTAAGTCACGCTAAGATAAAGGCTATCCCGGTCAAGAACAAACAAGAAGCCGGTAACTGTTTCTACGGTGCTATTTATAAACAAATCAATAATTATATATACAACAAAACTCAACGGTTTCAAGAGTACAAAGCACAACGCTTAACAGAAAGCAAGGTACCGCTATCAGAGCGGAATAACGTTAAAGCCAAAATTGCGAACTAACCGGAACCAGACACGACCGTTCAGGTAGGCAGTCAGTAGAAGAATGAACCCAAGTAAGGCATGGCATAAAACAGAGAGCGGTTAAGAGATAGACCGAGCATAGGCACAAAGATAGAATTTAATTGGCTACCTAACCAGGTCCGAAGACACAGATGAAGATCAATAAATAAGAGAAACTCGACAGAATAGTACAAAGTAAGACATGTGTCAGCAAAAATAACAGTTCACAAAATACTCTGATTGGGTCATGAGTTCAACTGTCTGACTAAACGGATCGAGGTAAAAACACATACACACAGTTCATTAAACAAGGGGGGATAGACACGTTAGGTATGGATAATTGGGTTGCAACAACGCTAGGCTGATCAGGGACAGGTTGACTTTACTCAAGGATGGGAATTGAACTGATCTTGCCCTGGTATTCCAGATGGATCGCCACAAAGGAAGACATTCACTAAGAGAAATTATGCACAGAAACTGCCCCTATTTTTGTTTGAGCGCCTTTAGGTTTCATATTTGTGATTTCCTTTGATGTTCAAGTTGTAAATTGATTACATGCAAAGCTTAATGTTATGGCATTTATTCCGTGAGATACAGGCCTTTGATGAAGAATAAATCCACAGATACAAGTCAAATATCTCTTTCGAGGAGTGTAGGCTTTTTGATTTTCACCTATGATGAGTGAAGTCCTTCATAACACAACGAAGAAATAATATTATGAATGAGACAAATGGTTGAAGATTGCGGTGATTACGTCCATTTCGATGAATTTCATGCTTAAAATTGTTCAGCTGAAGACATGATACGAGTGGAATTTACATTGTCACATGGAATGTCGTGAGCCCTTAACTACTTACTGCACCGAGTGGCATCACCTTATGTTGATATCAATGTGTGTATTGGGACCAGAAGAATACTACGCATTGTTCTTCTGAAATGTAACACCGCTTACAATTAGTATTAATTTTGTGTCGAAAGAGAACTTCCGGGTACATCCTGCAACTAATGCATCCATTATGCAAGTTACACTGGTCCTAATAATCACTCGCTTCCAGATCACTTAGAAATTCGGAACTCCTTAAGGAAATTATCTGTAGCTAGAATGGATATGAACGTCGAACTTCTGACTCATATTTTTCAACCATCTATAAGTAAACGCCTCATCTCGACAGACTCCGTTATTTTTAAATATTGGTTTTGTGGGGATTTTGTTTGATTGGTTGGAGGATTTCATCATGTGCTGACATCAGTTAGAGAACCATTGGAAAACCAACCAGGGAGTACTGGACAGCTGTTTAGTCCTGGTTTGTTACTCTTCGCACTACGCACCCAACGGACTTTGCATTTCAAGCAAATACAACTGGATAACCACATTCAAGGTTATCCGGCATCACAAACTGGAACAAAGAGTACCTGAATGGTTATTAGTGAATGAGTTAACTTACTTTCCCTTGTTGTTGTTGTTGTATGGAAAATCAATTTCGGCAAATGATTATAGAAATCTTTTCGGGTGCAAAACATTTGTTGGTGGATTTCGAATGTCTTCCACCGAATGGAACTCCATCAACTTCCAATTGAATTCCAATAACACAGAGATCTCATTAGGACATAACACTCCTAGAAGTGATACAGTTTAAATTCGCCTTACACCATTTCGCAAGATGACGCAGTAAGTGACATTTTAGAGGTTGACGGATATTAAAGGTTTGACGTGATATCTCGTTCAACAACTTCTAATTAATTTATTCTCGCGTACCAAAGACAAAGCAAAAGCCAGTAATCGATCGTCCAAACCAAGATATATATTTAGTAACCAAAACCAGCCGTTAGACGAACGCTTAGCTAGCTAGTGATCGTGCACGTGACACGACGAGGTACCAAATGGCGGGGATGCTTGACCGGAAGCCTTCAGCTAAACAAGTCGACTTAAACAGTGGTGGTCAGCATCCAATGAGTGATTGCTGTGGTCAATAATTTTGGGGAATTGTTTACCGCTACAGCTCACTCCCCCCCTGGGGGGGTCGTGAGGACCCTAAGACAGAACCAGCCGGAAGTAAAAAAAACTCGATGGTTCCCTTTCGGGTGAAAAAAATCTCCCGAGCGGCTTGGTCTTATGCCTACTGGTTTGTCTGTCTATGCTAATGGGGTGTTTGTACATAGCTTCCTGGTGTTGTTCGTTGGATTCCGTGCTTCGTTTGTTTCCCGTCCAGTGCCCGTCGCACCTGGAAAAGAAAACAAGAACGCTAAGAACCATGTCGAGGAAAATGTACGAAATGACCTTTTTGGTTAAAAAAAATTATGTGCATTTACTATACAGTAAAATAATGCTAAGTTCAGAACATCGAAAAAAAAATACATCTAATTAATTTTTTGTGTATGTTACATGAACTGTTGAGAAAAAAATTTTTTTGTGTTCGGTGGTACTGTATATAAAAAAAATTTTTACGTCAAAAAAAAAATAGTACCAAAAACGAGTGAGTTGCGTGAATTACAAGAATTCGTTAAGTCAAATAAGTGTGCAGATATTCTGGGAAACTTACGGTGCGTCCAGAACGGGTTTTCTTGGGAGGCTCGATAGAAGGTTCGGTAGCTGTCGCTGTGCCAGCGACTTCATCGATGTCTACACGATCTTCTGTTACTTGTGGATTTTGGTGTACGTTCAGCTGTATGCTAATAGGATTACCCTCCAAGTAAGCCGGTTTCAGACGGTCAATGCTGACGGTGTCCTCGCGGCCGTTTTTGTCCAAGACAAAGAATTTATCAGAACGTTTAATTACCTTATAAGGTCCGTCATATGGGGGTTCCAGGGGTCTGCGCACAGAGTCGCGACGAACAAATACATGTGAAGAAGTTTTCAAACACGGATGAACGAAAACATCAATGGACTGTGGGCGAAGGGGAGCAGGTTTAACTGAACGCATTGCGTTTGTAAGCCTGCTGACGTATGAAGCGTGATCTACCACTGGTGGGAAGCTCGAGGGAGAAACAAATTCACCAGGCAGTCGCAGTGTCGTGCCATATACTAGCTCGGCGCTAGTACAACCAGCATCGGTTTTCAAGGCGTTTCGTATCCCTAGGAGAACTAACGGGAGGGATTCAGTCCAATGGGTGGTGTTTGCAGCTGACAGACCAGCTTTCAGCTGTCTGTGTAGACGTTCTACCATACCATTAGCTTGAGGATGGTAGGCTGTTGTTCGAAATCGCATGCAACCTAATATTTTAGTCAGGGCAAAGAATAAGCCACTTTCGAATTGCCGCCCGCGATCAGTTGTTATGGAAGATGGGCATCCAAAGTTAGCAATCCATCTTTCTACGAAGACGCGTGCGACTGTTTCAGCAGATACGTCCTTGATGGGTACTGCTTCCGGCCATCGTGTGAAGCGATCTATGCAAGTTAAAATATAAGTATATCCATGTGATTCAGGAAGGGGACCAACCAAATCTATATGGACGTGTTCGAAACGAGCGTCAGGGAGAAGAAAGGTGCCAAGTGGGCTTTTGGTGTGTCTTATCACCTTGCACTTTTGACAAGCTAAGCACGTTTGTGCCCATTCCCTTACTTCTTTATTAATGCCAGGCCAACAAAACCGACTAGTTACGAGCTTGACAGTAGTGCGAATACCTGGGTGAGATAAGCCATGCAACGTATTGAAGACGTTACGGCGATAGCTTTTAGGCACGATGGGGCGAGGAGTACTCGTGGAAATGTCGCATAGAATAGTATCTCTTCCCATATCTAAGGGTTTCTCAGCTAATTGTGGAGTTGTTTTCGACAACTCATGTTGAAGTTCGGCATCTTCTTTTTGAAGACGAACCAGTTTTACTAGGTCTATGCCGTCGATTTGGGTGAAAGAACAAACGCGCGACAAGGCATCTGCCACAGTGTTGTTTACTCCGGATACATGGCGAATATCTGATGTAAACTGTGAGACGTAATCCAGTTGTCGTGATTCCCTGGGTGAATACTTATCTGAAGGTGAGTTCAGAGAGTACGTCAGAGGTTTGTGATCCGTAAAAATTATAAATTCACGACCCTCTACCGAATGTCTAAAATGTCGTATAGCACAGTACATAGCCAGAAGTTCTCTGCCGAATGTGCTGTACTTCGTTTCAGCTAATTGAAGGCGCCGGGAGAAAAAGGCAAGTGGTTGCCACTCATTGTCAACTAGCTGTTGTAGAACTGCGCCGATTGCAGTGTTTGATGCATCAACCGAGATACTTAACGGTGCCGTTGGATCCTGATACATCAGAAGTGTGGCATTCGCAATAGCTTTTCTAATCTGGGTAAAAGCATTTCGAGCAGACGCGTCAAGTTCTATGGACTTGTTATTCCCTCGAAGGAGGTCTGTCAATGGCTGAATCAAAGAGGCACAGTCGGGTTCACCAGTTTAGACGTTGACGGATATTAAAGGTTTGACGTGATATCTCGTTCAACAACTTCTAATTAATTTATTCTCGCGTACCAAAGACAAAGCAAAAGCCAGTAATCGATCGTCCAAACCAAGATATATATTTAGTAACCAAAACCAGCCGTTAGACGAACGCTTAGCTAGCTAGTGATCGTGCACGTGACACGACGAGGTACCAAATGGCGGGGATGCTTGACCGGAAGCCTTCAGCTAAACAAGTCGACTTAAACAGTGGTGGTCAGCATCCAATGAGTGATTGCTGTGGTCAATAATTTTGGGGAATTATTTACCGCTACAACTTCATGAATTTTATCACACCGGCGGTTACTATCCCAGTTACCCCGGAAGTAAAACCTACTAGGCGTTCGAAGCGTCTTAGTAAGCGAAAAGGTAACAAAACGGAAGCTGTAAACAGCATCTCAGAACCAGAGAACACCGTAAGCGAAGTTCACCATGAAGGTGGTGCAGACACTGATCTTGATTGTACCATCAAAAACTGCAGCAGCCCTGAGAAGCAACTGCAGGCAGATGATAAATGGGTAACAAAAATAAGCAGTCGGAAGAAATATAGTAATACTGATGGTAGGCAAACGTCTGTCACCTGCAGCCAGGCTGCATCAATAGTGGTGAGAAAGGACGTAGCCACTGCTAAATACGACAAGCTCTCCTTAGACTCTAACATAATTGTTGGAAATTTGGAAGAGTCCAAAGAATCTGATCCCGTGAAAAGGCACGATCACGACCTTAAATTAGTGAGTAGTATTATAAGGAAGATGCTCCCAGCGAATTTCCCTGGAGTATCGATTAAAAAGCTGATTAGAATAGGCAAAAAAGATGATGAATGTTCTAGTCAGCGTAGGTTGCTTAAAGTAGTCTTAGGTTCTCCTGATGAACGGAATCATCTACTGGCTAATGTACACAACCTTGCCGGGTCAGGAATTTCAGCCAGACCTGATTTATCTCTTGAAGACAGACTTAAACGAAAAGAAGTTTTGTCCCAGCTAGAAACAAGACGTAAAAATGGTGAGACTAACCTTAAACTGGTGGGTTTTCAAATAGTCAGGTCTTGGAAACGTATGCTTCCAAGACCTGTGTGGATAAGCCAGACCGCTTAGGAAGCCTGAAGGTAGTGTACACTAATATACGTAGTATCGGGAACAAATTTCACGAGCTAGGTGTATTAGTAGAAGACCTTAGCCCAGGTATTGTGGCCATTACTGAAACATGGCTGGTTTCGGGATTAGATGACACACCTGAGCTATGCGGATTTAGTTGCTTGCGCAGCGACAGAGTTAAGGGTCGTAGAGGTGGCGGGGTTGCTCTGTACGTCAACAACTCCCTACATGTTCGTTCCGTGAAATCTGAAGCTCATGACAGTGGGACAGGTGAGGTAATTAGCTGTGAAGTAAGCTTTGCAACCGGCACTCTACTCATTGGAGTTCTGTATAGAAGTCCCTATTGTCAGTGTGATGACTTCATTTTAGATCACCTCAAACAATGGAGTAAACACAGTAGCTGTCTTATTCTAGGTGATTTTAATGCACCTCATATAGACTGGGTAGCTGTCACATCTCCAGGATCCGCTGATAAGTTTGACAGCCGGTTACTCTTGACAACCATGGAAAATGCCCTGACACAACATGTCTTAGGTAGTAAAAGATTCGGTTCTACCCAAGGATCTTCCTTGCTGGACTTAGTGCTTACTCATGACAACGACGACGTGGATGGTCTAGTTATTCATCCACCTCTAGCAAACAGTGATCATGGGGTGTTAGATTTTAACTTAAGGGCTGGCAATTTAGTCAGTTTTCAACCCAAATCCCGGCCTAGTGTTTGGCATGCTGACATAGTGGCTATAAAGGAGCGTGCTTCAACTGCCGACTGGTCAGTCAACATTGTCTCATCCATTGAAAATGAATGGGATAGATTTAAGAATATACTTGAGAGGGTTACCACTGATCTCATCCCCTGGAGGGTTCCTAAAAGGCCAACAAATCGGCCACCATGGATAAATAGACAAGCTATAACACTCCTGAGACGGAGAAAAAGGTTCTGGAATCTCTTTGTTTCTACTGGGCTACAGCAGTTCCGGCTGAAATACTGTGAAACCAGAAACCAGTGTAAAACTTTGATCCACCAGTCAAGGATAGCTTACGAAACCCAGTTAGTTAAAAGTTCACCAGGCTGCCCAAAAAGACTCTTCTCATATATCAAGAGAAGAACACGTAAGAGTGATGCTATCCCACCCCTTATGCTTGAAGTTGACCAGACAAACATGGCTGAGGATAACTTGACTAAGGCTGAGGCTTTGTCCAAGCACTTTAGTCAAGTATTCTCTGATAATATTGATACCAGCTTTGTAAATTTTCCAAAAGGTAACTTGAAAATGGCACCCTTATACATTGGAAAGGATACTGTCCTAAAGTGGCTTCTAAGGCTCAATCCTGGTAAGTCCAGTGGCCCTGATGAACTCCACCCACGTATATTAACAGCATTGTCTGAAAGCATAGCCGAGCCATTGTCGGTAATCTTCAATATGTCTCTGGACCAGTCTAAATGTCCAAGAGACTGGAAAGATGCCATCATTAGTCCGGTCTTCAAAACCGGATCTAGAAACTTAGTTCAGAACTATCGTCCTGTTAGTTTGACCAGTATTGTTGTTAAACTACTAGAAAGAATAATTCGTGATGCTATCATTCAGTTCATTGAAGGGAACAAACTTTTCGCTGTGGAACAGCACGGTTTTAGAGCAGGTCATTCTTGCTTGACCAACCTTCTTTTGGCCAGAGAAAGTTGGGCAAGCTCAGCTGATGCTAATATACCGGTGGATGCCATATTCATAGACCTTAGCAAGGCGTTTGACGGGGTTTCTCATTCAGGTCTTCTAGTAAAGTTAGGTAGTCTGGGAATCAATAAAGTGGTTACCGACTGGATTCAAGACTTTCTAAAGGACAGAAGACAAAGAGTACGAGTTAACGGGGTTTTATCAACATGGGAATCGGTTAAGAGTGGCGTTCCTCAGGGTACAATTCTAGGCCCACTTCTTTTCCTGATTTATGTTAATGAGATTCCATCGGTAGTTAAGTCATCCTGCTTACTGTTTGCTGATGACATCAAGATATGGAGGGCTTTGCACGATGACAGTGATCAACTTGCTTTGCAGGAAGATTTAAACTTGTTAAGTGATTGGTGTAAGCACTGGGCCTTGGAGATTAACTTAAGCAAGAGTGTAGTTATGCATGTATCCCATAGTCACGTGCACAATTACTCAATGAATGGCATTACTCTCCCAGTGGTCACTGAGTACAAGGACTTGGGAGTGGTTGTGCAGCATGACTTGAAAACAGCAACAAACTGTAGAACTGCAGCCACTAAGGGTTTTCGAATGTTATGGGCCATACGCAAGGCTTTTGCGAACTTTGACGCTGATATATTTCGTATATTATATCCGACTTATATCAGACCTCATTTGGAATATGGGATCCAGGCAGCGAGCCCGTGTTTCAAATACGAAATAGACTTATTAGAAAGGGTGCAAAGAGTAGGAACTAAGCTAATAAAGGGTTTCTCAACCCTGTCATATGAGGAGAGGTTAAGTCGACTGGGTTTATTTCCACTGTCATACAGACGACTTAGGGGTGACCTAATACTAGCATACCGTATCCTAAGAAATGATTTTGGAGCTAATTTATCTAAATTATTTCTTCCTTTTAGCACCAACCAATTGCGAGGACATCACCTCAAGGTTCAAAAACCACGGTCGAATCGTCTGCGCCTGGAAATCCGTTTTTCGCATCGAATTGTGAACCATTGGAACTCCCTACCGGAACACGTCGTATCAGCGCCATCCGTTGATTCATTCAAGGCGAGATTGGACCTCCTGTATGCAATAAATCGAAAGGATTAACACAGGCATATAGCCTACTATCCTAAATAAATTGTAAACTGTAGACTGTATATTGACAAGTAAAAAGTAATAATTAATTTACATAGACTAAGCATTTACACGAATAAAACGCAAGAGTGTAAACGCACTGAAGTGTTCAGTAAACTCAGTTATCCTTGTCCACACTTGTTAATGCAGTTGAAGATTGAAGGATCAATTCATGGTTGTTTGCTCATAGCCAACTCCTCCATATTTTCACGGGATTCATCAATCCATCAGTCATCGTCTCATCGTTTGCTGTTCGGTGGAAGAGAGAAAACTATCAGAAGTATTATCGTGATTTATTTTTATAACATTTATTCTTAGACCTTGTGTGTATTAACCTTATTGTTGGTTACATTTTGGCGTAGGAATAAAGGATTCTCTAGTCGCCAATCTGTGTTCTGGTTTTCAGCGTTGGTTAATACAAATTGCTTCTGAAAGTCTTCCAGGGAGAGCGTGAGTTCCAGCGTAGTAAGAGCTGGACACTGACAGTTTCGGAGAGTTGTCTGACAGCGCTTGTTTCGAGATAAAGTCACATTGTTGTTTCAGATAAATTCCATGTTTACTACGTGCATATAGTACTGAAGCCCTAATTAATTTCTAAATATTATTGACCACAGCATTTGTTGCTGTACATTGGATGCTGACACTCGCTGTTGAAGTCAACTTCTTTAACTGAAGGCTTCCGTTCAAGTATTCACGCCATTTGGTACCCCGTCCTGTCACGTTTGTTCGTTCGTGCACGACCACTAGCTTAACATATTTATTTTCGAATATTAAATAAAAATTGTCCATTCGCGGAAGCAGTCAAGCATCCACACCATTTGCACACCGTCGTGTTGCGTTCGTTCGCTCGTTCGTGCACGATCGCCAGCTTAATATATTTATTTTCGAATAAAATTCGCTTCCGCGAATGGACAATTTTTACAATATTCTAGTTGAGTACACACACACAAACATAAAATACAATAATGCAAAATATCAATAGAAAAATAAGTACAAAATAATGATTCCTAAATAACATAGGTAACCTTCGTAAAGATAAATAAATATATAAACGTAAATTAGTCAATTAAGCTACCAAAAATAATAGACAAAAGTGTAGAAAAATTAGCACAGCAGCCCATGTTGAATCCCATAATGTGTACTTTTTCTACAGCACTGTCAGTTAGAAGTGTGTGCACATATATGTGTAATTGTGATTGATTGTTTATGTCATGTGTTGATGTGAGATATTCGCGACTGGTACAAAAGTATGATTTTTAATAATTTATGTTTATAGAATCATCAAATGTAATACAAGTCTCTTTTAATTTTGAGCATGTGAATGCTGCTTGCATGTATGAATCATGGGATAGTATCGACAGTTGAATGTAGTAATAGTATTTAATAGCGGAGAAGTTTATAGGGACAATATGCTCTTTGCGTGTATGTAGTGTAGAACAATTAGAATATATAGAATAAACAAAGTTATCAGGCATTTTAATAACAGTATTATCTGTTCAATGAGTATATGTATGTTTATGAGTGTCACAATATGTCTCGTGTGTGAATTCTGCCAAATGGTAGGAGAGTAAACGGAAGAAACAAAAGTATTCCTATATGACGATAAATTTACAATATCACTGGTTCAATTCTTTTCTACATCTGGGTCCATACGTTCCATAGATTTTCAAAGGGCCTTAAATGGTTGAGATGCAGAGGCATGAAGTGTCGAAGGAGGTGAAAAAGAGTCTGCGAAGGTATTTTGCAGAGAGTTGACTGATCATCCCTCGATAAGAGATTACAACAGGAATTTGCATGATTCTTTGAACTGTATGTCCCATTGTAGACAGGAATCGTATACATGCAGCAACCGTCGTTGGAGCTCCGTATTTTGAAATCTTCGGCGCATGGCTGATGTAATATGAGCGTCGCTGAAGATCGTTAAGTCGAGAATGTATGCCACACCGTCCAACAGGATAATCATATCTGGTTGACAGAAAGACGTGGGCGTTGGAACACGCGGCCCAATGTATAATCTGGTATTGAATTGGCGGAGTTTGTTGGTGATGAGCTTGAGGACGTCGTTGTGTCTCTCGCATCTGACCTCATGAGTAAGAGCGCAATACTGAAGAATATGTTGAAGATTTTCTGGTTGACCACACCCGTCTCTGTAGTGGATGTCGACTCTAGGACGTCCCCGCGCATGTCTCGTTTTTGTGCCCAAGATTCCTCCACGTAGTTGAACGGCCCGTACATAGAGTTTGGGCAAGAACATTTCAGGGTTGAGAAGCCATTTGTGAGATTCATAACATGTTGTTGATTCCGTCAAACCATAACCATCCGCTGATGAGTGTAGCTGTTGTGCCCAGCTTTCATGTGCTTCTTCTGCAGATGTTACTATTTGTCTGTGGGCCTGCATCGGAAGATTGTAGATCCTAAGAAAAGACGTGAAGGTTGCGGAGGACGCTATGCTGCGTATGAGCGGATTCCTATTGTTGATCAGGGCCTGGATTCTTTTGCGCCTATGGTTTGGAATCGGTGTTGGGAGATTCATGATTCCCAGGCCTCCCTTTCTGATATTGGCGTGGAAAAATGGAGTCGGAGTGTCTTTCGGGAGGTGAAGCCATCGGCGGACAGCTACACGAACAAGTTTGTCCATCGTCTTCAGAGTATTCTTGTGAGTGATGCTGAGAGTCAGTGAGTTGAGTAGACGAGGAATCAGATTGTTCTTCAGGATTTTAATTTGTCGATGAGGCTTGAGGGGGGCGGGTTTCATATTGTCTAAGTATCCATTGAGGACGCCCACATGATCGAAGCAGTGCCTGCTTTTGTGATTGAAGGGAACACCCAGATAGGTAAATTCCTCTGTTGGCGAGATAGCTTGCATTGACTGGCAGTTGATATTGAAGATAGTTGGAGAAAGAGCCATGATTTTACGCTGTCTGTCAGCGACTATGTTGATTGTACGGCTTTTGTTGACGTTGATCGATAATCCCGCAATTTCCAGCGAGGCGGCGATAAGGCTGAGTTTGTTTTGAAGAGCCGCAGCGTTTGGAGCTATGATGATGAGATCATCAGCATATGCTATGTAGTGCAAAGGATGACCATCAACGTAGACGGGGTCATGAGCTACAAATACATTGCGTATCTCATCCATAGTCATGATGAATAGAAGCGGCGACAGAGGGTCACCCTGTTTAATCCCTCGCGTTGGATGGCACTTCACTTCACGGAAGAGACCGTAGGAGTTGGAATGGTAGTTTGTAAGATATTCTCTAAGCATTGGTGGCGCACCAAAACTTTCAGCCACCCTTAAAATTGTTTGATGTGGGACGCTATCGAAAGCTTTCGAAATGTCGAGAATAGCTAATGCGCAACTTGTGTAGTTGGAGTGTGCTTCTCTCATGATGACGTGAAGAAGATTGGTCACTTCGAAGCAGCAATTACGTTGCAGGAAGTCAAAATGTAGTTTTTCCGTTGGGAATGATCTGGACCAGCGCTTGGCGATAATCTTGTGCAGACAGCGCGTGACGGCAGAAGTTATGGAGATAGGCCGGAAGTCAGTAGGGTTGTCGGGGTGTGATGTCTTGGAAATGAAGGTTACCCTGCAAGCTGACAGGGGTGAAGGTAGAAGAGACGTCAGCAAAAGAGTGTTCACATACCCAGCCAGACTAGTTTGGTTAATTTTCTGGAGGTCCCTAGCAGTTATGCGGTCAACACCGGCCGCGGATTTGACCATTTCTTTTAGTGCCCATTTGATCTCTTCAGTTGAAACTGGGGCGATCAGGTCGTTATTAGTTGGAAGGTATTCCTGGACCGGTCTAGTGTCTGGTAGGGCTGGGTGCGTGAAGGTTTCTATCCAGAATTCATTGAAGCCTCCTATAGAGGAAGGCCGACATGTAAAAGGGTCTCTCCATTTGCCATCTAGAACTCTGTTCGCAGCATCTTTTGGCGAACGGTGGAGGAGCGTTTGCATGTGGGCATATAAATTGCGACGCCTCTTCTTGTTGTTTAAGTTTGATCGTTTCTGTTCGTCTTTCCTGGTGCCGGCAAAGTCTTCTTTGAACAAGTGTTATCCGGAACTTTTCTGGAATTTTCGGTCAAGTCCAATGATGCCTGGGTCAAAGAAGGAACAGAGCGTCTTGGAAGCGAACAGAAAAGTTCATGGTAAGCCGCTGAGGGATAGTGAGGGTTTAAATTTAACTGAATTCAAGCTTCGGTACTTTGATGGAAACCCAACCGACTATCCAGAATTTGTAAAGGAGTTGAGTAGTTTTTCATTAAATGATGAAATAAAGTCAATGTATTTGTTGAGGCACTGTGCTGGAGTTGATTCGAGAGCTATGCAGTGATGTAGGGTTATGCCCCCTAACGAAGGATATAATGAGGCGATGTGTATTTTGCGTCAGATATTCGGAAGACCTTGGATGGATGTAAGAAATATACTCGATGCTGTTAAAGGTAATGGTGGTCAATTACAAAATGAATCCAAGGCACTCTCTGAGTTTCTGGATAATCTGACGACATACAAGAATACGTTGATTTCGATGAATCGCATGAGTGATCTAAGCTAAAGTTCAGCCCTAGAGGTAAAAGCGAGACGCCCACCTACTCGATTGCAAAGGAAATGGGTGAACATAAGCTCTCGTTTAGAGGCTGAAGGTATCGAGCCAAAGTTCAATGATATTCTGAAACTGGTGAAAGATGGTGTCGATCGATTTATGAGCAAGTTTGCCAGTATATTGCATCCCACCTCTAAAATAGAGAAGTCCGAGAGCGTAACGCAGTCATTTATGACGTAAGGGTCTCAGATAAGTAGATATCGAGAAAGCTTTATGGTGTCTAGTAATCCATATAAACTTAGTGAATGTAACAGCTTTCATGGGACATCCCCAACAGATAGGTTACAAGTTGCGAGACAAACACGGTTGTGTTTAACACGTTTGCAAGAAGTGCATACAAAGGCAAACTGTAAATCAGTGAGCAAGTTTAGTGGTAAGCTGATTCTGAAATCAGCGTCATCAAGGCCCGTAGTTTGTGCAGGAGAAGAGAGTTACAGTTACAGTTCTGCCTCCACAATTTTTCAAGGTATTATTAGTCAGAGTGAAGGCGTAAAACCTTTAAGGGTTTGTGAGTAAGAGCACAAATCATCTACTGATGTTATTAAAGAGTTTGAAAATGATGAAGTCGACCAGATAGACGACGATAAAGTGAATATTTGTGATAATCATCATGATAGTGCACATTTATCTTTGGTTTATCATGATGCGATGAGTGGAATGCCCACTTCCACTGAGTTGAGCAGGGGTTCTGTACAACTTTAATGTGTAGTAGAGTTAAAGGCGGACGCAGCGGTAGAAGGTATGGATACTCATGAGACCGTCAGTGTAAATGATTAGCATGTAGGCCACTTATCAACAGATGTTAATGCGAAACTGGATCTAATAACAAAAGACAGCTGTGGTGGGAATCTTACCGTTAGACAAACTTCTAAACGTTGAACAACAACGGCGTCTGATGCACCGCTAATTTAATCAACTGGTTTCAATCAATCGTCGTTGGTGTTATCATCTACACTGAAGATGACGTCCATGAACTCACATGTCTTATGCCATGACTATGCACGTTTCAATGTATTTGAAAGGACGAATATCAGTGGTCAGTTTAGTGACGATAAGCCAAGTGTGTGCGAGAGGGTAATTGTTAATGAATGTTGGCTCGATAATCTCAAGGCCTAAACCAGTAAGTAGTGGTGTAATCCAGGGAAGTATATTAGGCCCACTCCTATTCATAATATATATAAACAGTATCTGTGAATGCTTTAGTGTTGGTAAACCAATACTATATGCAGATGACTTGAAAGTAACCTATAAATGCAAGAACACAGATCTCGGAATAACAGTAAACGCCATACAGCAAGAATTAGAAAAAATGGATAGATGGTGTGACACCTGGCAACTCCAGTTTAATGTCGAAAAATGTGGCTGGCTTTGCAGAGGTCACAACAATTTAGAACTCGACCTGACAATTCAAGGCCATGCACTCTTACGACTGGAATCTGTATTGGACCTAGGACTGAAATACTCACATGACACATCTGTCAATGTAGTTGAAGACTGAACGATCAATTCATGGTTGTTTGCTCAAAACAAACTTCCCCAATTTTCGCGGAGGCATCAGTCAGCCAGTCATCGTCTCATTGGTTGTTGTTCAGAAAGAAGTCAGGAGAAAACCGTCAGAAATCTTAGTTGTATATTGCCTATATGTTGGTGTTAGAATAAATAATTCTCGAGTCGCCAAACTGGGTTCTGGCTTTTGCGTCCGTTCGTATTAAGCGTTTCTGGGAAGCTTCGAGGAACAGCGTGAGGCCCAGCGCAGCAAGAGCTGGACATTAACGGTTTACGAGACGTGACTGACAGTTTCTGACGGCTTGGAGTCAGTTTCTGACGGATTCGGACAGTTGGTGACAGTTTGGATAGTCACCGTTCATCTTTCTTGGTGCCGTCTTCATTGAAGAAGTAATATCTGGAACTTCTTTTGGAATTGGTTGAAGTTCAACGTACCGGTTAAACATCGCGGTACGTTCAACGTTTGCGTTACATTTTTACGTGATTCGTTACATAAAATTTATCTTGTTGTAGTACTTGCACAAGTACTATACCACTTCCATACTTGTAACCACTAACTCTCATTTCTAATAGTTATGGTTAATCAAAGTAAAAAGCAACGAACCCAATCCCCTGTAAAACTGGTGCCTAATTTAACGTCTCTGATTGCTACATCAAGCAACACACCCCCAACAAACGGCTTTAGTGAGTCACATAACTCACGTGTATGCCGTAAGCGTCGAGCTGAAACTGAAAATAAAACTGTACTGACAGCCAGTATTAGCACTACTCCTAAAAATTCGGTACCCTCTGCTCATACAGAACTCCTCCCTTCACCTTATGTGCTTATGGAGAAACTCCAGCCATCAAGCTCTTTTTCAGTACTATCTTCAGAAATAGAACTTCTAAAGTTGCCTATAGGAGAACTTAAGGCTGAGTTAAGGGAAATAAAAAACAGCAAGTCAGTAAATGCTGGAAACATCGAAACCAATACCGAGATATCCAAATTATCAGATCAGATCAGCGATATCAGATCGCAGGTCTGTGAACTGACACCTCTAACTATCCTCATGAAAACGGTAAACCTTAACAAGCTTGACACAGAATCGGTAACTAAGGTAGATAACCTCATTAACTTTGTTACCACAGAAGTAACAAAACGACTCGACGCAAAACTGAGTGCTATTGTCTACAACGTTCCGGACAATGAGGCACTAAAAAAGGTACAGCGCATTTTACTTAGTGAAGCGAAAATGCCTAACTCCAAGACTAAGTGCTACAGGCTGAAGAAGAGTCAACATGAAAAGTGTTGTCCTATTCGTTTTCAGTTCGAAACACCGGCAGAGACCAGAAAATTCATTCACTCCCAACACACCCTATCGCAAGCCAGAAACTACAAACACATAAAGGTCGGGGTGGACAAAACAGTTATAGAAAGGCGCGCACACAACTATCTCACCAAGACTAATTGTGAAATAGGTAATAGGACATTGCAAGCAGCCATTATTCCCAACCCTGTGAAAGATACAGTAGACCGCACCGCATCACCCCTCTCAAAACACACAGAAATATCCCATCAGAGTGCAACACCAGCCGAAAGGCCACTAGACTGTAACCAAATAAATAATAAAACCATACCACCCATCACCGCAGAATCTAAAATGCCACTAAATAACCCCAGAAAAAAAGTTAAAACCCCCCGAAATTCGACTTTGTCCTCTCCTAGCTATAATTCCATTGGCAAAGATAAGGAAAATATGCCCCTAAATCATACCAACAAAAACAGTGGCAGCTTAAATAAGCCCACACTCCCCACGGTTAATAGTATTAGCACTCACAACGTGCGAAATCGCACCGTGGCACACACTAATATCCAATGTCACAACGATGTCACCCTAAATAGTACAAGTGGTAATAGTCAGAACTCGGCTACCAACAACTCAGGGTCTTCAGAGTATGGAACACAAACAAATTTCGACCGGATATATGGTACAAGTCTGCTGGGAACTAACCCAAAATGCAGTACACACGAAACCCACACAAGGACACAACTAGCATCAAACAATAGGTGGAATAATAAGCCATGGTCATCACAAGGATCCAATCATTTTTTATCCCCCGCGTCCCTGTCAGCGTTGAAAAAACAGCTGGTAGGGATGTTAACACTCCTAAACCACTAGTGGTGGCTCCCTCCTTGCATGAAAACAGGAATGGTCTAGTGCACCCGTATCCATTGGACACACTTGACACTTGCACAAGTATAGGCCAAATAAAGAACCCTACCCACTTCTGTAACCTAACTAAAAATAAAAGTTCCTTAGTCTATAGCAAATCCAGTACTCCAACTCCTAATTCTCCACCGAAAACAGCACACAACAACTCGATAGACATAGGTGAGCATGATGCTGGAACTCCTCTTAACATAGGATCGTCATGTCCAGCAGAATTACTGGGTGCTGAACCATATTCGGGGCTGACTAACGAACTTAAATACTTCAAATGCTACTTCAACTCTCATCTTTACGTAATCCTCATAAATGCTAGATCTGTTCTAAATAAATTGCCGATGCTCAGAGCACTCACAGTAATATACAAACCCCCTGTAATTGTCATCACTGAATCTTGGTGTCATTCGGACATCCTGGATGAAGAAATAAGCTTAGATAAATACACACACTTTCGGTGTGACAGGGAAGGTGGTAAGGGAGGGGGTTGTCTCATGTACTTTCTGAATGCACTTACTGTATCACAGCTAGAAAGTAGTACACTTAACATGCCTGAGACTCTATGGGTTAATGTACACTTAAATAACGTAACAGCATTAATTGGATGCACCTACAGAGCACCTGGCACCTTCAGTAATTACGAGACCCAACTTATTAATACTCTGGAGCAATTATCCGACTTACAATACGATCATAAGATCCTATGTGGGGACTTTAACTTACCTGAAATCAACTGGGATATACCCACAGGTCCAACTAAATTTGATAAGTTCTTAGGCACACTGGATATACTTGGCTGGAAACAAACTGTCACCACCCCCACAAGAGGTAACAACGTACTAGACTTAATCTTCTGCCACAATATAAGCCCCCTTTCAACGCTAGTAGGTTCTGAGTTCCCAGGGAGCGACCACAAAACAGTGATGTGTGCACTGCCAATTCCGCTGAGTAGCAATGCATCTCATACCTCCACTTCACAACAAGTAAAATATAGGAACTATAGTAAGGCAAACTGGGCCTTAGTTGAATCGATGCTAAGATCCTCCAAATGGGATGAATACTTCACTACTGATGACCTATCGAGAGCCCTAACCATCTTCTACCATAACTCAAACATATGCTTAGATTATTAAGTATTGGTTTGTTGTAGGGATTTTGTTTGATTGCATGGAGGATTTGATCATGAGCTGACATCAGTTAGAGAACCACTGGAAAACCTGGGAGTACTGGACAGCTGTTTCGTCCTAGTTTGGGACTCCTCAGCAGTACGCACCCACCGGGATTCGAACCCAGGACCTTCTGGTTACAAGGCGAGCTCGTAGACCATTGAGCCACTGGGACCCGATCCAATGGTCCTTGAATTCTAACTTCTGCCAGTTCACGACATAGCGCGACCACTTCGCAATGTCTTCTTCGATGAGTTACTGCTGGCTCATCTTCAACCTGCTGTACCCTACTGGTCACGGCTTCCCACTAGAACCCCAGGTTAACTGCCTGAATAGGGCCAGTCACTAGTGAGCATCAGATGAATTTTTGAGTATTGGTTTGTTGTAGGGATTTTGTTTGATTGCATGGAGGATTTGATCATGAGCTGACATCAGTTAGAGAACCACTGGAAAACCTGGGAGTACTGGACAGCTGTTTCGTCCTAGTTTGGGACTCCTCAGCAGTACGCACCCACCGGGATTCGAACCCAGGACCTTCTGGTTACAAGGCGAGCTCGTAGACCATTGAGCCACTGGGACCCGATCCAATGGTCCTTGAATTCTAACTTCTGCCAGTTCACGACATAGCGCGACCACTTCGCAATGTCTTCTTCGATGAGTTACTGCTGGCTCATCTTCAACCTGCTGTACCCTACTGGTCACGGCTTCCCACTAGAACCCCAGGTTAACTGCCTGAATAGGGCCAGTCACTAGTGAGCATCAGATGAATTTTTGAGTATTGGTTTGTTGTAGGGATTTTGTTTGATTGCATGGAGGATTTGATCATGAGCTGACATCAGTTAGAGAACCACTGGAAAACCTGGGAGTACTGGACAGCTGTTTCGTCCTAGTTTGGGACTCCTCAGCAGTACGCACCCACCGGGATTCGAACCCAGGACCTTCTGGTTACAAGGCGAGCTCGTAGACCATTGAGCCACTGGGACCCGATCCAATGGTCCTTGAATTCTAACTTCTGCCAGTTCACGACATAGCGCGACCACTTCGCAATGTCTTCTTCGATGAGTTACTGCTGGCTCATCTTCAACCTGCTGTACCCTACTGGTCACGGCTTCCCACTAGAACCCCAGGTTAACTGCCTGAATAGGCCAGTCACTAGTGAGCATCAGATGAATTTTTGAGTATTGGTTTGTTGTAGGGATTTTGTTTGATTGCATGGAGGATTTGATCATGAGCTGACATCAGTTAGAGAACCACTGGAAAACCTGGGAGTACTGGACAGCTGTTTCGTCCTAGTTTGGGACTCCTCAGCAGTACGCACCCACCGGGATTCGAACCCAGGACCTTCTGGTTACAAGGCGAGCTCGTAGACCATTGAGCCACTGGGACCCGATCCAATGGTCCTTGAATTCTAACTTCTGCAGTTCACGACATAGCGCGCCACTTAGCACCACTAGTGCTATCATATATATATGCTTAGATGCTGTCATTCCATTCCAAACGCTAAAGGTTTCCCCACACAGAAAGTCATTCATAAAACCTGAGGATCGTAAGAAACTGAAGAAACTCTCAACAAGTTACTTCAAACACCACGACTTTGGCACTCTAGGTCTAATACTTAAAACCCTTAGCTCCATCACACAAGCTCAAGATTTCCGTATGAGAAAGGAAGAATGCATCGCAGTAGCCAGCCCTGCTAGGGTGTATGCACTCACAGAAATCTTAAGGAAGCGAATGAATCGCAAAAACCACAGCATTTCTCTCCTCATAGACAAAGGCAGGCTATGCACTAACTCTGCAGACATATGTGAACTATTCAACAAAACGTTTGCAGGTAACTACCTTAAGCCCTCAGTCCAGCTACTCGATATACACCCTATTACTAAAATGGCACAAACTCCAACTCCACTCACACCAAACCAAATTAGCACTGTTCAATTCACTTACGCTGATATTAACCAAACTATAAGAACCCTCAAAAGTTCAAAAGGTTTCGGTACCGACGGTATATCATCTTACTTCTATAAATATGGTGGCCCTGACATTCCTCTACTGCTGCTTAAAATATTCACAATGTCCCTAGAAACCCAAACTTACCCTGACATATGGAAGACTACATACATTATGCCTAAACACAAGTCTGGCTCGAAAACTGAAGTCAGTAACTACCGGCCGATCAATATCACACCTATAGCATCTAGAATCATGGAGAGACTAGTCAAAGATAACTTAATCAAACATATGCTTAGCTGCAGCATCATAAGTCCGAACCAACATGGATTCCTGAAGTCCAGATCATGTTTAACATGTCACCTAGACTTCTTCAATTTTGTAACCAGCAGTCGTGACAGACGGCAACTAGTACTTGTCATCTACTTTAACATCTCTAAGGCATTTGACCGTGTTGACAATCTACTGCTAACAAATAAACTGAACTCCTTAGGAATACGTGACCCATTATTAGGATGGCTTAAATCATTCCTTAACAATAGGTCCCAAATAGTTAAACTCGGGTCTGTAACTTTCAGACGTAGTCCAATCACTTCCGGTGTAGTACCAGTTAGTGTCATTTGACCCCTCCTATTTACACTATACATCAATGACATATGCGCTTGCTTCACGCACGGGAAACCATTCATCTGTGCAGATGACATAAAAGTAGCTTATACATTCCAATGTGATGACTTAGGGTACTTCGAGAATATAGTGCAGAAGGAATTAGATAAAATGACTGCTTGGTCGTCCTTATGAAATCTCCAATTTAATCTGAACAAATGTGGCTAGATCTGCTTCGGCGCACCCTCAATTGACCCGAAATTAACGCTTCAATCTGCTAAACCAACCAGACTCCGAAGTGTCGTTGACCTAGGCCTGAGGCACTCTAGTGACTTGACATTCTCTGAGCAAGTAGCATCACAGACTAGAAAATCGAGGATGCTCTTAGGATGCTTACTCAGGAACTTTCACGACAATGAAGCCAAGCTAATTCTGTACAAAACATGTGTCAGACCACTACTAGAATACTGTCCATTTATTATAAGCAGCACTCGCACACGCGACAAGCTAAGGATGGAAAGTGTCAGACGATATTTTACCTCAAAACTGCTTGGCTACGATTGTAAGAAAGACTACATCTCACGGTGCATGATCCTAAAACTTGACCCACTTTGGACAAGGCGACTTACTATAAACCTAATATTCTTCTTTAAGGTCCTTCACAAAGTATCATTCTCAGGTAACAGGGACATACAATTCGCACAGGAAGGTTCTTACGATCTGCGTAACCAAACTTCCACAGTGACAACTCATTCTTTTAGGTCAACACTCCGTGAAAACTTCTTCACAGTCATGTATTCTAAAATATGGAATAGCCTACCCCTAGATGTCAGAACTTACTCTTCGGTTACAAGCTTCAAACGCTCTCTATACAGACTGTTTCACTCTACTGATTATATTAATAAACTATTTACTCCTAGAACGAATCAGTCACTAATCTACTACAGCACCTAAAAGACGCACTTCAACACCCTTAGCAATCTGAAAACTACAAATAAACTAGCAGCATGGATGCATAAAGACATAGTACGGAACATACAGGATTAGTTCACCCTTAGAAATTAGAAATAGGACCTATCCCTCATTGTAACCTTCAAACGCTTGCTATATAAACTGTTTTATCCCAATGACTATCCCTACCAGAACCCATCACTTATTTCTAAAACGCATCAGTCATTAGAACACTAAAACGCTCAGACTCATTAATACACATTATGACATTAAATAAACTCTAAGACTTCGCATAAATACGTGAAAACAAATACAATATAGAAAAATGTTTACTTAAGTATAATTAAGATAAACATTTATAAATGCATAATACATAAATGTCCTTTTCATGTTCACATACTTTCTCTTTCTGGTATTTTGCTGCTCCTATTCATCTTCTGGTCGAGGTCGAACAACCCTGCATCTAAACTGAAATGAGGATTAATTCCAAACAGTCTATCTCATAACCACTCAAATTCCATGAACGATTCAATTCTACCATTTGAAGACGCTGGCGAACATGCTGTAAATGAGTATTCATGATCTGAAATGAAGAAGCAACTGGTCTTCAAATAGTTTTTCAACATTTTACTCAACTTACGAATACAGTCCGCCATGCAGACACAAATGGCGCAAATGGAGAACTCTGGAATCGACCTCGGCACCACTTGATGCAGTAAAACAACCCAACACGACCTTATCTAGTTTTCGTATCCACGATCAGATTTCTTTCCTGTTATAAAACTACGATAAGACTACTGAAAAAATGGAATAAATATATCACTGATCTCAACATAATACATCAATAATCTTTAAGCCAAGGGTGCTGTTCACAACAAAGTTATATAGGAGAATTGACTTCAAGCTTTATTTTTCTCAGATATTTGTATTACATTCATCTGATGTCTGGGTTTTTTAATAATAATAATAATAATAATGTATATTCTCATATAAACATATAAATTTACATGAAAATGCATGCCATTTTTACAGGCACTATCAAGTATGATATAATATCAAATCCTAGATTGTCTACAAGTTAATAATGTTTCAACAGTTAAATATTCGATATATATATAAATACACATTGTCTGAACTAGGCTGTATAGTTATTGAATTGTACAATTGTCCTCCAGGTTGAGCGGGAATATCGACTTCGTTTCGTTTTCATCCCGTGGTTGTCGGCATACGATAACCAACCAATATTGAGGTAAATACAACGTTTACAAGGGATTGAAAGCTGTTTTAGAAAAGTAAAAGTGCTGAGGTGAATCATTAAATTGTAATTAAATAGGTAACTGCATGTATCATTAATAAATGCAATTATAAAGGAAACTCCCCAGGCTGACAACGTTCATTTGCAATGTATAATGCTACACTTATACCTCGTACTATCATGATGTCCACTTTTGGTTTTAATACATTTATCCTCAGTTGTACCAGTTGTTTTTGTTTTATACCTTTTTGTGCATTTAATGTACAACCGTACCCTTCAGAGAGTAGGAATATAATAAGTCATAAAGAGCTGTAAAATGTTAGGTTTAATGGGATATAATGAGGATCAAGTAAAGACGTTATTGGAAAATGAATGAGATAAGACATTGTGAAGTGGTATTTAAAGATCAGTCAATGAACAGCAAGTTAGTTTATAAGATGCCCCATAAAACTGTGCACATCCCACATGGTCGCATCTCAACAATAGGCTGGGCGAATAGTATATATTTAGAGGTAGAAGCATGATCTGTCAAGGCGTTCATTATTATCTTTTTCAAGATAAAGATCTAAGCCCTCATAAAAATCAGAAATATCTCGAGCCTTTAATTTGTATATTGCTGTTCCTGCAGAATGGGGCGATTCACCTTAGTGACCCCCACCATATCTACTGATCAGCTAACGCCACCCTCCCTCCTTTTTTGATGTTAAGCTCTGAGACTATGATTATTATGGCTACCGCAAATATATTGCTTGGTACCAGACATGTTCGTACCTCATATTCCATCTCCCTAGCTTCCTTAATGAGTGCTTCCAATAGGTCTCCGCGTACATCTTTATGAACATTATATATGTATGCATGCGTCCTAATGAACGGATTACTTTACAAGAAGTTAGAACCTTAAAGAATAAAAAGAATAGGTTTTGTGAATAGTGAAGCAAGATTCAGCAGAACGATATAGTTAGGGATCAATGTAGGTAGTATGAACTGAAGGTAAGGTCGGTTGGCAGGACTTAGTGTACTAAATTAACATGACAGTCTTGTATATAGTAGACATCTGACATTGCAAAGTAACGTGTCTAAACATATTATAAAAAGATATTAACAGAACCAACAAAATTTCAGCATTTGTTTAACAATACTACAGAAGGGTAGTTAGTACTACAGTTAGTCGTAAAGTAAATCAATCTATGTATAATAAGAGCATAGTCAGTGTCATAATTCGTATTATCAAAGAATACATTAGGCTCAATAACTGAGTGTTATAAGGGAAACAAGCATGGTAAAGCAAGAGAACACTTGCCGCATAGCTATTTTAATCATTTTAAGTATTTTAATGACAATCGAATTTCAAGTATTGAACCTACATAATTACTAAGTGTTATTATATTGGTATTGGGACTAGTGTACTTTCCGTAGTTAAATATTGAAAAGCCATTGTCTCTCCACTCTACCAGCAGTTGAGATCTTTGAGGCGGGCTAGGGTGGACATGTTTATATGTTTTTCTAGGCTCCTTTTGAAACTGTCAGGCCTTTCACAGGATCTTATCTCAGAGGGTAGTTGGTTCCAAAGTTTGCAATATTTAATGGTGAAGAAGTTAGCTCTAGTGGTGAGTTTATGGGTGTTAACCTTGAGAAGGTAGTTGTGGTTGCGTAGTCCATACGATTTAGGATTAGCCCAGGTTATGGACGAGTTACTGTTACAGTGCTTTCTTAGTTTGGCGGTACGTTCGAAATTGGTGACATTTTTGCACGTGTTTGCTCTGAAATTTATTTACTGCTTATTGTCATATAATTCTTGAAATTATGGTCCAAATCTCTAAAAAACGTGTTCGTAGAAACACAATTGTTTTAGATAGTGGCTTAAATTCGGTTATAACTGCATTACCGCCTGGTAATACAGTATCAACTACTAGCTCTCAAAATGGTTTGAGTGCAGATCTCACTCCTGTGATACAGGTGAAAGATGTTCTGTTAGAGAACTCTGAGTTCTGTAAACTAAACCTCCTTTTGAAAGATATGCAGAGGCAAGTAAGTGAAATTCAGAAAAAATTAGATCAGTTTGATAGTATGTCACTGCCAATCTCAAATACCACGGAGAGCCGTTCTGATATTGGCCAGGTTAAGTGTTTACTGGATGTAACTCAAAATAAGCTTTTGAATTTAGACCCAATAGCCTGTCTTTTAGAAAGGCATCCTAAAATATCTCCAGACAACCTAAATAAAGCTGAAAATCTGATTGACTGCTTGGCTACGGAGGTGATGAAGCGTATAACCTCTTCTCACCAAGCTATAGTTTACAACGTCCCAGATTCTCTGCCCCTGAAAACTGTAAGACACAAAATCCTGATTTGTTGCGGCATGGCTAGTGTTCCATGTGAATGCAAACGACTTCGTAAAAAGTCTAACCAGGCTAATTGCCCAATCATTTTTAAATTCAGTAATTCCCTTGATGCTAGTAAGTTTACTAAATGTCAGGATCACTTAAGACTGAATAGCAGTTATAAGTCTATAACCGTAGCTCAGGATAAAACACCGTGTCAGCGCAGAATAATGCGTAGTAATAACCTGGTCACCTCCTCTAGCTTTGATTTACCAAATAAGGATCGTGCACAGCAACAGACACCTAGTGCTGAAACTAGCATTCAGCAAACTACACAACAACCACACCTGCCAATGGAACTAGGAACTGATTTAGATACCAGTACCCCTGTAAATAAAGCCTCATCGAAAGATGTTAAAATGACTAGAACTTCTGCAAGTTGTTCTAAGAAATTTCCCCCCAAACGTAGTAACCTCACCACGATGAACAAATTTCGCAGGGTTGAGACTAATGATGGGGAAGAATACTTTGTATTCAATAAGCCTGCTGAGAGTAAGAATGCCAACAAACCATCACTTGTTACGAAAAACTCCTCTCGAAACATAAGTACATCTGGAGGTGTTCCGCATGCTCCACCTTATAGAAAGTCAGGCTCCAAGACTCCTAAAGTCTTGCAGCCAAAGCACCTTCCTTCACAATTCCCTTTAAGTTATAAAAACAACCCGAAGGTGTATACCGGTATGACGAATAGCAGTTGGATGGGTAGACCTTCTGATGCTATGCCTTTTAACCGTCAACCTAGGCCCAACCTGTACTACCCTTATATCCAGGAACACATGGTAAATTTTCCAGGTGTCCCGAATCACTGGTACGACCCATGGCACCTAGGACCACCTCATTGCACACCAACCCGATGTACAGACACCCAGTCCGACCTCCTTTTCATTCATAAATTCTTGCGGTGCTGACGCACAAATAGATTTAGGTTATGGTGACATTTTAAGCCAGTTTGTAGTATCCCGTGACTTATTCACGATATTGCTAATTAATGCACGTTCCTTAATCAATAAGATATCTGAACTAAGGACATTATTATTAGTCGCCAAGCCTACTGTAGCTCTGATTACTGAGTCATGGTGCTCATCCTCTGTACTTGATGTGCATATAGGTATCGATGATTACACTGTACACCGTGCAAACAGAGATTGCAAGCGTGGTGGAGGATGTCTCATATATATACATAGCTCATTTGTAGTCAGTAAGGTGGAAGATGAAACAATGAATAATGTACCTGACTCACTCTGGGTTGTCTTACATGGAGATAAGTACAAACTTCTCATAGGCTGTGTTTATCGAGCACCAAGCTCAACAAAAGAAACTGATGCGTTATTAGCTAAATCGTTTGCACACGCATCCTCGTTTAGTGCTAATTACAAAATAATTGCAGGGGACTTCAATCTTCCAGAAGTCAATTGGCTAACTAGTTCCGGCCCCCAACGCTTCGACGAATTACTTGCCACTATAGACTGTTATGGATGGCAACAACACGTCCAGACACCTACTCGTGGTGACAACATGTTGGACCTTGTTTTTTGTCATGACACAATCCCAGTATCCACGTATGTTGGTAATCGATTTTCCAGTAGTGACCATAGAATGGTACTCTGCTCTCTGCCTTTCTCACCACTAAATACAGGAAACAAACAAGACTCAGGAAGCACAATATGTCGTAGTTACAAATATACAGACTGGGGATTAGTCCAAGAACTTATTCGACTCTGTCAATGGGATGACTATTTTACCACTGACTCCCTGGAGGCCTTAGTAACCCTGTTTTACAGGAATGTTACCCTTTGTCTAGATACAGTTGCTCCAAAGAAAATAGTGAAATTAAGTAGACACCGAACTGAATATATTCCAAGGGCACACCGTAATAAGTTAAGGAAACTGAAGAAACAGTACTATTCCACTAAGGACATATCACTATTGCTCTCAATCCACGAGTCTCTTGAATCTCTCAAGCGCCTACGCTCTCAAAAGGACCTCGACGAAGAGTTAACGGCACTTGAAAGTACCTCCAAAGTTTATAACTTAACGGCACTTCTTAAAAAACGAATGCAGTCGGCGAGGGAAATCCCATACTTACTTCACGACAAAGTAATCTACAATGAACCTGCCACTATCTGTGAACTCTTCAGTGATTGGTTTGCAAACTTTAGTTTAGAAACACATATGCCTGGTGAAACCGCTCCCCTTACTATCTCTTCCCTTGAAAGCATTGTGTTCACTAATCAGTTAATAGTACAAGCAATTAAAAGCCTTAAACCTTCCACTAGTACGGGACCGGATGGCCTCGCTTCGATAATTTTCAAAAACAGTGGGTGTGATATACCCTTGTTACTTCTTAAATTCTTCTCAATATCTATGGACACTGGCACTTACCCTAGTGAGTGGAAAACTAGCTTCATAATTCCACATTACAAATCTGGTGATAGGGCAAACGTCCGCAATTACAGACCCATAAATATAACCCCAGTTATCTCACGAATCATGGAGAAAGTTGTAAAAGATCAATTGTCAGACTACCTAATTAGGGAAGATCTTGTTACAAGGTCTCAACACGGATTTCTCAAAAATAGATCCTGCGTTACTTGCCACTTCGACTTTTTCAACTGCATCACTAGTAGTCGCGAAGCACGTAAGCTAGTCGTTGTTCTCTACTTCGATATATCTAGGGCATTTGACATGGTATCTCACAGTATTCTCTTTGAGAAGCTGTACTCTTGTGGAATTCGCAACCCATTACTGAACTGGTTAAAATCATTTCTAAGCAACAGGGTACAAATAACCAAAGTTGGATCTGTATTGTCTCATCCTAGGCAGATCTCAAGTGGGGTCGTGCAAGGTAGTGTCCTAGGTCCACTTTTATTCACAGTCTACATTAACAGCATTTGCAAGTGCTTCACCTTAGGTAAACCATTCCTATATGCTGACGACCTCAAAGTCGTCTACTCCTGCTACACTCATGAATTAAGCGATATGGTTACTAAAATACATCTTGAACTAAGTAGCCTCGCAACATGGTGTGCTGAATCCTGTCTAAATTTTAACATTGACAAATGCGGCTGGATTTGTATCGGCAACAGTAAGCTTGATCTAACTCTTGAAATAAATGGGCGAAAACTAGCTAAGCTCAACTCAGTCGTAGATCTCGGTATTAGATACTCTAGTAACCTAACGTTCGCTGAACAGACTGATTATGCCAGACGTAAAACGCGAAGGCTGATAGGATGCATAACACGCAATTTCTTTTGTTGTGAAACTAGGGTTTTATTATACAAAGTATGTGTCCGACCTATCTTAGAATACTGCCCGTTTATTCTTAGCGGACTAAGACAAAATGACAAGCTTAAATTAGAGGGAGTGCAACGGCAGTTTACCTCAAGAACTCTTGGTTTAGAAAGTGGTCTGGAATACCATGAGCGATGCGAAAGACTAAGATTAGAACCCCTCTGGAAAAGACGCCTTAAGCTAAACCTTATCTTTTACTATAAGCTAACTAATCTTCTCTTGCATTCCTCCGAGCCAATAACTAAACCTACCGCTGTCATCAGTTACAATCTTAGAAATCATCACAACCTAGCTGCTATGGAGCACTGTCAGACTTACGTGCGGTACAACTTCTTCTTAAATAAGTTTTCAGTCATTTGGAATAGACTACCAGCTAATGTGCGCGATGCAAACACACTTCCAGTGTTCATCTCCTCAGTCACCAGACTACTCAAAGATGACAATGCACTTTTGCGCCTGACTCTTACACCTTCTTTTTCACCCTACATAGATAATAATAATAGTATATTCTCATTTTGTACATGACAGACGCCAGTTTACAGGCATCATCAATATGATAAATTACATATACGATTAGCAATCATAATTAATAATAATGTTTTAATAAAGTACACATTTTTTCCTACTTGTGTAGGACACACCAAATATACAGGCATAGATAAGCATTAATTAAATTTCATAAATTCGGTTTATGGTTAAGTTACATGGTTGCTGGCGTTTTCGTTTTAATAATAATTATAATAATGTATATTCTCATATAAACATATAAATTTAAATGAAAATGCATGCCATTTTTTTTTAGGTCTGTGGGAACAATATGATAACCAGTCATTCAATGGAGCACATCATGAAATATAGGAATATTGACTTCGCATTAACAAAAAAACCCAAGTAAGTTTTGGATGGATTAAAAATACTTGGGAAAAAATAAAGCTTGAAGTTATTCCACAATATAACAAGTCATTCAATGGAGCACATCAAGAAATATAGGAATATTGTCTTCGCATTAACAAAAAAACCCAAGTAAGTTTTGGATGGATTAAAAATACTTGGGAAAAAATAAAGCTTGAAGTAATTCCTCAATATAACCTGGGTGTGTACAAATCCGAATCTTATTTTTGATTTGATTTATATTCAAATTGGGTAATAAGGAAACTATTTTTACAGATACGATCAGTTATGTTATAAGCTACAATCGTGATGTTGTATTACAAATAGATACTTTTCCATTGGTATAAGAGTATATCCCACAAATGTAATCCACAAATGTAATCCAGATTGCGTCGTGGAGAAAGTTAATTCGTTATTAACCAGGCAACTGAAAGATACGGGACCAATAATGTTTGCAGATCATTTGTCATTGTAAATGGTCAAATATCCACATTATTCATTCTCATTCAAAAAGTCAAATGGAAGCTGAAATGGTGAGAGAAAAAAGAAGACAAACAACAGCAACGCAAAAGAAAGCAACGGGAGTCCTTAAGGAGTGATTAATAAATATATACATATATATTCTGTTTTGTAACTATGCCTATTTTTTGTTCATTAGCTAACTAGTCCCGTTACGCTAACCTTTATATTATGTGTGAACTAATATTACTGTCCTGTGTAGAAATGTTTATCATCTAGTTCCAATAATATTAAAATTTATAATTGTAGTTTGTTGTAACTACACGTTTAAAGAACTTAAAATATCTATGTATGGTGAAAAAGAAGGTGTAAGAGTCAGGCGCAAAAGTGCATTGTCATCTTTGAGCAGTCTGGTGACTGAGGAGATGAACACTGGAAGTGTGTTTGCATCTCGCACATTAGCTGGTAGTCTATTCCAAATGACTGAAAACTTATTTAAGAAGAAGTTGTACCTCATGTAAGTCTGACAGTGCTCTATAGCAGCTAGGTTGTGATGATTTCTGAGATTGTAACTGATGACAGCGGTAGGTTTAGTTATTGACTCGGAGGAATGCAAGAGAAGATTAGTTAGCTTATAGTAAAAGATAAGGTTTAGCTTAAGGCGTCTTTTCCAGAGGGGTTCTAATCTTAGTCTGTCGCATCGCTCATGGTATTCCAGACCACTTTCTAAACCAAGAGTTCTTGAGGTAAACTGCCGTTGCACTCCCTCTAATTTAAGCTTGTCATTTTGTCTGAGTCCGCTAAGAATAAACGGGCAGTATTCTAAGATAGGTCGGACACATACTTTGTATAATAAAACCCTAGTTTCACAACAAAAGAAATTGCGTGTTATGCATCCTATCAGCCTTCGCGTTTTACGTCTGGCATAATCAGTCTGTTCAGCAAACGTTAGGTTACTAGAGTATCTAATACCGAGATCTACGACTGAGTTGAGCTTAGCTAGTTTTCGTCCATTTATTTCAAGAGTTAGATCAAGCTTACTGTTGCCAATACAAATCCAGCCGCATTTGTCAATGTTATAGTTTAGACAGGATTCAGCACACCACGTTGCAAGGCTACTTAGTTCAAGATGTATTTTAGTAACCATATCGCTTAATTCATGAGTGTAGCAGGAGTAGACGACTTTGAGGTCGTCAGCATATAGGAATGGTTTACCTGAGGTGAAGCACTTGCAAATGCTGTTAATGTAGACTGTGAATAAAAGTGGATCTAGGACACTACCTTGCACAACCCCACTTGAGATCTGCCAAGGAGGAGACAATACAGATCCCACTTTGGTTATTTGTACCCTGTTGCTTAGAAATGATTTTAACCAGTTCAGTAATGGGTTGCGAATTCCACAAGAGTACAGCTTCTCAAAGAGAATACTGTGAGATACCATGTCAAATGCCTTAGATATATCGAAGTAGAGAACAACGACTAGCTTACGTGCTTCGCGACTACTAGTGATGCAGTTGAAAAAGTCGAAGTGGCAAGTAACTCAGGATCTATTTTTGAGAAATCCGTGTTGAAGCCTTTTAACAAGATCTTCCCTAATTAGGTAGTCTGACAGTTGATCTTTTACAACTTTCTCCATGATTCGTGAGATAACTGGGGTTATATTTATGGGTCTGTAATTGCAGACGTTTTCCCTATCACCAGATTTGTAATGTGGAACTTGGTTACCCGGGGTGAAAAATTCTCCTGGTAATCGTAATGTTGTTCCATAGACTAGTTCGGAAACACAGCAGCCAATATCTTTCTTTATAGTAGCTCGTATACCAAGTAATACTAGTGGAAGTTTGGTTGACCAATCGTTTTGAGCCAAAGAAGCAGCGAGCGCAGCTTTGAGTTGTCGATGAAATCGTTCGACCATACCGTTGGAACTAGGATGATACGCTGTCGTTCGTATTCGTTTAATGCCTAGTAATTCAGTTAGTTGGTCAAACAGTCAGCTTTCAAACTGGGCAGCTCTGTCTGTAGTGATAATTGATGGGACGCCAAAATTGGCTATCCAGTTTTCGACCAAAGCTTTAGCTACCGTTTCAGCTGAGACGTCGATTAATGGAACTGCTATTGGCCAACGAGTAAATCTGTCAATGCAGGTTAGAATATAGTTGAAACCATTAGAAGGAGGCAGTGGACCAACTATGTCCACATGTACATGGTCAAATCTAGAGTCGGGGTTAGGGAAGCGACCAAGTGGTGCTTTGGTGTGCCGGTTGATTTTGACTCTTTGACAAGACAAGCAATTGCGTGTCCACTTCTTAACGTCGCTGTTAATGTTTGGCCAGATAAATCTTTGTCTTAGTAGCTTGGTAGTAGCGCTAACACCAGGATGCGACAAGTTATGTAACTTCTCGAATACTGTATGTCTCATAGCTATTGGAACGAAATGTCGATATTTACCCGTAGAGGTGTCGCAGATAACTTTTGCCGAGCCAAAAGGAATTGCCCCGAGGTTTAGAGATGTTGTTTTAGAGGACATGATCTTTTTGAGTTCGGCGTCATCTCGTTGTAAGTTTGAGAGATGTTCGTAGTCGATGTCTGGGCATACAATGTTGCCAATGTGCATACGTGATAAAGCGTCTGCCACTTCATTGTTTTTACCCTTTATGTGTCGCAGATCGGAGGTGAACTGGGATATAAACTCAAGATGTCGTAGTTCACGTGGAGAGTAGTTATTCTGTTTTGCTGATAAGGCTTTCGTTAGAGTTTTGTGGTGTGTAAAGACAGTAAAAGATGTACCTTCCAGCATATGTCGAAAGTGCTTGATTGCTAAATAAACAGCTAATAACTCTCTACCAAAGGTGCTATATCGACAGTAAGTAGGATTCAGTCGTTTCGAAAAGAATGCAAGGGGTTGCCATTCGCCATGTACCTGCTGTTGTAACACTGCCCCAATGGCGACATCTGAAGCATCTGTCATGAGAGACAGGGGGGCGTCATTCTGGCGTCTGACTAAGAGCGTCTTGTCACTTAACGATTGTTTAACAGCTTCGGATGCTTTAACAGCTTCTGCAGGCAAATGGAATGAACGACTATGTCCACGTAAGCAGTCGGTCAACGGTTGCAAAACTCAAGCACAGTTCGGGATAAAACGCCGGTAAAAATTGACTAGACCCAAAAATCGCCATAATTTCTTGAAAGAATCTGGTAGTGGATAGTCTTTGATGGCTTGTACATCGTCGAGGACTGGTCTAATTCCTTGATTGTCAATCAAGTGACCGAGGAATTTCAGTGATTTCTTACCAAATTCGCATTCATCTAAATTGATAGTCATGCCGTATTTGTGAAGTCTTTCAAACACCGTCCTCACACGTTTCACATGCTCGGTTTCGTCTGCCCTTGCAATTAGTAAGTCGTCAATGTATGTGTAGACGAAGGGCAGGCCGCGGAGTACTTGGTCGATAAGACGTTGAAATGTCTGAGCGGCGTTGATCAGCCCGAAAGGCATGCGCACGAATTCGTATAAGCCGAATGGCGTGGTGATAGCAGTTTTTGGAACGTCATCCAGGTGGATGGGAATATGATGGTACGCTCTGACAAGATCAATTTTGGAGAAAATTTTAACCTCTGGCAAGTTGCTGGCAAAATCGTGAATATGCGGTATGGGGTATCGATCAGGTACTGTTTGCTTGTTTAAAGCTCGATAGTCCCCACACGGCCGTATCTCACCGGAAGACTTTTTGGGTACCATGTGCAGCGGTGAAGACCAAGAGCTGTTAGATGGTCGAATAATGCCGAGCTCTAACATTTTATCGATCTCTGTTTTAGCGATTTTAAGTCGATGTGGGTCAAGGCGTCGAGGACGTGCGAAAACTGGTGGTCCAGTGGTTTTAATGTGATGAACTACTTGATGCTTTAGTTCTGTTGCTCGGAAAGATGGTTGTAGAAGGTCAGGGAACTGATTTACTAAGTCAGTATATGGAGATGCTGGTGTGCTTGTGACCATCAAGTTCAGCGATGATGCACGGCTAATCGTACCAGCGATGTACTTTTTATTGAGCGAGTCTATAAGCTTAGGGCTTACCGGATCAACCAGCAGTTTGTGTTGCTGTAGAAAATCTATACCAAGGATTGGGGATGGAACGTCTGCGATGATGAAAGACCAAGTGTAGATATTCTGCAGACCAAAGTCTAAAGTCATTCGTTTACTACCATATGTAACAATATTAGATTTATTAACGGCTTGGAGCGTAACTGCAGGGTCAGGATGTTGACGTTCCTGCGTAGTCGGAGGGAGAACACTAACCTCTGCTCCTGTGTCGACTAAGAACGTAGTACCGGTATTTCTGTCTGTTACATAAAACAAACGACTGCTAGATCGTAGATCGCCAACAGTAGAAGTTTTCATACATGATGATATATCTTTTGGTTTAGCCTGAAGTTGCAAGGTGAACGACACCGTCGTGCATTACTGCCGTAAATACGGTGGTACCAGCAAATAGTATCGTGATGTCGTGACGTGCTGGGTGACCGGGAAAGACATCGACGAGACGAGCTTCTAGAACGGCCTGGTCGTGTACGTGTGGTCAGTGCTGCTAACTGACTCAGCAAAGTGTCGACTTTGTGTTTTAGAGTCTGTCTCTTATCGTGAGTGTCTGGTATTCTGCTAGTGGAAGCAACAGATTGAGGTGTTGACCTCTCGTACATTCGATCCGCGATTTTGGCAAGCTTTTCTATGTCAATGTCGTCGTCTCCGAAAGCAAGAACTTGCTGAATGTTTGCAGGAAGTCGACGCAACCAAATTTGGTAAAAGAGACGTTTATCGATATCTCTTCCTGCTACTAGGCTTTGCATGTGCCTCATGAGTTGTGATGGGGTTTTATCACCTAGCTCTACATTGCTTGACAAACGATCGAGTGTTTGCCTATCAGAAAGCGAAGTGCATCGAAGTACCTCCTCTTTCAACTTGTCGTACGGAGCGACTGTGCTGGGTTGAACTATGTGTTGTCGAACCTGTTCGGCGATTTCGTCTGGTAGTACTGTACTCAATATGCCGAATTTAGCCGTCTGTGACGTGAGCTTGTTGGCAGTGAAATAATGTTCCAGTCGTGCAAACCAAAGATGGGGGTCTCTGAACTTAAAAACTGGTACAGTAAGAGAAATAGTACTAACAGATCCCAGCTCTAAGTTATCAGAGGTATCAAAAGACATGTTACAATTTGTAGAAAAATGGTTTAAGAGTAACAAAATAGCAAGAATAATGCACACTAAGAATATGGCAAAACAGAAAAACATGCAATGCAGATGCTTACCACAGATTACTGCAAGTTGTGCGATGAGAAAGCACAAGAATGAGTTCGAAATGTCTATTATATGTATGTATATCCGATAAAGTTAGAGTTTAAATAATCCAGCAAGTGTAATGATGCGTCCGGGTGAACAAAATGTCGTTGGAGTCAACAAGTTATCGTCGCAGTGAACAAGTTGTCGTCGCGGTGAAAATGTTGTTGTCGCGATGGACAATTTGTCGTCGGGGTCGAAATTTGTCGTTGGGCTCCCCAATTTTGTTGCGTGCGTTGTCTGACTAAACTGCTGTACGCATATATTCTATGTATTTCTTCGTTCTTATTGATGTGCGCAGACGTTGTGGATACTCGACGCCCACAACGTAAATCAAAAGGCACTTGCGAAGATTACGAATGTGTATTACAGCAGTAGTCAAATTCGAAAATGTGTCAAGGTAATGTTCAACAGTAAATGGACAAATGTTTGCGAAGTACATATAAAATCGGTCTGTATACACATATAATACAAGTTTACAAATTAGATTAAAAAGCATGTTTACAGTTGGTATTGGGGTACTACAACTTTACAGACTGGAACTCTACTTTTAATATAACTGTCGGATCGAAGGAAATCTATTCACGGTGTGCAAGGGTTTAGGGAGTGACTATGCTTCTTTCTTCATCAGGTCGGAACAACTCAGACTTATTAATAGTGGGGTTTATAAGCCAAGGACGGACAAAGTCACTTTGAAGTACTGGTTCTTCCACAAAATCAATAGCTCTCAGAAAAGATACATGAGGCTTCACTTGACTCTTTCGAGAAGGAAATAGAAAAGCATGGATGCCCAATGAAAAAAGAGGTACATGAGGTACAACTTCTTCTTAAATAAGTTTTCAGTCATTTGGAATAGACTACCAGCTAATGTGCGAGATGCAAACACACTTCCAGTGTTCATCTCCTCAGTCACCAGACTGCTCAAAGATGACAATGCACTTTTGCGCCTGACTCTTACACCTTCTTTTTCACCATACATAGATATTTTAAGTTCTTTAAACGTGTAGTTACAACAAACTACAATTATAAATTTTAATATTATTGGAACTAGATGATTAACATTTCTACACAGGACAGTAATAATATTAGTTTACACATAATATAAAAGTTAGCATAACGGGACTAGTTAGTTTGTGTACCAAAATAACCACAGTTACTAAACAGAATATATATGTATATATTTATTAATCACTCCTTAAGGACTCCCGTTGCTTTCTTTTGCGTTGCTGTTGTTTGTCTTCTTTTTTTCTCTCACCATTTCAGCTTCCATTTGACTTTTTGAATGAGAATGAATAATGTGGATATTTGACCATTTACAATGACAAATGATCTGCAAACATTATTGGTCCCGTATCTTTCAGTTGCCTGGTTAATAACGAATTAACTTTCTCCACGACGCAACCTGGATTACATTTTTGGAATATACTCTTATACCAACGGAAAAGTATCTATTTGTAATACAACGTCACGATTGTAGCTTATAACATAACTGATCGTATCTGTAAAAATAGTTTCCTTATTACCCAATTTGGATATAAATCAAATCAAAAATAAGATTCGGATTTGTACACACCCAAGTTATATTGAGGAATTACTTCAAGCTTTATTTTTTCCCAAGTATTTTTAATCCATCCAAAACTTACTTGGGTTTTTTTGTTAATGCGAAGTTAATATTCCTATATTTCATGACGTGCTCCATTGAATGACTGGTTATCATATTGTTCCCACAGACCTAAGACAAAAACGCCAGCAACCATGTAACGTAACCATGAACCAAATTTATGAAATTTATATAATGCTTATCCATGCTTGTATATTTGGTGTGTCCTACACAAGTAGGAAAAAATGTGTATCTTGAAAATCCCCATTTAGTCATATGAAAAAGAGAAGACGTTCAGCGAAGAGACTCTTTTCGGCGAATTCATTCACATAGCTGTACAATCGCATTTATATATAATTATTTGAGTGTGTGTGTAAACATGAGGTTTGTCAAAATTAGATAATTGATCAGGTAATAAAAGAATGATCTAATATAGAAACAAAGTTAATTGGACAGCAACTAAATTAAGATTGAGTTAGTAAGTTAGATGACGTAATACAATTGACTAAAATGTTTTAACTTAGGTCAGGTTAGCAACAGAGGTAATTACAGGTAGAGACTAAGTAGAAGTGGGGTAGATAATAATGCCATTTAGATTAGAAATGAAACTGAGCAATTAAGTTGGATGACGTAACATAAATGACTATAAATTGAGCGTTGGTCAGGTCAGTTAAAGTGGTAGTGAGGTGTAGAAATTAAATCGGGTAGGGGTAGAGACAAGAGAGTTGAAAATGCAAAATATTACAATTGAGAAGACAGAATAATACCAATGAAGAGACAGAAAAAAAAATTAGGTAGAATTTACCTTTCAGGTAATAATGTAGGTTAAGTCCATTGTAAGTTTAGTGATTGAACGAACCTCTTCTGTATGCAGAGTTCAGGGCTTAGCAAGTGAATCGCCATTGCTTCTGCAGTTTGAAGAAGTCTGATTCGTACACCTTTTGGAAGACTACTTCTTACTCTGTAGACGACTTTGAAGTTTGTTTGGGGTGCAGCTTGGTGTCCGGATTCTATCAGGTGTTCTAAGATGGAGCTGCGGGGACATCGCTTTTCTCCTTTGTAAAACCATGCTGGTAAGTGTTCGGTGATACGCTTGGAAAGCGAACGCTGGGTACGGCCGACATACCTGGCTCCACACGAGCAGGTGAATTGGTAGATACACATTGATGAGGCCAACAGTGGTAGCTTATCCTTCACGTTCACATGAATCATAGGTTTTGTGGAGAAAGTTAGTCGTAGTTCAGCTGCGAAGAAAGTCTTCTTGAGTGAGCGCGACAGTCGATTTTTTAGTATTTCCGCAGATATATCTCCATTGAATTGAAGGTTTATGTAGAGCGGTTTCTTCGGGACGCTATGCGTGGGCGGCTTTTGTGGCCTAGGATTCATAGATTTTGCAATAAATCGTTCTGGGTAACAATTCTCGACGAGGATTCTCTTGAGATTGTCCAGTTCATCTTCTACGTGTATTTTATTAAAACATTATTATTAATTATGATTGCTAATCGTATATGTAATTTATCATATTGATGATGCCTGTAAACTAGCGTCTCTCATGTACAAAATGAGAATATACTATTATTATTATTATAACTTTGAATAAGAGAAATAAATTGCACTTCACTCTCCTTAACCATAAGGGCTCTAAGTCCAGTCGAATACATCTGTCAAGGTATTCTATTTGCTGACCATAGCCTAATATGCGTTTCGTGAGGAATCTTTGGACACTTTCAACCTTTTTTCTGTCTGCCGACTTGAAGCTACTGTATAAGTGGGCACAGTATTCAAGTTTGGGGCGAATGCATATCTTATATATGGCTAATCTGGCTTCTGGAGTGTAAAAGTTGCGTAGCACAAAGCCGGTTAGACGTTTACAATCAGATACCACCTTATTTGCATGTTCAGTAAAGGTAAGATCTGAGTATGTTATCCCGAGATCTGTGACTGTGTTTGTGTTTGAGACAAGGTCACCGTACATGTATAGACACATGCTAGGTTTCCAACGTCCGAAGTATGTTATCCCAGACTTAGCTGGATTGAACGTTAACTACCACTTTTCACTCCAATTACATAGACTATTTAGGTCTTCTTGGATTTTACTAACAATATTCATATCATTATAGTCAAAATCATAGACAACTTTGAGGTCATCTGCAAAGAGGTATGGCTTGCCATACTTGATCATAGAGACAATATCAATCATGAATACAATGAATGGGGTAGGGCCAAGAACACTACCTTGTATCACGCCGCTGGTTATCGGTTTGGATGTTGATAAGTGATGGTTGACTTTAACCAACTGTTCTCTTCCTGTAAGAAAGGAAGTTATCCACTCAAGAAGCCTTCCACTTATTCCATAAGATAGGAGTTTCAGTATGAGTCTTTTATGTGGGACCTTATCAAAAGCTTTCCTAACATCTAGAAATAATGTTGCTACCAAACGACCTTTGTCTACACATTCAGTAATGTGGTCGAAATAATCTAAGTGGCAAGTAATGCACGATCTTCTATTTAGGAAACCGTATTGGAAAGGGGATATTAAGTCATTCGAGAGCAAATACTGAACCATTTGCTTCTTTACAATCTTTTCTATCACACGTGAAACTACGGAAGTAATGTTGATGGGGTGGTAATTATCTATGTCCGCTGTAGGTCCGGTTTTGTGAATGGGTACCACGTAGGATTTCTTCCAGCTATTTGGATATGTTTCACTCCTTATCGAAGTTGAAATATCTTAAGAAGAAGTAGATTCATGTCATTTCCACCATTTTTTAAGAGGACGGAAGACATTCCATCTGGGCCGGGAGTATTAGTAAGCTTAAGAGTTGTGATAGCTTTATCGATTTCTTGGGCGTTTAAGACTACATCGCTTAGACACTTTTCTGTTTTACGAGGGAAATCTATATCCTGGTCATTTTCTAGAGTGTACAGTTTGGCAAAGTGTGTGCTAAACACCTCACATATATCCTCAGCACTTTCGTGAGTAATGCCACCTATGTGTATTATTTTTGGATATGTTGATTTGGAGTTAGTTAACCTACTTTTGAAGAGTTTGGCTATTTCTCCAGTGTTATGTGGCGACTGAATTGCCCGCGTTTCTTTATTCCTAAGACTTAGATTTTTTAACTCATGGATTCTAATGAGGATTGATTTGATAGCGATTAACGACGATAAGTCGTCATGTCTATAGTAACTTAATGAATGCGAAGACAATATTTCTATATCTCTTTATGTGCTACACAAACAAACTTTATAGCAGACTGTTCCGACTGACTTTGATGTCAGAAAGAACAACCAAACTGTAAATCCATTATGCATCAAATTTTGTGTAATTTATATAATAACTTATCCATGCCTGTACAATTGGTATGTTCCTGCATAAACAGGAAGAAATATATATATATATATATATTGATTAGATACTTTAACTGGGATTCCTACTTTACTAATGACGCCATAGAGGAAGTCCTTAAAAACTTCTATGACAAAATACGGTCTGTTAATGATGTCATAGCGCCTGTGAAATTGATTAAATTCAAAATCCCTCAAGGTGATTTTATTCCAATATCATTAAGAAGAAGTATGTGGAAGCATTCATTAAGTTACTACAGACATGATGACTTTTTGCAGCATGAGCGTATTACTGTCGCCCTTTAGCTCTATCCAAATTTTTAAGTCATCTGCGCATGGGACCACATGGGGGTCGGTGAGCAGAGATAACTTATTGATATACAAAATAAATAGGAGACTTCCGAGTACTGCGCTTTGTGGCACTCCGCTACGTACTGCTGTCCAAGAAGAGAGTTTCGAGTTTATCCTAACCCCCTAGCTCCTATCTATGAGGAATTCCCTGAACCAGTTTAGTAGTCTGCCTTTGATACTAAGACTTTCAAACTTCATGAGTAGTCTTTTGTGAGGTACTTTATCAAAGGCTTTGCTGAAGTCTATGAAGACGACGTCAAAGGGTCTTCTGTTGTCTCTGGATTTGACCCAACTTTCCCTTGCAGTGAGGAGATTTGACAAGCATGAGAGGTTCCTTCGGAAGCCATGCTGTGCTCTAGATAACAAGCAGTTGTTTGCCAAACATGCTATGATACCTTTCTTGGTGATTCTTGATTAAAGTGGTGGTGAGACTGATAGGCCTGTAAGTGTTGAAGCTAGACTTAAGATAGTCTTCGAAATCACCACACTTACTAAAAACTTCACCGTCTTATGACTTTACGAGTACTCCACCTAACGTGTAAGTACTGATTAACTCAATCAAAGTTTAAAAGCTAACAATGGAAAGAATTCTTAGTATGAGTTGTATTTAACGTAACAGAATAACAGATTTAATAAATAAAGTGACTGTACAACTTATCTGCAGACGTTGCTGGAGGTAGGCTCGGAGAGTGTGCAAAAAGAGAGCACAACAAGAGAGCGAACCAATGAACGTACGGAAGACTCCCAAGTCAAAAGATAAAACGTGGATCACCGTGGGTGAGTCGGTTTAAACAAAAGTTCAAAGGTACAATGTGCACTACAGGTTACCTCCCCCGTAGAAGGTTGGTGGGAAGCCAGCAAGCTTCGATATACAACAGTAGGATGGCTTGGCACAATAGCAATGAGTGAATGAGAAGGTTTGAAAATAGCAATAGTAAAAAAAGAAATTTTACCGAAAGGAAAGAAAGCAAAAGAAAAGAAAAAAATTAAGGTAAGTTGGAAGTGGTATGTACATGATTAGTGAAGTAAGACGGAATATGATAAGAAATGACGCTGGTGCCTTGTGTGGTTGTAAGCTTCTGCGGTCTGATGTTTTTTTTAATTTTTTTCTTTTTTTTGTCTTTCATATTTTTATTAATCTTTTTTTTGGTATTTTTTTATTGTATCGATTCATTCTTTTTTTTAATTCCGCACTATTACAAGCTTACTTATGTGGAGGTTTGATGGTAAACCTCTGGCGCCGACGCTGTTGTAGCAAGAAGGTGACTCATTATGTCTAACTTTCATATTAGACCAATGCTCCCTTCCTCCGCTTCAACAGAACCTAGCAGTCATGTTAGAGGCAATCATTATACCAGCGTATGATAAGGAGCAGGGTAAAAAAAACAACAGAAGAAAATGGGAAAGAAGGTTAAGATTTCAAAATCGGTGTAAAGGTACTACAAAAGCTTGTGCGAAATCAATGCGAGGAAAAGTGGTGCAACTTGGAAGTAGTACGTTAGAATGAGATAAAACAAAGGAAGTTTCTACCCTGTGAGAACTTATAAAATTACAGAGAAGTTAGTACATAACCAATAGCTATGAGTAGTTATCATTACCAAAATTACTTTGTTCATGTTTCTAAGTGCATAACTAAGATGATGCCTAATGTTTATAAGTACGGTTCACAAAATAAATGAATTTCAGGAGGGCATAAACCCGAAGGAATATAGGACAGGCTGTGAAAATAAATTGAGCGGATTACTATGTACAGCATAGAAGTGAAGCATTTATGCGCAAAAAAATATGTATATCTGTCCATTTAACTATACAGTGGAAGTTTTTTTTTAAATAATCTTTTTTTAGTGTACAGTTGGTGGATGGTGGCTAGCAGTGGAATCCAGGATGCGCATTTCGTCCTATTTGGGACTCGTCAGCTGGATGTACCTGCATTTCTCAGTGAGTGATGATGTTCCCACCGAGGCTCGAACCCAGTACCCATAGTTTCAAACGCCAAAGCGTTATCCACTAGACCACTTGGGCCACGAGAGCCACCTCTTGTGCGACGGGTCATATTAATTATTGAATTGAATCAATCGACGGAAAAATCAAAAAATTCAATTCAATCTTTTTTTATTAAAAATAATTTTTTTTGTTTATTTATTATTATTTTACATTGTTTTTACTTTTTTGTATTTTCTTTTTTTTAAATATTTTCTTTTTTTATAAAAATTTTTTTAATAATAATTAATTTTTTTCTTTTTTGGAAGAAAATGGGCAGTGAAAGGTAATATACTGTTCATAATTCCTCTTTTGGTGTGGGTTACAAGATGAGATGAGAAGCCAACTGATCTAGCGAGTAGATTGAGATGAAATAGATGAAAAATTAGGGGTAAAAACAAACTGCTGCTGGTCCTCTGTAACGAGAGATAAAGATTAAAAGGATTAGTGAGGGTTAAAACGACTACTCCCAGAAGCGGGACCAAATAGATTAAATATAGCAGAATTGAATTAGAAATTGTGACAAGGAATAAAAAATCACTAGTAGCATTACCTATGGATTAGTTCAGTGAAAGAATTCTACGAACCTCTTGGGCCAGTGAACACGTCGACCAGCACGTGTGACAGGGGTCTTACTGGTGACGGTAGGAGAATCATCATTCACCACTGAAGGTGAGGTAGTTGAGTCTGGACAAGGACTAGGTTCAGTGGAGCTATTTGATTGAGCTGATGGGGAGGGTGAAGGTTCTTCAGTGTATGCCGCTTTAAGTCTGTCTATGCTGACAGTGTCTGGGCGGCCGCATCGGTCAATAACGAAAAATTTATCTTTACGACTAAGGACCTTAAAAGGCCCGTCATACGGTGGTTGTAATGGCTTTCGTATGGCGTCGTGACGCACGAAAACGTGTGTACAGTCATCAAGTCGCCGATCAACCTGAACCCTTCGGTTCTGAGTGCGTGTGGAAACTGGTCGGAGTCGCTGCAAAAAACTTTTAAGTTGCTGAGCGTAACGGGTGGTATCGGGGAAATTTGGCTCGAAAGTTTCGGGAGCGATTAGCTCACCTGGTAAACGCATGGTGGTACCGTACACCAATTCAGCTGGCGAGCACTGCAGATCCCCCTTGAAGCTTGTGGATTCAAATTGTTGTCCGCGGTCGGTAGTGACAGTTGCGGGACATCCAAAATGGGCAACCCAGCCTTCCATGAAGGCACGACAGACGGTTTGAGCCGTTACATCAGGTATTGGAATGGCTACTGGCCAACGTGTGAAACGATCCACACATGTGAGTAAATACGAGCAGCCGTTAGACGGGGGCAGAGGCCCTACTATATCCAGGTGGATATGATGGAACCGAGCGTCTGGGGTCGCAAACGTACCCAACGGCGTGATGTTATGCTTGGTGACTTTAGCACGTTGGCATTGTACACAAGCACGTGTCCATTGACGCACATCACGGTTCATACCGGGCCACGCAAATCTCGCAGAAATCAACTTGTCCGTTGCTCGTATGCCAAGATGGGAGAGGTTGTGGAGTGACTCAAACACAGTTCGGCGTAAAGACGTGGGAACAATCGGTCGAGGAGTACCAGTTGACATATCGCAAAGTATAGTTGTTTCACTGTTTAGCAAGGAGACACGTTCTATCTTCAGTGAGGTTTTATTTGACAGGTGTTCTAAGTTCAAATCATTCAGTTGGAGTTCGGCCATTTTATGAAGATCGATGGTTGGTGGTACGGATGTAGCACATACGCGAGACAAAGCGTCTGCTACCGCGTTATCCGATCCAGAAACGTGCTGGATATCAGAAGTGAACTGGGAAATATAGTCTAAATGGCGTGATTCTCGCGGTGAATACCGGTCTGAAGTAGTGTGGAGGGCGTACGTCAATGGCTTATGGTCGGTAAATACCGTAAATTGCCGGCCTTCCACGAAGTGACGAAAATGCTTGACAGCAGCGTAGACAGCGAGAAGTTCCCTACCGAATGTGCTGTATCGAGATTCGCATGCGGTAAGTTTACGTGAAAAGAAAGCAATCGGTAGCCATACATTAGCCATACGCTGTTGTAGGACGGCTCCGATTGCAGTATTAGAGGCATCTACGGAGATGCTGATTGGAAGTTGAACATCTAGATGGACCAACATTGTGGCGTCAGCAATAGCTTTCTTGATAGCTGCAAAAGCTGTCGAGGCTTCCTTAGTGAACACCAAAGACTTGCATTTACCTTTAAGCATATCAGTCAAGGGGGTCACGATATGAGCACACTGTGGGATAAAGCGACGGTAGTAACTAACCATCCCGAGAAAAGTGCGTAGTGCCTTGGGAGGAGCGACTTTATTGCATATCCCCTCAATGACGCTTGTTGCTATGTTGCTATTGGTTTCAAGTGGCCTTGGTTTTCGGGGAAGATTTAACTGATGTAATATTGCGATTTCGTAGACATAACTCAGGCTCATACGTGAAAAACTATAATCCTGGAATAAAGACAAGTTGTTTAGAAGGTAAGGAGGGCATTATTTTTCAGTTTATTTGTATATATACTATTGTGTATCGAGTTGCACTGAGTTCTTAGTGCATTCATTTTCATTAAGTTCATTTTCATTAAGTGTAGTAATGAAGAATGGAATTTCTTCCACATCAGTGTTATTTAATTGAAGTTTTAATCTTTGTAGGCCCTTGAAGGAATAAATTCGGCACGGAGAACTCCTGTGGAAACCGAAAGCACTTTTAGTTTACTAAATCTTACTGACTCCCTGTATAAATTTGATCTGTCAAGTGTTTATGTAAAGTCTGCTGGTGTATTCAGTAAAGTAAAAGTTGTAGTGCTTAACTCCTAGACTTGTTGTAGTCATTGGTATTGCCAGAATACTACTTACTCGTTTTATGCAGCCGAAGTATTCAATTCTCACTTTATTGAGGAAATAGTATATTGCCTGCAAAAGTAGTGCGTCAGTTTACGAGTTTCATCAAGCCTACAGAATGTTTTCTGTTCACTGAATACTGTTTGCGAATTATCCGAGAAAACACATTTCCGAGTGGGATGTAATACAAAGCTGAATTCTTAAACTGTCATCCTTATAACAGTTCAATTCAATCACACATATAATAATATGATAGTCTGTAATTGACTTCAAAGACTTATCAGGGAATATTCTCATCACCTTACGGTTTGCTGATGATATTGTCCACCTAGACTATGAGAAGTAACCCCTGATGCTGTAAAATATGAAAATAATACCGGTGTTTGATTATAGGTGTCCGCGTTCTATCTCATCAGTAAAGCAGTATAATATGGCGAGTGCTGTTGAGGTTACGCATAAATGTTTAGGTGGGGAGGGTTAGTTAGCCTTCAAGGTAGGGAAGCTGAATAGGTTGAGATGGCTAGAACACGTGCTGGCATACTAAGCCATCGCCTTCCTCCAGGGACAATGCTGACCAGCACATGTTAAGGTTTAAAATGCGTTTGGGTCGGTCAAATGAAAAAGTGATATTGGTTCATAAAATTGTTGACAGTCGGCTGGAAGAAATACCGGAGATGTGACTGCAAATCTTTGGTACTGGTACTGGTGCATTCACTCTGTGTAATCTCACATATCTATTCAACTCATGTTTTTCCTTGTCATTATTTATTCTCCCTCACATTTTCTCTCGTTAAACTTCCATTTAGTTTTATGTCTCTACCTTCGTGTGCTACATGGAATGTGGTAAATTAAACAGGTGGACTTCTCTGCAAACTCATACTGAAAGCTACTCAGAATGACAGTCTGTGCGTAACTAAATGCGAAACATTGATAAATGATCTCCAAAATTTCAACAAATGATAAGTGTAGTTCATAATCTTGCTCTTTGTCAAATGAAAAATTGATACCTTTCGGTAATCTCTTCTTCCACCCGGGACTCGTCTCCTACTTTGCAACTGGATTTGTGCTTTGTCACATTTGTACTTAGTTTTCGGTCATTCAGCATTCGCCGTTGCTGTTGACTCAGCGCCTAGATGACTTTAGTTGAATAAGGTTTCGATCGTGCAAACACGGGTCCTGGGCAGTTGATTGGTTGCATTATCATTTCTCAAATGGAATGCAGCATACTGTATATTAGGGTAAATCTTCCGCCTCGCCTGCTGGAGCTGGTGTTCCTCAGGGTATTGTTATCTCTCTTTTTCTTTTTTCTCTCTCGTCTTACATGACCTTTCTCTTTCTAATGAGAGCAACTTCGTCAAATATGCTGGTGATCTGACCGTCTCACTTCCTGTCATGTTACAATGTGACTGCAGCAAACTTAACTGCTTCCTGTCTGTAGTCTAAGGTACGTGGTCTTACGTTAAATCCCTCTAAATGTCAGGCAGCTAACTTTCCCCTCACTCATAAGCGTGAACTGCGAAAACTGTGTCGTTCACAAGATGCTTGTATCAAAGAGGACACTGAAACAGAAACTAAGTCTAACATAAAATACCTTGGAGTAAATCTATCCTCTGGTCTTTCTTGGTCATTCTATATCTTGTCGATTTCTAAGAAAACCTTCAGTCTAGGTTACCATGTTATGTAGTCAAGACAGTCAAGAATCATTCAACCTCTCTTTTTACAACTTGTTAACTCTTGCATTGGTCTTTACTGCTCCCCCTTATTCTTTCCTGAATTACTCAAAAACGACTATGTCGTATTGTGTAGGGTATTAAGGTTGTCATTAGGGCAAGTGGTGTACCATTTCGTCAACTCGTTAATGCATTAGTTAAAAGACATCTAAACTCATGCGAGAAATGGTCTAAATCTATACTGTCTAACCCTCAACACCCCTTCTATTCTCAGCTCTTCCCTTTAATTTCATCTGATGGAACCAGAAGTCGGAATAAAAGATTATGTGATCGTTTTTGGAATTAAGTAATACCAAAAATTGTTGTCGTTTTCATTGCCAGCAGTTCACAGCCTATTGAGTTTACGCAAGTGCAATGCTCATTTCCCACTTTCCTGAGGAGACATCAACTAGGATTCTAGGAAAGTAGTACGTCAGTATGCGAATTTCATGAATCTGTAGACTACATTCCATTCACTTATTACTGAAACTAAACTATGAAGGAACTGATATTTCAAAGAAGGATGTAGTACAAGGCTCATTTCTACAACTGTCGTCCTTATTTTAGTTCACTTTCATCATAAATGTATTAACCGAATTGTCTGTTACTCACTTTAGGCCCTTACCAGGGAACAGTCTTGTCAACTTTTTGTATGCTGATGGTATTGTCCACTTAGGCTGCGAGAAGTGACCATTGAAACTGGAAGATATGAAAAGACTACTGGTTTTTGATCGTAGTGTCTGTACCCTTTCTTCTGTGTTAAGTAGTCTAATATGGTGAGTAATATTGGGGTTAAGCTTAGTGTTAAGTAGAAATGTGATTTCAAACGTTGTTAATGACACAGATGCATTCACTCTGTGTAATCGCACATATCTGAGCAACCCTTATATTTTTTCCATATGACTGTTCGGTTTTCATCACATTTCTGTTCATTAGAGTTCCATTTAATTTATTTTTTCCTCTACCTTTGTGTGCTACATGGAACGTGGTAACTTAAGCGGGTGCACTTGTGTGCACGCTTCTATGTTGAAAATCAGTCTGTCAGAATGATCTATAGTCCAGGTATAGTGAAATGTTAAAACGGGGATAAAAATAGGCAAAATGTCAACAAATGGTAATCGTATTTTTCATTTAGTTCTTGTCTAACTGAAAAAGTGATCTTACAATAATTTCTCCTCTTACCCGAGATAACTCTCACACTCTGTCTCGTTATATCTCATTAGTTAGTTAATTTTATCACGTAGCCCAACTGCGAAGTTGAAACACATCTGATGAAATATGTTATGCTTATTACCAACCAAATATAATATTTTTCAAGTGTGGAACGTCACAAATCGAACTGCTACACTTCTGTGCTGAGTTCCATGTTAAAACTCAGTCAGTCAGCTTTGTCACTACAAATGCGTAGTGTCACAACTACCTAGTGTTAATTAGCTTAAACAATTATTCATGCCGTTTCCTAAGTACTCTATGCATTTCCCGATTCCTTAAACTGTCCAGATAAAGTGCACCGAAGAGGAAAACATAAACCAAAAGTCAGTAACATGGACGTAAGAAATGGTGTGAATAGAAGTGAATGAGACGAGTGACCTTTTATCCCTGTAGTACGCTTAAGTAAAATACTCATGTATATGAATGAGGCAAAAAGTTGTGTGACTGACTTGATATGATGATGAGCAATAGTTTGTGCTCAAAACGCCACCAAGTAATATTGCTCTCCAACACTGTGTGATTTACCAAAATAAAATCGTATCCATAATGGAGTTATACTCTACCACAGTGCCCAAGTTTTATGCTTATATCAAAAATACTTATCTTGTGCGTTATGTGTCTCCTAATTGTTTCATTTTTGTCTTCCTCATTGCAGGTTGTCAGTCTCCGTAGACATTCTACCAGATGTCGTCATGCATAGTGTCTGCAAGCAGTCTTTCAATACATCTACCTCCCGCAAAGTTATTGTTACGATGCCTTTAAATCATTTACATTTGGCCGTAATACAATTAGTGTGCTAATATTACTGATGCAATGACATGCAAGACTTGTACATGTTACTGTGAAGCTAGTTTGTAATAACATTCCCTCCATAGTAAATAGAATGCTTGTGATAACAATTCGTCATTATCTTTTCATTGTGTTGATAGTTGCGTATATATTAGAAAAAAGCTAACCTTGTCGTATCAGTTCTCTAAATTACAATCACTAAGTGCCCATACCTCTGCTGAATACCAAGTGCTACTCGTGGCCCATGAAATACTTATTACTGCATTCGTAAATAGCTATCAAACTGTTATTACATGGAGTATTGAGACAGAAGGCGTATGAAATTTAGATATTAGTGTGTATCTGAAGTAAACGACACAATATATATGTGCATGTTTCATTTCAAAACTAGAGAATTTTATAGGGTAATGTAGGAGTGAGCGCAATGAGTTAATAATGTATTCTTTACTGCATCCATCTTGTATGAGTGGAATGCTTCTATTCAATTTTCGGCGAAGCTTCAATATCACCCTACAGGGTTTCTTCAATGCACTCTCATAAGGAATAATACTTGGCACTGAGGAATCCAGCCAAAAGCATTTGTGACACAGTCGAATGACTTTTTCAACTAAAAGCGGTAATACTGATATTAGGTGTGATTTATCTGTAAACTGAGGGACTCTGGTGTAACACAGCACCATATCCCAGCAGGGTATTGTTTGTGTTTTACAGGTACAAGTAGAATTCATGGACTGAGCATTTGTTAAATATGGAGGCGACCCATTGAGTCACTTACACGAAAGGCTGATGAAATGCGATACCTTACACACGCACTTTCAGATGTAGGCATGTGTTACTCCACATGAACTCTGGGCCATATCGAGTAGGCATTCCTTTAAATCTACTCTACCCTGTGCGCTTAATTATTGTTCGTATATGTGATGACTTGGTGCGTTTCCTAGTTTGCCTATAATTACGGAATGTACATTATATTAACGAACACAAATAAATTTTGTGAAAACCAGTGGTGTTCCTTCTCTAGTCTCAATTGATGTCACATTGATTGACACGATTAAAGGAATAGATTGTAACGTGGTGTTTTCTGTAGCTGCGAAACGTAGATACCTAGTTTCGAATTGACATCATCCGTCTGATCCTATTAACCTATGGGTATGGTTCATCCTTCATGATAAAACTAGAACTCAGAAGTAGACTGTCTTTGACAGATCTAGTTTTACGATGTGACTAATTGGTGAGTCACCTGGTGTTGTGGTAGCAAAAAAATAACTCCAAACCTTAGTATTTTCTAGATATGAACAGATTTACTTACTTTGGCGACGATTTAATCTTAGGGATATTAACCTTTACTTAGTAATTTGGATCCGAAAGTAAACGCCATGTTACTAAGTTATTCAAAAGACAGAATGATGAGTGAAACAGTACTCGGATACTTATTCTAACGAAATCGAATAATGATTATCGTTTAGCCTACCAATATGCCGCTTACTTTCAGTCTTAATTCAAAGACAAATTTAATTGCCCAATAAATTAATAGTTTCAGAAGACTGCTCTACTCCTGTCTTTGAAATACTTTACCCGATCGTGTTTTACTTCAAAATAAGTGTATACTGGCCAGCTGATGTTGCTTATCCAGTTACACTGTTTTTCAGTTACAATGTCCCATCTATTTCCTATCAAACACAACATCCCTTAAACCATCAACGAGTAAACATCATTTCTAAAAAAATAACCTTAACTATTCGCATGTAAACGATGCTATAAACTTTATCACTTACGTGATGTTTCAAATTCCGATTAATCAGTTTTCCCTTACATGAGCACCTGTTTCAATTTTAACGGATAGTTCTAACCTTTGACTACTGAATTAGTACGTTTCATTATGTACCATCCATACGAAATATAGGTACTGATAATAATTACTGCTAACAGATTTATCACGAGAATGTACTCCATATTGACGACAATATTCCTCAGGGGCGGACGTATTTTCTAAACGCGCTACTCAATACAACACATGACCCTAACCCCATAACTCTGTAGCTCACAACATTCTATGAAGTTAGTAGTGACTATTAACAAGTAGAATGTCTATTTGAGGTATAGAGAATACATTTATTAGTGATTCGACACAAAATACAAAATCAACGGTACTGGAAACCACTTCCTTCAGCAATGAATCCCACGAGGTCACTGGAACTACAGATTATCTAAAAAAGAAAACAAGGGTTCACAGGGTGCATACATGAATATAACTACCAATATAATATTAACGAGACAGCACAGTAAAAATTAATGAAAGTTTATATCAATGTGCGATTACATCAGTCACTATTTTTGACACAAGTGGATATTTAGACGAAGTAATGAGAAGACGTAATTTGTCCGAGTCGTGTAGTGTTGTATTTGTGCAACACATTTTAGACAATCTGGTCACGCATGGACTTGTTATAGGAATACATATGAAATTAATACAGTTAAAAGTTTGGAAAATAAATTTAGGTGGAATTAAAACCACATATTGAAGGTCAAAATAACAATGAAGATTACTAAACCAAATATCTGAGGGACTAGTACATCTACCCTGACTAGTTTCAAAACAAAGTTTAACAAAGGTTTCGTGTGATGACGAATAGTCTTGGAATTCACAAAAGTGGTTTAAACTTCCTAATCACACTTCGGTTCCCACAAACTTTAGAATGCAATCCAAACACGTTTTACAGATAGGTTTAAAGAATGTGCAAACGCCAGTTTTATGACCTGTCCCTATAATATGTTTCGAAATAGAGGAGCTGGGACCCCATTAATAACTTCTGAAGATTCTGTTGCTTCTGGAGGCATTTAGGAATATGATGCGTAGCCCTTACTTGCAAAAATCGATGAGCCTTCCCTAAATGGATATAGCAACCACTTCTAAACCTTACGTCCATAGCTTTAAGAGATGTCGGACACTACTTCTACGTGGTTTTAAAATAATTTGGTGAATTAACTTCGAACAAGCGCGAATGTGGCGTCAGGACAATGACAAAAATCGGAAGTTTATGAAACCAAACTCACTAGTAGGAAAAAGTGACGCACACGTCAGATGTCTTTACGTACCTGATCACGAGGATGGTATTGAAATCCACCAAATTACTAAAATGTTGCAGTGTGCATTTAACTCACTTAAAAACTTCGGCAGAAAACAGTGAATGTTATAAGTGATCGTAAAACATATTGCAATTTCTGCCCATTTGTGAACACTAATTTTCGCTTGTATCTATGCATTCTATTGACTTTCCTCTATCAAAACAACACACAGAAGTGCGGGAGGATGCAGGAATTCGATATCAACCATATTCTTTGGTTCCTGCAGCAGTAATAGGTACTGCACAATAGCTGATAGGGAAATTTGAGATCGAGTACAAGTTTCCGCCAATCTGCAAAGAAATTTATCGAATGACAGTCGTTGAAATGTACGCGAAGCTTACTCGGTATGCCAAAAATCACTGCATGAACCATGTATTTAAGCGTCCTGTCACACAAGCAATCAGCAAATGCTCAAGAACAATATCGAACAATAATTTTCATATAAATTCATCCAACAAGAGCAAAATAAGCAGCGAAATAGCGTCTACTACGTTTGCTGGACGACTAGCCACAACTCGAATCAACGAAACCGCGCAAATGCCGTCAAGGTTAAGCCAAAGGCGCCACTTCAAACAGGGGATATGCTTTATCAACGCCCCCTTGGGAGAAGTGGGTAGAGGGAAGTTTTGAATAGCTTCTACCCGGTCAGGTAACGGATAAATTCCATCTTTGTCTATCCTATGTCCCAAAAAATTCAGGGAAGTGACTCCAATCTGACACTTCGGCAAGTTGAGTGTGAGGGAGTGTGTCACAAGTCTTCGGAAAACTGTCTGCAAATGAAGTTGATGAGTGGCTTCATCTGGACCAGCTACCAAGATATCGTCTAGATAGGCGAAGGCGAAATCAAGCCCGCGCAAAACGTCATGTATAAAACGCTGGAAGGTTTGAGCAGCGTTCCGTAAGCCAAAAGGCATTCGAAGAAACTCGAACAGGCCAAACGGTGTAATCACAGCAGTCTTAGGTATATCCTCGGGGTCGACGGGAATTTGGTAGTAAGCCCGTGTAAGGTCCAGTTTGCTGAATACTCGAGCTTCCTTGAGTGAGGCGGTTAAATCGTGTATGTGAGGGACAGGGTAGCGATCGGGAACAGTTTGTGCGTTTAGTCTGCGGTAGTCGCCACAAGGACGCCAATCTAAACCGTTATTCTTAGGTACCAGGTGCAACGGTGAGGACCACGGGCTGCTGGATGGCCTAATAATCCCCATTTCTAGCATATGCTCAAACTCCGCTTTGACAACCTTTAGTTTTTCTGGGGATAGTCGCCTTGGCTTTGCGAAAACTGGCGGGCCAGTAGTGACAGTGTGACGTTGGAAGTCGCACATGGCAGGCCGCTGCTAGGTTTGAACAAATCTGAAAAAGACTGCAGTATATGCGAATAAGGACCAGTGCTAGTGGGTGTGGCATATACAGGGCTGAGGGCTGGGCCTTGTGTGACGATACCGCTGACGGAGAGGTTTGTGACAGGATCTCTTAACTTATGATTACCTGTATCTACCAGTAATTGGTAGTGCTGCAATAGATCCATGCCAATTATACCTGTGGTAACGTCTGCCACCAGGAAGACCCAACGAAGTGAACGACGCAAACCGATGTTAAGATCTATAAAGCGCCTGCCGAACGTAGCGATTGGCGAGCCGTTTGCGGCTCGTAGTTGAAGAGACATTGGCCGCCTGCGCTCCTCTACTGTGGGTGGGATTACACTGACCTCTGCTCCGGTATCAATTAGGAAGCGTATCCCAGTGTTACGGTCGGTAACATAGAAGAGGCGACATGAGAGCGGTTCGCCAGCGACGTTAGTCGCCAGTACGTGCTGGCTTGCTAGTTTCCCGACTGTTGAACATCGAAGGTGCACGGGCGAGTGCACTTTTGGACTTTTGCTCCGTAACGTCGATGATACCAGCACACTCCAGGCTGGTTACTTCGGGACTGTCGGCGCTTGCTGCTAGCACGTGGCAAGGGTCTACTACTACGCGAACTCAAGGGACTGCGTCCATGACTCCTGGATTTCATCTCCTGTCGTATACTACAGATCTCCTCGTATAGCTTGGCTATATGGGCCACTGCGTCAAAGCTTGATGACCCCCCGTCAGCCATCCTGCACACAAGACAAAATATTAACAAGGTGATAAAACACCAATATAAGTACAAACAAAACAAATCAAACCTTTATAACCGTGCGTGAAAGAAAAGAAAAAAAATAACAAAATAGACGGTACGTAAAAAGAGTTGTTAACACGTTAAGCTACTATAGCGGAAAACGGTGAAAACGGGCTCACCACTTGTAAGTGTTGAAGCTAGACTTAAGATAGTCTTCGAAATCACCACACTTACTAAAAACTTCACCGTCTTATGACTTTACGAGTACTCCACCTAACGTGTAAGTACTGATTAACTCAATCAAAGTTTAAAAGCTAACAATGGAAAGAATTCTTAGTATGAGTTGTATTTAACGTAACAGAATAACAGATTTAATAAATAAAGTGACTGTACAACTTATCTGCAGACGTTGCTGGAGGTAGGCTCGGAGAGTGTGCAAAAAGAGAGCACAACAAGAGAGCGAACCAATGAACGTACGGAAGACTCCCAAGTCAAAAGATAAAACGTGGATCACCGTGGGTGAGTCAGTTTAAACAAAAGTTCAAAGGTACAATGTGCACTACAGGCCTGTGATTTGACGCGGACACCAACATAACTAGCCAAGAAATGGGAACTACCATCAATAACACAGTTTTATTAAAACTTATGGACAAAAATTTCCGAGCGAAATTTTAACAGAACGTGATATATAAGTCCAGTCTGATGATGTCCCGCACCACTCCTCTTGGAGTCTATCAGAGCTAAAGCAGTCGAGTGGCGGGACTCACTACGCGGAAGCTCACCGAAGATCTGGAACCTCTACAATCAAGAAGCGAGCTCAAAGAAACCACTGGTTTATACTAGCTCGTAATCAGGTTATTGGATATTGGATGCCCTTCACATAAAAGACTACGGAGGCAAGTGCAATCTAAAACGTTGTCCACAATGATCGGTTAGAACTGCTTCAAGTCACGATTTCGGTGTTATAGACGTAGAATTTTAAGGGATTCAAACCCAGTGCTTCTGTTAGAGGTATTATAAGGTCGATGTTTCCTACTCTAGATCAGACTTAATATGTACGGTTGAGATTTGGGTCGGTATTGTGATTCTGGAATGGATTAATGTTTGTAAATGAAGCTGAGACGCTTGAATTCCTTGTCGCCGTTGTTCCAAACAAAAATACGCGGTTCTGTGGTTTTGCTGGCCTTTGGTTAGTCATGCGTTCGTGGTATTCCAGCTAGCATCAATTTCGGGCGCATTGCAGATTTTTTGGGGCGGCCTTAGGAACAATGTCACTCGTAACTAGATGCGACCGAAGATTTTGCCCCCAAAAATCTGCAGTGAGCCCGAAAATAATGCTAGCTGAGATGCTATGCTATAGTTTAACTTATTAACCGACTGTAACATTACTCATGCAACTTCCAATATCCAATATATCCAATACCGTTTTTACGAGCTAGTATAAACCAATTTGATTTCTTTGTTCTCGCTTCTTGATTGTAAGGTATAGGTTCCTGATCTTCGGTAAACTTCTGCGTAGCTTGTCCCGCCACTCGTCTGTCGTAGCTTTGGTTGACTCCCAAGGGAGTAGTGCTGGGTTTAAATATATGTGGTTTGTAGTATGAGGTATGTTAAGACTGTTACTACTGTGATTGGAGTTGATCCTTTCGCCAGTTAGTCCCAGTACTTTCTGGATTTGTATATGGTGTCTACTGTCCCAGCATGATAGGGACATAAATTCCTTCAAGGTTGCGGATACTCCTTGCTGACGAGTGCGAGCTAGCACGAAACCCAGGTCCAAGGCTTGCTGCCGATTGCCTCCAACCATCTAATATCATCAAATCAATGTGCACCGTGATGGCGAGCCACCTAAGAATGGTGCTCACATTGCAAACCAAACTGACTGAATTTAGTCTGCACCAAATAAAGGACTAGACGCATAACACTAGCCACCGGTGTCCAATCAAACTATAATAAGCTTGTGCAAATTGTGTTCATAACCCACTACGATGTATCGTTTAGCAACACTAAGACAAACAGTTGTTTCATCCCTTAATAGGTAGTCCTTTGGGGGTTATGACGGAAAAAACTAAATTGTCACAATTAATTTTCCTCACCAAAAATTTATTGATCTTACTATGCCCTCATGTGCATGCTGATAAACGACAAACAGGAATATGTCTCCAATGCCTCTTATGTTGCATTCACATTCTCATGTCCGTAGCAATGAAGCATCTATTTATGATGGTTAATGACACTGTTTTGATTTTGAACTTCGATGTGACAGTTGATATTTGAACGCATGATAATATAGGCCAGATGTAAATGTAGCCTCTGGTCTGTGGACCAATTTTTCTTATTTCACATTAATGGTATTCTTAAAAGATTTATTCTTATGTCCGGAACACGAGGCTTTCCCGAAGAGATATTGAATGAAATACACTAGCAAAATATTGTAGTTACGTAAATTAGATCGCCGTCTCAGAGGTGTGTGTGGTGACTCACTTTTTCTGCCTGTAAATCACAAGTCTATTCTTATGCTAATCAGTTTTTGGTTTGTACATCTTCCCCCACATAATTAGCCTTACGTTTTCCCTCAGTAATTTTGTTGCATTCTTTTTCTTTTGTTGATTCTTTTTCTTGTATTTACCAGTACCAGCTAAAAATATGATGAGACTAGGAGTCATTTCTTATTTTTTTGCTCTGATTTAGTGATAACTTCCTCCCTCATTTAAATGTTGGTAGTATCCTTCGAATGAACATGACATTGTCATGTCTGTTCAGATATGTCTGCTCAATTCCTATTGTTTTCTTTTTCAACTTTTGGGTTGTTTTAGTGTTGCCCTACCACTTAATTTCCCAACACAATTTATATGTAGTGTCTCAGCCTAACAAACTCAATTCTGTATTAGTGGATTACTATGGATTATAATGAAGATGACTTTCCTATAAAAGAAATAATACAGATGGATGCTCGGGAGACATCTTGCGTAGGAGAAGATGAAGATGAACAAATAACTTGTGCTGAGTATCTTCGACAATATGATATTGCTCAGGTAATTATCCAGTAATCGTTTTTGACTCAGAATCATCGCTAAGAGACGTTTCATAAGTTTTTTGTAATAGATGGTAATCAAAGCCTAATAGGTGAAGACCTTTAATAGGCTTTGGTTGCCTAACCTTTAGTAGACAAACCGGGTGTTCGCCTTGATACATAATTAAATGAATTTCAAGAGCTTTAATCAACAACCTGTACTGATTCCAAAAGTTTCTTATACTGTTATGCAGGATTACTGATGTCGTTGTATCGAACGAGCAAAGAGATAATCCACTGTAGAACTTTACACAAAGGTAGATCCTCTTAAACAAACACTGGAACAGCAGATTTGCAAATAGTTTTGCAATAAATTTCAGATGAAAGGTGACTTGGCATGTGTAACACGTGTCCTGACCATCTCAATCTATACAAATTCACAGACTTGTTGATTGATTTAAATTCTCTTCCTAATACTTCACGCAGCATTACTTGCTTTCTAGTCGCTTATCACTATTGAATCGCTATTGAATGAAAGCATCTACAATCAAGAACAACCCAGATTTCTCCTGTGAAAATTCGCTGCAGTGATTTTCAACAATATCTTTACTTTCAAACATATTTATAGTTTAAAAAGAAGCCAGTTCACTTTGATATTCCTAAAATCTCTTCAGTACTAGCCTATTTTCCCCTCGAAAGTAGTGTTATTTGCATCGTCTATCGAGTAGTAACTTGTGGTACTTTTGATTTTTCGTCACCTTTGAGTTATGCGCTACTATAATGCTCTGTAGTTTGAACCCTAAGACAAGAGCGTAAGAGTATTTCCTTCATATATATTTAGCAGTCATTCCAAATATGTGATGTAAGCAAGTCTTTTGATTTTACCATCGTAAATCTACTTAATTTAGGTGGTTATTATTTTTTTTCAAACAGATTTGATATAATGACTGCAGTAGTTGAAGTAATACTGAAAGTTTAAAAGTATAGTAGGTTAATTCTGTCGTAACTAGTTCCGATTATTTTTCAACAGTGAAATAATAAATAGTTAGGAGTTTATATTCTTGATTGTGTTTTGCTTTATTGAGGGTAGATGTAAAGACTAGAGTTATATCCAAAATTATATGTACATTTAATAAGTATTCTGTAATAGTATATTTTTTGTGCATGTCTATATTAGTGATGCCTCCATGGCTCCAGTTGTTTGTAAATCTTTATTGTGTCTGGCTTTAAGTTGCACGACATTTTTCTTTGAAATTAGCTTGCTCAAATGATGGCACATAGTGCTGAAGAATTTGTGCGTCATGTCTGGCTCAGAGGTTGGCAAGTAGTTAATCATCGTAGTCTTCCTGCATGGTTACGAGACAATGATTTCATTCTTCATTATCATCGTCCTCAGCTGAATACATTTTGGGCTTGTTTCAAGTCTATTTTCAGAGTTCATACAGAAACTGGAAATATCTGGACTCATTTATTAGGTAATTTTTTCGACCGAGAATTTATTTGTTTTTGTATGGTCTTTACATCAAGGACTGTTTTGCACTGTGAGACTTGAAACTTACAGAAATGTTAGGTATTAATAAACAAATGTGCTTATTTTTCCCTAAAGAAACCTACAGAATTAATTTTCTAAATCGTGAATCTCATTTCAGTATTGGCTTCAAAATGTCATAATAAGGAAATTAAGTAATCACTACTTACATCTCCTCTGCATATATCTGCTCAAAAATTCTATAAATGTCCTAATATAGCTTTGGATAAACCTTAAAGTATTGCTAAGGTTCAAAAATGCATATTTCTGGAGAGTAAAGACGTATCCGGTGTTTAGAAATTGTAGGAATCTCAGTTTTCAACCAATCTTATTTTGTAGCCCTCCAGATAGGAAAGGGGGCTTTGATTTATAAATAACTTTTAGCCCCTCTTCAATAAAAAGGTAACTTATAATCTTCCGCTTTCTTGTACTTCATGCATTTAAATACTCAAAAGAGTGATTAGTCACTTAATATAATTATCTCTACATTACTCAGCAGTGACAATTTTAGGGTACTTACATAATATTCCCTAGTAATACATCCTATATTGATGTCGCACCATTTTTTGTTATAATGGCGCCTATATACGGTCTATCTGTGCAGATTTTGTCGTCATCCCAACCCTGCTGCTCACTGATATTCAAAGTTATAATCTGTGTATGTTGTTTCGAATCACTGAACTGTCTTTATCGCATCATCTGAGGTATTTTGAAACGGAATGAATGATCTAGGCTATCATCTTCCAGCGTGTAGCCGGTGACGAAATTGGACAAAAGAAAATGGTCAGGACTAAAATGTTCTCGTTATCGATGTGTGCCACGTATCTGTGGATTCAGATATGATCTGGGTAGTGACAAAGTATCTATTATCGCATTCAAAAGTGTTTATCTCGAGAGTTCTGTATTTTTGATTTCCGTGTTGTACAAACATAATAATGAGTATTGGTCCTCTAATTGATTTTCACTGGAAATCGTTTATACTTCGTTGTTCATCATTATTCATGCACCGTGCGTCGATGGCACAGCGGTAGAATGCTCGTCAACCACCCATGTGGTCCGGCGTTCGATCCCCAGCTGGCACACTTCTTTACCTCTCTAAGCCGGTTATAAGGCTGGTAAAGAGCGAAGGTCGGTCATGAGAGCAGCAACCCCATGCCGTAGAAATGAATACCACGGCTACAGAAACTTCAAGTCTCTAACTTGAAGCCTTGTTCCACTAGGAACGTAAAGAATTCATATGTAGTAGTATTCATGCACCGATGTAGAGTTGATGACCTTATGTAGTGTATTAGACAACTACTTATTAATGCCAAGTCTTGTGTTGTCATTATGTATTTGTGTCGTATATAGCTTGGATTGTGAAGGAAAATTTATTGGTATATTTTACTCGACCCTAGGTTCCATGCTTGTGATTGATAGAGCTAAATTTCCCTGCGAATTCCTCCACTCAAATCTGGACAGTCCTTTGAGATGTCATTGTGGCAACACTTACGTTTTCTCAAGTTTGTTATTATTTTGAAAAGCAGACACTTATAGATCATCTCAGCTTTTCGAGTGCAACTATTACTTTGTAGCGTTCAATTATTTCTAGTTTCTTATTACTGACTTCAGTTAGAGAACCTTTGAAAACCGAGAAGAATTGGAAGGTTATTTCATCCTAGTATGGGACCTTTCAGTGGTACGCACCCACGACCCCACAGGGGCTCGAACCCAAGACCTTTAGGCTGCAAACCAGGCTCGTTGACCATTAAACCATCGGGTTGGACAGATACTCACCGATGACATTGGCTGACAGTCGCGTTTTATATTGCGGATTGCTAGGAGTTAGAATTGATAAGCCATCGGATTCCATCCCAGAGGCTCAATGGCATACTAGCCCACCTGGTAACCTGAAGGTTCTGGGTTCGATTGCTGGTGATGGGGTGATGAGTGCGTACTGTTGAAGAGTCCCAAGCTAGGATGCAACAACTGTCCAGTACTCCCTAGTTCCTAGTGGTTCTCTAAATGAAGTCTTTTCGCTCTCGAAAACTTGGAACCAGTCAAATCCCTGCTAACTAACGCTGATTAAGTTGTATACAGTATCTCTTTAATTTGTTTCAGGATGTGGCAGTTTTTTCGCAATTGCAATCTTCAGCTTAGTTCAATCAGAGGTTTTTATACAGTGGCAAGAAAAACTTGTATTTTCTGCATTCTTTTTTGGTGCAGTTGTCTGCCTTGGATTTTCATGTTTATTCCACACTCTGTCTTGTCATTCAAAAACTATTGGAAGACTTTTCAACAGGTAATTTGATGATTAAGTAAGCTTTACGATTGTTATTGTTGTTTGATAACCTAACATTTCTTTATAAAAATGAATCGTAAGAAGTGGTTTAAATTGTCAGTTCCTGATGTTTATTTTCTGTTGCACAGCAGTGTAAATATATGAGTTCGTTTGACTACTTCAGTCTGTTTTCTATTATCATAATCTCATTGGATTCACACTATCCTTCGTATGCGTTATCCATCACAAAGGTGATGACTTGTGTAGGGGGAGTACTAGTCAGGTGATGTGAATGATTAATATGTTTTAGGATTATGTCAAATGTATATACAATACCGCTACGTTATCTGAAGCAGAAGCTAAGCTCAAGACTATATATATATATATATATATATATATATATATATAAGATCAGTGTATAGAAACACACTTCGATGTTGTTCGTAGATGTTATAAAGTGTATTATTTAAACGTAGAAAAAAATGGTACACGCAGAGTCGCCGCATATCCTCAGCTCGGGGAGGCCAGGTTTCACAGGCGTAGAGCAAGACAGCCCGCACCGAAGCATTGTATACCCGACTTTTGACAGCCAGGCTAACGTTGCGACGGCGCCATAGGTGACTCAAGTTGATGTATGCCACCCTAGCCTTCATTATACGGTTGGAAATCTTATCTGTCACCCCTCCGCCAGCACTCACACAACTACCCAGATACACAACTTCAAGCGGTTCACCCGCAAGAGTGAGAGCAGGTACAGACTCCTGCCAATCTTGTAACAGTAGTTTGCACTTATACGGCGCATACCGTACTTACAGACACTGATCGCCAACTGATTAAGTGCGATTTGGACAGCCTGCATGCTATCGCACAGTAAGACGACATCGTCTGCATACTCGAGGTCGAAAAGTCTATCTCCAGGTAGCAGATCCACACCACCTTCACGCACATCCTTCACAGCTGACTCCAGAATGTCATCGATGGCAAAGTTAAAGAGAGATGGAGAGATTGGGCAACCCTGTCTAACCCCATTGTTGGTTTGGAACAGTGGTGACAGTTGGTTGTAAACTCTCACTCTACCTGAGGTGTTTTTGTATAGGGCTTTCAAAATGTTAACAACTTTCTGAGGTACACCTCTCTCTAACAGACAGTTCCAGAGCACAGTTCTGTCCAACGAATCGAAGGCAGCCCTAATATCAATAAACACAACGATCGTTGGCCTGCAATACGTGTGGCGGTGTTCCAACAACTGACGAAGGGTGAACACATGATCAATGCATCCACGACCTGAACGAAACCCAGCCTGCTCTTCGCGAATCAATCCCTCACGTATTTTGCACAGCCTGCGAAGCAAGACAGCAGCCAATATTTTAGACGCGACTGGTAGCAGACTGATACCTCTATGATTGTCATACGAATTACGTTGACCCTTTTTAAAGATGGGGACGATAATGGCTTCGTTCCACATAGATGGTACACTCTCAGTCTCCCATACCTTCCTGAACAACCCAGTTAGAGCCATTGTGAGAGTCTCGCCACCATCTTTAAAAAGAGCCGGGGGTATATTGTCTGGGCCGGACGCCTTATGGCGTTTTAACACTTGGAGTTCCTTAGGGACCTCCGCTTCGGTGGATTGTTCGGTACTAACCGACCAAGGAGCACTGGGGCTAATGACAGTAGACACTGAAGCTGGTGGCCAGCTAAACTGTTTCCCGAAGTGCTCTGCTCAGCGCTCTAGGCGTCTTTTCAAGCTGGTGATTGGCGTGCCATCTGCCTCACAGACCGTCTCGCTGACACCTTGTTTCTTGCCACCGGTAGCTCGGATGAGTTGGAACAGCTTCCGGCTGTTGCCAGATGCAGCAGCTGACTCCATCTTACACGCACGTTCTGACCACCAGGCTTCGCTGTCCTCACGTAAACACTGTCTAATCTTGCGCGTGGGCGCCTTTCGCTTATTGTTGTATTCGCTGCCAGCCGGAATGGACCGGCGTTCATCCAGGAGTTGCAAGAAACTCGCAGAAACCCAGTGGTTTTTGCGGAGCATTCTTTGAAGCCGCAAGCGGCTACACTTGCCTTTTGCATGGCACCTTGCACATGAAGCCAATGTTCATCTATACTACTTGGGGGGGGGGTTGCTTGCAAGCTTTGACTGTAGCTCATTCTGATATTTCAAAGAAGTAGCAGGTGCTACTAGTTTGCTCACATCAAAGTTTAGACGACGCCTTTTATGAACCCCACCAAATCGCAAGACGAACTTGGCATACACTAAAGCATGATCGGAGTCCAGGCATGTGCTTCAAAAGGGGCGACAGTCTTGTATGCATCCTCGCCACCGGAAACTGACAGCGATATGACCAATCGGAGTCCAAGCTTGATTCGCAGAGGGAGGACGCCAGGTAGCGCTACGGCGATGGCTGTGCTGGAAGTTGGTGCTGGCTAGAAATAGGTTGTGATCCGCCCAAAGCTGCAGAAGATGGCCCCCATCATCTGACCAGCGACCATGTAGGCCCCATTGACCACCTAGATGATTCTCCTCTGAGCTTAGACGTCCAACCTGTGCATTCAAGTTCCCAGCCAGCACTACGATACCCCTTCAACCCGCCTGTTTCAAGAGATCGCTAAGTTGGTAGTAGAACTTATCCTTAATTGCATCCGGGCTGCAATCCGTCGGTGCATAGGCAGAGACAACAAATAGACACCGCCTATGTGGCCTACTACTCCTTACTTTCGTATAACCTTCCAGCCTCGCAGCACATAAACGACTGTTAATGGGAATCCAGTAGAGCAATGCAGCTTCGGCTCTAGCGCTCAGTGCGACACCGACACCAGCTATGCCGGATGTCGACGCCACAGGGTCCCCGGACAAGCGCAGGTGGTACATGCTACTAGAACTTCCAGATGGAGAGGATAATTGAAGCACTTCACTGTGATTTTGAATGCGGGTCTCCGAAATGCAGCAGACATCGATAGCGAGGCTTTCCAATGTTCTTACGAACCCTGCCTGTTGTCCGATTTTCATCAGCTTCCGAACATTTTAGGTGGCCAGCTTGAACGCGGCACGCGGTTTCAGGATATCTGTGTTAGATGTCACATTGGGGACAACCATTTTTAGGGTTACTCACTAACATCTCGAAGCGACACAGATAGGCTGGGAATCCAGACAAAGGCAAACGGCTATCGAAGGTTAAGAAGTCACGTTTAGCAAAGGTAAAATACAGGAAACTATGAATAAAAATAAAAGTAAGGTTGGAAGGACATAAGTTGTTTGAGGGATCATTATTGCTTGAAATCATTTTTACTGGCGCGCGATGAATTTCAATGATAGTTTGTTGTTTTACTTCATTTGCTGTTTGAGGGCTGAGATACTGCCCGGGTGCCTAGACCGAAGCAGGTGGTTTTCTTAAGGAACCAACCCCGAGCCTCTGACTTGGAGTCTAATCTGCAAGGCAGTGGAGCAGCGTCAGAAGCGGCATTCCCATAGTTGCCGGTAACCTATATGGGTTGATACGCCATTTGATCCGATTGGATTCTGGAGCCCATGTACCCCATGGTAACTGCTTTTAGTTTAACCGCTATCCAGAAAACCTTCCTGACACGGTAGGACCTGCAGAGACCTGAGTCCCAGCCACTTAGCTTGTTGGGTCACTGCGGTATTCAAGCCCGACCACCATGGCAAGGTAGCAGTTGTGTAGAAGAAACTATGGACCTAATAACTGGATAGTAGTCAATATACGCGGAAAGTGTCCATCAAGACATGAAAATCAGAACAGGCCTTTCAGTGAAAAGATTTATTCCCGACTAATTCATTCGCTTAGCTGTGCAACCGTAATTATATTTCTGTTTGTGTTTGTACATTCAGTCTGTCAAACATGTTAAATAAATCACTTTAGAGCATTGTTTTTATTGTCAACCTATTTCGAAACAGTGAAGATTAATCAGATTGTAATTCAGGGTGTCAAGTATACTATGAATATAAATCCATATTTTGGATTGTTAACTGATGAATTAGAAAATGTTATGCTCTACAATCTTTGATTTATACTATTGTATGACTTGGTTAATTGTATTGGTCTACCTAGTCTTCTTTTAATCTCATCATAAGTGACTAATCAAATGCTTTTTCACTCTAATCGTACATCTAATAGTGTGTTTCACCTGTTAAATTAGTTTTTGCCACTGCAGATGAGCCGTTGTTTTAGATAATTCTGTGACTTGGAAGTATTAAATACTAAAAGAGGTAGCGCGATCCTTATTCACGATAAATTTAAATTACATGGAGGATTTAATCATGAGCTGACATCAGTTAGAGAACCACTGGAAAACCTGGGAGTACTGGACAGCTGTTTCGTCCTAGTTTGGGACTCCTCAGCAGTACGCACCCACCGGGATTCGAACCCAGGACCTTCTGGTTACAAGGCGAGCTCGTAGACCATTGAGCCACTGGGACCCGATCCAATGGTCCTTGAATTCTAACTTCTGCCAGTTCACGACATAGGAGTCCCAAACTAGGACGAAACAGCTGTCCAGTACTCCCAGGTTTTCCAGTGGTTCTCTAACTGATGTCAGCTCATGATTAAATCCTCCATGCAATCAAACAAAATCCCTACAAAAAAACCAATACTTAAAAATTTAAATTAATCATAACATTCTGTGTCGACATTTCCATCTTTTCGTTGTGTGAGTGACTCATTTACTTAGGTTGTAAATTCAGTCAGTCGGCCCCGGGTCCGAGTTCCGCTCTATGTAGTTCAGCCTTGATTTTCTGAGCAATCTGTTGTCTAGCCTTTGTCTTTTGTCGTTACAATATCATCACCCCTCAGACAATAACTGTGTGGCTCGTAATTAGGATTACATAAATGGACTTATTTCAGAAGCTAAATGATTTACCTCTCAAAACACTCGGTCACTTTATAATCAGTGTATCATGATAAGCCTACTTATTCTTTACGTCTTCGTGTTGTTTATCAACTCTTTTCAGCCTGATGAATTTATCGAAGAGTATTCTGTATTCATTAATCAGTCTTTAATTTTTGCAGTGAATTTTACATCAGTTGCATTCATGAGTTATTGACGCCCGTTATTTTTAACTCAGTCCCCGGAATAGGTCTTTCAAGTTCTAGACTATAAGCTACATTTATGTGATAGTTGGTTAGACTACCCAGTCCCCTAAGCTGAAGCAGGCGGGATGGGGTTCGAACTAGCGATCTACTGACTGAAAGTTGAATGCTTAACCCACATCCTCTATATGTTACGCTACTGAGGCTAAACATTTTGATGTTATTTTCATATGATTTCTTTTAAGTGTGTATCTAATCAAGTTGACGTGTCTTTTGTTTTTATATTTACAGATTGGACTATACTGGTATAGCGTTTCTAAATATAGGCTCGTTTATACCTTACTTATATTATTCCTTTTACTGCATGCTATGGGCTAGATTGTTTTATATGGTTCTGGTTGTCGTTCTCGGCACAGCATCAATTATCGTGTCAATGCATCCATCTTTCACTACACCACGTTATCGTCCACTTCGAGCTGGTGTTTTCATGGGATTGGGCCTTTCAGCTCTTATTCCATGCATACATACTATAATATTAGATGGATTCCTTAATTCCATTTTTCAAGGCTCCTTAGGTTGGCTTGTTCTTATGGCAATTTTGTATTTAAGTGGAGCAACGATTTACGCTGTTCGTGTACCTGAAAGAATATTTCCTGGACGTTTTGATATTTGGGTAGGTTACATACAATACAGCGAACATTATTTCTTTGTCTTCACAATAAACTATGCTTAATTTTTTAAAAGTGGCTATTGATCCAGCTTATCGGTCGGTGGTTCAGTGGTAGAATTCTCAACAACCGCACACTTGTTGCGAAGTTTGATCCCCAGATGGATACACTTCTAAACTTCACAAAGTTTACCAGCCAGCAGTAACCCCGGCAAAGATAGAAGGTTAGGTGTAAGACTAGTCACCATACTCCGTGGAAACAACACGAGAGCCTCTATTGAAATTTAAGAACCCCCAGGCTAAAGCCTTATATTCCCCTCAATACGCATTGGAAGGAAAAGAAACTGATCTTAAAACCAGTAGGTGTAACCCAAGGTTTTACCTTGAATAACGTGAAAAGAACGGTGTTTGCAAGTTAAAGGGAATTGATATTTTATATCGTAGGATTTTTATCGGTTACACACACCACCTGGTCGATAATAATAAAATATTTAAGTAATCACTGTGAAATAATTTCGGTATATTTTTTACTGAATAGCCACTTGGTTTTATAAGATTAAACTACAACACCAAAACAAAATCAATGTGCAAATTTTACAGGAAGTTAGCGTGACAAATTACAATCAAGATAGAGTCATTGCTAAGTGCGCGGATTCCGACATAAGCAGAATTAGTTACAGGATTTCATCATGAGCTGACATCAGTTAGAGAACCATTGGAAAATCACCTGGGAGGACTGGACACCTGTTTCATCCTAGTTTGGAACTCTTCGGCAGTACGCACCCACCGAGATTCGAAGCCAGGACCTTCTGGTTACTAGGCGAGCTCGTATACCATTAAGCCACTGGGACCCAATCCAATGGCCTATGAATTCTGGCTTCTGCCAATTCACGATATAGCGCAACCGCCAGCCAATGTCTTCGGCGAGTAATTGTACTCACACCCGACCAGCTGAACTCTATTGGTCACGACTTCCCAGTGGAACCCAGGTAGCTGCCTACCTGAATAGGGCCAGTCGCCAGTGAGCATCTCATTGGTATTCAAGGATTGGTTTGTAGGGATTTAGTTGGTTGCTTACAGGATTTCATTATGAGCTGACATCAGTTCGAATCCCGGTGGGTGCGTTCTACTGAAGAGTCCCAAACTAGGATGAAACAGCTGTCCAGTACTCCCAGGTTTTCCAATGGTTCTCTAACTGATGTCAGCTCATGATGAAATCCTGTAACCAATCAACTAAATCCCTACAAACCAATACTTGAATAAGCAGAATTAGTTATGTAGTCATGTGAAGGGTTCCATAATAGAACAGTTCTATTTAATATATAACACAATGCTACAGTGTTACTTCTTTTCGAATAACGACTTTGTATACTACTGAATATTTGAGATGATTAGTTGGATGCCGCTGACACTAACCAGTAGTACTGGTGTGTGCTACCTAAATCGATATGACGCAAATTACTGGGTGAGTGACCAACTCGTTCACTTCAGTTGATGTCTGTGGTATAACTGACTGGTTTCAGCATAGAACTTTGCACAAATGTGCGGGAGTTCAAGTCGCCACACTCCATGTAGCACACAAAGAAAGACAAGAAAGTATAAAGACATACAAAATAGTGACAGTAAACAAAGATTTGAGGCAAAAAGAATAGTAATGTCAAAGAACCATATAGTTTTATTGGGCATTATCAGACACAAGGAATGGATGCATCTCCGCCACCCATTGAGAATGATTATGAGCAATATCACCAATTGTCTCCAGCCTTCATTGGTGTTTATCGTCCCGAGGACCCAAACCAGGAAGTCGACACCTCCCTCCCTGGCTGGCTTAAACTAACTGTTGTGGATTCCACTGACTGATGAGGCCATGTTTTAGTTCGACCACCACTGGCTCTTTTCTAACCTGACCCTATGTCATCTAACATTGCCCGTCGAAGAAGGCGATGGTTAGACTAGGCATGCGTAACACACGTCCTAACCATCTCAATCGATGCGGCTGATTCACAACCTCGTTGATTGATTTCCCCTCCTTGCCTAGCACTCGACGGCTAATATCAATATTACTCACCTTAATATACCATTTCACACGGGAGATAGGTAGATTGGCACCTATGATCAAAGATAGCTAGCCTTTTCATGTCTCTACTCTCAATTACCAGGTCTAACAGGTAGCCATACCGGAGGACGGAGCGGAGTGGTGAGCAGTACACACACCCTTTGATTGATATCCAGTTGGATACCACGTCTATGCCAGGGAAGGCGTAAACTGGAATACAAAAATCGAGCCTTCTGTATTGGAGCTGAGATTTCGTCAGTGATCAATCCGTTGGCACTGGCTGATGCAACTTCCTAAATAAGTGAAGCAGTCAACGTGCTCTAGCACTTCATTTCCTGTTTCTAAACTAGGAGTCAGTGTGGTCCAGTCCTGTAACACCATGTTACATTGGCGGGAGCGAATCGCATACCAAACATTCGTAGATTGCAGCTCAGGGTGTTCAGATGGGAGGACTATATCGTCTGCATATTCTAAGTCAACGAAATTATACCCTGGTAACAAGTCGATCCCTTAGTCTCTGAAGTCACTTAGAGTTAAGTCCATTAGTACTTATATGATGAAGTTGAATAGAAAAGGGGATAATGGGCATCCTTGACGGACACCACTAGTCGTCATCAGTTCAGACGGCAACTCGCCGTCAGCTCTTACCTCACTGCATGAGTACAAGTAGAGTTCCTCAATCAGTGCAATATATTTTGTCGGCATTCCCTTTACAGCCAACCACCTCAGGAGATCCTCCCGGTCGACAGAATCGAATGCTGCCTTTAGGTCAAGAAGTATAATGACTGTTGGCCGTCGGTAGGAATGCCTGTGTTCTAGAATCTGTCGGAGGGTGGAAATATGATCAATACACCCTCTTCCTGGTCTAAAGCCTGCCTGGCTTTCTCGTGTTTGTGCCTCCCGAGTACCACTTAGTCTACGCATGATTATTGAGCCTAGGACTTTAGATACTATATTAGTCTAGCTAATCCCTCTGTGATTATCACAGGAAGAGTTGTCTCCCTTATCACCGACCCCACGGGACTTCCTCTGATTCCCAGAGGCTGCTAGTATCTCACTTAATGCAGACAGTAAACTGTCTCCACCGTACTTAAATACCTCTGGAGTCATTCCATCAGGTCCCTTAGCTTTGCCTTGTTTCAGACTAGTGACAGCTTTCGTAATCCCAGTTAGGGACAGAGGACCCGTGTCTACATCCCATTCAAGGAGGTGTTGGAAAATGAGTAAGTTGAGCGTGGTTGTAGGCCAGTTATATTGCCCCTCAAAGTGTTCCTTCTAACGTTCCAGTCGTCTATCCTGTGATCTACTTATGGTCCCATTTTTCTCAGAGATTGTTTCACTTATCGTTTGCCTATGCTCACATGTTTCCCTAATAAGTCTAAATAATTGTCTGCTATTACCAATCGTCGATGGCTTTTCCATCCCTTTCGCTTTTGTCGCCCACCACTGTCCACGGTCGTGACGAACGCCTTCTGTTAGTTTTCGTTTGAGCAGCTTTCGCTCGTCACCATATTCGGAGCTCGCCGGAATCAATCATTTTGCGTCACTCAGTTCGGATGAGGTGGTAGAAATCTAATAGTTCTTACTAACTTTCGGTTTCAGGTTATTAACAGCTTTTATAGCCGTGTCTACAGCTAACTGTATGTTGTGCCAGGCTACCTCGGGGTAAGTCCTGCTGTCGACCTCAGATAAACGTTTTTCTATTTCTTCCTTATATAGGGACTCAGCGTCTCTATCTAGTTGGGGACGTAACTGCTTCGCTGCTAACAATTTTTTTATGTCCGTTTAGTCGTAAGCATAAACGTGCGGGAACCAGAGCGTGATCAGAGTCTACGCACGTGTTCCAGAAGGAGCGGCAGTCTTCTATTGACTCTCCAGCGATACCTTGTCACTATATGGTCTGTTTAAATCTAGTGTTGATATGGTGATGGAGATCTCCAGGTTACACAATGTCTCTGTTTGTGCCTAAAGTTAGTGCTAACTAGGAACAGATGATTATCTGAACAAAACTGTAGAGACGATCACCGTTGTCGGTTCGTCGGCAGGGAACTCCACACGTACCACCTACATACTTCACAGTTTGGCACAACTTCCCTACTTGGGCATTGAAGTTGCCTGCTAAAACAACTATATCTGAGCGTTTTGCTTTTTGCAGCAAATTAGGCAGTTTCAGGTAGAAATCAACCTACAGTTCATCCGAACTGCAGTCTGTTGGGGTGTAAGCGGAGACTCTGAGAAGACAGTGATGTATAATGTTGTCCTTCCTTCTGCTAATGAACCCGTTCAGACGGACGTCATACATACGACTATCTACTTGGATCTAGTCCAGAAGTGAGTTTTCTGCTCTAACACTCAGTGCTATCCCTACACCCGCGAACTAGCTGATGGGTGTTCTGACACCCTTAAAGTGAATTTCGCAGATTCATCTTGTTGACCTGGTGAGGTTAAATGAGTGACCACACTCGGATCTTGTGTGCGTGTCTCCGAAACACAAAATAAATTCATGTCTCGAGATGCCAGAGTTCTTGTTAGTGATGCCTGCTGTCCGGTTTGGCAGAGGGTCCTGACGTTAAATGTTCTTATATGAAGTTGGCAACGTGACTTTAAGAGGCTTTTGGGGGGTGTTTCTATGGCTCTCATCGTTGTTGGTGGTCACAGAGTGAAGTGAAAAGGACTCACTACTTTGAAGAATAGTACTGACTGAAGTAGAGAAGCAAGATGAGGAAGGTGATGTGAGTAAGGGGAATGATGGCTTCGTGTCCTTCTGGAAGTGTGTGGGCAGTTGTTACTCCCCGACTGCGCACACTGTGGAAATTGATTGATTCTTCGGGTACGTGAAACAGAAAGAGAGTTAATGTAGCGTGACCACAGAGCTCAGTGGACAACTGCTTAAGGTCGGTCACATACGGCGTGTATGAACTAATTTCTTGGATTGACTCCGTAATAGTAAACTTACCGCCGGTTACGGACCACCGTAGGGTAAGTCAGGATGTACAATTTTTGGGGGTCGACCTTTTCTAATCCCCTCTCTCCGCAGTGGAGAGACAGCATAGGTGGCTGGCATGCTGGTCATCTGAGGGAAGCACCTCACTGCCGTTACATCTCTGTTCCCCAGCAGTACGACTTCGCCCTCAGACCCCCAGCATAGTGTAAGAAAGATTCTCTTACAATGCCGGTAACTGCTTTTAGTCTAATCGCTATCCTAACAACCTTCCAGGCATGGTAGGACCTGCAGGAACAAAGTTCCAGTCAGTGTAGCTTGTTGAGTCATTACGAGATATGCAAGCTCTACTACCACGTCAAGGTAGCAGCTATCGGTTGGGTCACGATAACTAGGTCCATTTCCACACTTTATGTACAAAAGAGGTGATATGTCAGTTGAAGAACTTTTAGTCATCAGGTGTAAAGCTTAAACTTTATTCCACTCACTGATTTTTTCGCATATAGGCAACATAATCAAACTTCACAAACACATCCACATTGTTATTCAGTAACATATGAATAGTTTCAATAGTAAAGTTAATGTGTATTATAAAATGAATGCCTTTTCATCGCCATAATAGTACCATTATTATTGTTATTATTAATGGTTTCCTCTCTCTATTTCTCTTTTATAGTTTCAAAGTCATCAAATATTTCATGTTTTTGTTGTGGCTGCTGCCTTAGTTCATTATCATGGTTTAGTTAAACTGGCTGATTATCGTTTAACTGTCGGTGATTGTAAACCTGTTGGATTAAGCTTCTACACCGATGAATTTAAACTTCTTGGATTGAATATATTCTCAGAAACTGTTTAATGAGTAATATCAATAATTATGGTTATTTGTTTTTTTTAAATGTATCTTGACTTTTTTAGACGTGAATAATTTATTTATTTATTTATTCATTATTCTACGATTCCATTAATTTTGCACATATAAAAGCCTAAAACTTAGTGATTCATTCATATAATACATTAAAAAAAAGAGCAATATTCATTTCTCTATGCTTTTAATTATCCTTATTTTGTTTTTCTTAAAATAGATAATCATTATTTGTGTAATAAATATTTCAGTTTATTTTCAACCTGTACATCAGTTCTTGGCTTCTTTCACCTTCTATCTTCTGTTAGAAGCTTGTGTGTGTCTAGTGTTTATAGATGTGTATTCATTTCACATGCTTAAGTCAATTCAATTCACTAGTCTGTTTTAATACACACTGAAATTGAAATAAAACTGGGCGAAATTATTATTATTATTTCTATTATTACACTTGATCCTTCAACTCCATCCTTTTCAACTGACTCTATGATTGTCGTCAACCCATAGTTATTACTTCTTCACATTATCTTCTCCCATGTCACTGTCGGATCCACCACACTTCCTATATATATATATATATATATATATATATATATATATATATATATAGTATACAGAGAGAGTTAACTGGACCATTTTGTATATGGTATCTGTTTATAGGGATATGTTCAATCCATTCAATGAATCGGGGCGAGAGGGGGGAAGAGAGGTGTGGTGTAGTGGCGTGGTGTGGAAAAGAAAAATGGAGCATATAAAGAAAGAGGGGAAAGAAAGAAAGAAACTAATTCACTGATATTATCTTTCTTTTGATTTCCTCTTTGTAAAAAAAATTACTTCACAATGCCATGTATGTTGACAACTGTAGTCAAATTCTAAAAAGTATAATTCATCAAACATGTAAATAATTATTTTTCTGTTTTGTATTCTTTTTTTTTAAATTCCTTCACGTTCCTAGTGGAACATACAGCTTCAAGTTAGAGGCTTAACCAGCTTTTTTTCTTTCATTACTGGCTTATCGAGGTAAAGGAGTGCGGCGTCGGTGGCCGGGGGATAGAACCCTGGACCATGCACATGGTCATGGTCGGCGAGCGTCCTAACCGCTGTGCCACTGACGCACCTTCTGATGTATTGTATAACTTTAGTAAATATATATAGGTTTATATAATCTTTTGTGGATTGATTCATCGTCTTTGTTTTCTGTATAATATTTCAAAGTATATGTCAATGACGTCCTGAATAGCTTTATCCCCTTATGTCTTCTATGATTATTATTATTCCACCTTGTTAGTTAATTAGTTGTAAGCTTATCCTTTTACTGGCATTACTTGTATGCATTAATTGTTATTATCTTAATTAAAGTATCCCTTCCATGAGTGAATTTACATATTTTCATAATTGAAACTTTTGAAAGCTGAAAACACACAAAACGTCTTTTTTGAAAGAAGGCAAAAGTATGTTTTCCTGACTGTGGATTCTTCTCCTTTGGGACTAAGTTGTTTTAGGCACGTTTGCGTTGGTGTTGGATTATGACGTAAGTGTAGAAGAATAATAAATACTCTTAAGGGGAATCAACGTTCACAAAGTCATTGTAGTACGGTAATTTAACTAAAAGGATTTTTCTTCATTCTTAATTCCTTAGGTGTTTTGCGAATGGAATATACACCTTGAAACTTTGAAGTTTAAGTAACAGTGGACTTGTTCATTGAGAGTGGAAGACATGAAAAGGCTAGCTATCTTTGATCATAGGTGCCAATCTACCTATCTCCCGTGTGAAATGGTATATTAAGGTGAGTAATATTGATATTAGCCGTCGAGTGCTAGGCAAGGAGGGGAAATCAATCAACGAGGTTGTGAATCAGCCGCATCGATTGAGATGGTTAGGACGTGTGTTACGCATGCCTAGTCTAACCATCGCCTTCTTCGACGGGCAATGTTAGATGACATAGGGTCAGGTTAGAAAAGAGCCAGTGGTGGTCGAACTAAAACATGGCCTCATCAGTCAGTGGAATCCACAACAGTTAGTTTAAGCCAGCCAGGGAGGGAGGTGTCGACTTCCTGGTTTGGGTCCTCGGGACGATAAACACCAATGAAGGCTGGAGACAATTGGTGATATTGCTCATAATCATTCTCAATGGGTGGCGGAGATGCATCCATTCCTTGTGTCTGATAATGCCCAATAAAACTATATGGTTCTTTGACATTACTATTCTTTTTGCCTCAAATCTTTGTTTACTGTCACTATTTTGTATGTCTTTATACTTTCTTGTCTTTCTTTGTGTGCTACATGGAGTGTGGCGACTTGAACTCCCGCACATTTGTGCAAAGTTCTATGTTGAAACTAGTCAGCAATAATGATGTTTGGTTACCGTTTTTCATGTATGGGAATAGACTTCTTTTAATCACCTTTTCATTTCTTAGAGAATATCGGAATTTTCTACTGACCATATGAGCATTTTTGTTTGTATGGTATTAAAATAGTTTGTTTTGTTTTTCATTAGGAGACTTAATGTAGTAAATCAAAGTTTGTTTAATCACTTAGGTGATTACAGGTGATGCTTGGCTCATTTGTTTGGATGCTTTAACTTCTAATTAGTGAGTGACAGGTTCGTACCTAGTTCCACCTACGGAGATTTGAATGGTAAGGTAATATCATCATCATCATTAACCCACACGCAATAGATGTGGTTTATAGAATCGCAAGTGATTGTTGATCAGCCGAAGGAATATGAATAAAAAGTTATCAGTGAACTAGGCTATCAATTTTTCATCTTCTAGTTTAGACAGCATTATTATTTATTATTTGAACTCCAAACTATCATCGGTCTTTATTGTGTGAAGGCTAGTGATATTAAGCAGGTTGAAGTGGGTGGTGGTGGTGGTGAGGGATTCGAACCTGTGACCGTCTGACTGTAACTCTATTGTTTAAGGCAGTGATTCATATCTCTGCTTATTTTGAACGTTATAATGGTGGAGCGCATGCATATAGCTTATATCATTCTTCGAGCCTTACACACAAGCACACTTGATTCGCGTACCATCCATCCCATCGCTTTTAGACAGATTTCTACATTAGAATTGTGTCTATGCTTGCTTAGAAATGAATAAGAACTTTAAAGAAAAAGGCATTTTCATAAATCTGAAAAGAGACTTCAGTTTCTTTTTTGTTGTTGTACGCATTAATCAACTTTTTGTATTATACAGCATTTCTAGGAAATAGTTGTCATGTTTGATAATCTCAAAATTGGTTAATCTGTGTAAATTTTCAGTCAGTCTTTAACCAGTAAGACTAGTGGCTTTTCTTCTAGACGCCACAGTGTAGTACATAACTGAGATAATAATACAAAGTTAGTACTCAAGTGTTGGTTTGTAGGGATGTGATTGGTTTCAGCACTTCATCATGAGCTGACATTAGTTAGTGTTGATTTGAATACCAATGAGATGCTCACTGGCGACTGGCCCTATTCAGGTAGGCAGCTACCTGGGTTCCACTGGGAAGTCGTGACCAATAGAGTTCAGCTGGTCGGGTGTGAGTACAATTACTCGCCGAAGACATTGGCTGGCGGTTGCGCTATATCGTGAATTGGCAGAAGCCAGAATTCATAGGCCATTGGATTGGGTCCCAGTGGCTTAATGGTATACGAGCTCGCCTAGTAACCAGAAGGTCCTGGCTTCGAATCTCGGTGGGTGCGTACTGCCGAAGAGTTCCAAACTAGGATGAAACAGGTGTCCAGTCCTCCCAGGTGATTTTCCAATGGTTCTCTAACTGATGTCAGCTCATGATGAAATCCTGTAACTAATTCTGCTTATGTCGGAATCCGCGCACTTAGCAATGACTCTATCTTGATTGTAATTTGTCACGCTAACTTCCTGTAAAATTTGCACATTGATTTTGTTTTGGTGTTGTAGTTTAATCTTATAAAACCAAGTGGCTATTCAGTAAAAAATATACCGAAATTATTTCACAGTGATTACTTAAATATTTTATTATTATCGACCAGGTGGTGTGTGTAACCGATAAAAATCCTACGATATAAAATATCAATTCCCTTTAACTTGCAAACACCGTTCTTTTCACGTTATTCAAGGTAAAACCTTGGGTTACACCTACTGGTTTTAAGATCAGTTTCTTTTCCTTCCAATGCGTATTGAGGGGAATATAAGGCTTTAGCCTGGGGGTTCTTAAATTTCAATAGAGGCTCTCGTGTTGTTTCCACGGAGTATGGTGACTAGTCTTACACCTAACCTTCTATCTTTGCCGGGGTTACTGCTGGCTGGTAAACTTTGTGAAGTTTAGAAGTGTATCCATCTGGGGATCAAACTTCGCAACAAGTGTGCGGTTGTTGAGAATTCTACCACTGAACCACCGACCGATAAGCTGGATCAATAGCCACTTTTAAAAAATTAAGCATAGTTTATTGTGAAGACAAAGAAATAATGTTCGCTGTATTGTATGTAACCTACCCAAATATCAAAACGTCCAGGAAATATTCTTTCAGGTACACGAACAGCGTAAATCGTTGCTCCACTTAAATACAAAATTGCCATAAGAACAAGCCAACCTAAGGAGCCTTGAAAAATGGAATTAAGGAATCCATCTAATATTATAGTATGTATGCATGGAATAAGAGCTGAAAGGCCCAATCCCATGAAAACACCAGCTCGAAGTGGACGATAACGTGGTGTAGTGAAAGATGGATGCATTGACACGATAATTGATGCTGTGCCGAGAACGACAACCAGAACCATATAAAACAATCTAGCCCATAGCATGCAGTAAAAGGAATAATATAAGTAAGGTATAAACGAGCCTATATTTAGAAACGCTATACCAGTATAGTCCAATCTGTAAATATAAAAACAAAAGACACGTCAACTTGATTAGATACACACTTAAAAGAAATCATATGAAAATAACATCAAAATGTTTAGCCTCAGTAGCGTAACATATAGAGGATGTGGGTTAAGCATTCAACTTTCAGTCAGTAGATCGCTAGTTCGAACCCCATCCCGCCTGCTTCAGCTTAGGGGACTGGGTAGTCTAACCAACTATCACATAAATGTAGCTTATAGTCTAGAACTTGAAAGACCTATTCCGGGGACTGAGTTAAAAATAACGGGCGTCAATAACTCATGAATGCAACTGATGTAAAATTCACTGCAAAAATTAAAGACTGATTAATGAATACAGAATACTCTTCGATAAATTCATCAGGCTGAAAAGAGTTGATAAACAACACGAAGACGTAAAGAATAAGTAGGCTTATCATGATACACTGATTATAAAGTGACCGAGTGTTTTGAGAGGTAAATCATTTAGCTTCTGAAATAAGTCCATTTATGTAATCCTAATTACGAGCCACACAGTTATTGTCTGAGGGGTGATGATATTGTAACGACAAAAGACAAAGGCTAGACAACAGATTGCTCAGAAAATCAAGGCTGAACTACATAGAGCGGAACTCGGACCCGGGGCCGACTGACTGAATTTACAACCTAAGTAAATGAGTCACTCACACAACGAAAAGATGGAAATGTCGACACAGAATGTTATGATTAATTTAAATTTTTAAGTATTGGTTTTTTTGTAGGGATTTTGTTTGATTGCATGGAGGATTTAATCATGAGCTGACATCAGTTAGAGAACCACTGGAAAACCTGGGAGTACTGGACAGCTGTTTCGTCCTAGTTTGGGACTCCTATGTCGTGAACTGGCAGAAGTTAGAATTCAAGGACCATTGGATCGGGTCCCAGTGGCTCAATGGTCTACGAGCTCGCCTTGTAACCAGAAGGTCCTGGGTTCGAATCCCGGTGGGTGCGTACTGCTGAGGAGTCCCAAACTAGGACGAAACAGCTGTCCAGTACTCCCAGGTTTTCCAGTGGTTCTCTAACTGATGTCAGCTCATGATTAAATCCTCCATGTAATTTAAATTTATCGTGAATAAGGATCGCGCTACCTCTTTTAGTATTTAATACTTCCAAGTCACAGAATTATCTAAAACAACGGCTCATCTGCAGTGGCAAAAACTAATTTAACAGGTGAAACACACTATTAGATGTACGATTAGAGTGAAAAAGCATTTGATTAGTCACTTATGATGAGATTAAAAGAAGACTAGGTAGACCAATACAATTAACCAAGTCATACAATAGTATAAATCAAAGATTGTAGAGCATAACATTTTCTAATTCATCAGTTAACAATCCAAAATATGGATTTATATTCATAGTATACTTGACACCCTGAATTACAATCTGATTAATCTTCACTGTTTCGAAATAGGTTGACAATAAAAACAATGCTCTAAAGTGATTTATTTAACATGTTTGACAGACTGAATGTACAAACACAAACAGAAATATAATTACGGTTGCACAGCTAAGCGAATGAATTAGTCGGGAATAAATCTTTTCACTGAAAGGCCTGTTCTGATTTTCATGTCTTGATGGACACTTTCCGCGTATATTGACTACTATCCAGTTATTAGGTCCATAGTTTCTTCTACACAACTGCTACCTTGCCATGGTGGTCGGGCTTGAATACCGCAGTGACCCAACAAGCTAAGTGGCTGGGACTCAGGTCTCTGCAGGTCCTACCGTGTCAGGAAGGTTTTCTGGATAGCGGTTAAACTAAAAGCAGTTACCATGGGGTACATGGGCTCCAGAATCCAATCGGATCAAATGGCGTATCAACCCATATAGGTTACCGGCAACTATGGGAATGCCGCTTCTGACGCTGCTCCACTGCCTTGCAGATTAGACTCCAAGTCAGAGGCTCGGGGTTGGTTCCTTAAGAAAACCACCTGCTTCGGTCTAGGCACCCGGGCAGTATCTCAGCCCTCAAACAGCAAATGAAGTAAAACAACAAACTATCATTGAAATTCATCGCGCGCCAGTAAAAATGATTTCAAGCAATAATGATCCCTCAAACAACTTATGTCCTTCCAACCTTACTTTTATTTTTATTCATAGTTTCCTGTATTTTACCTTTGCTAAACGTGACTTCTTAACCTTCGATAGCCGTTTGCCTTTGTCTGGATTCCCAGCCTATCTGTGTCGCTTCGAGATGTTAGTGAGTAACCCTAAAAATGGTTGTCCCCAATGTGACATCTAACACAGATATCCTGAAACCGCGTGCCGCGTTCAAGCTGGCCACCTAAAATGTTCGGAAGCTGATGAAAATCGGACAACAGGCAGGGTTCGTAAGAACATTGGAAAGCCTCGCTATCGATGTCTGCTGCATTTCGGAGACCCGCATTCAAAATCACAGTGAAGTGCTTCAATTATCCTCTCCATCTGGAAGTTCTAGTAGCATGTACCACCTGCGCTTGTCCGGGGACCCTGTGGCGTCGACATCCGGCATAGCTGGTGTCGGTGTCGCACTGAGCGCTAGAGCCGAAGCTGCATTGCTCTACTGGATTCCCATTAACAGTCGTTTATGTGCTGCGAGGCTGGAAGGTTATACGAAAGTAAGGAGTAGTAGGCCACATAGGCGGTGTCTATTTGTTGTCTCTGCCTATGCACCGACGGATTGCAGCCCGGATGCAATTAAGGATAAGTTCTACTACCAACTTAGCGATCTCTTGAAACAGGCGGGTTGAAGGGGTATCGTAGTGCTGGCTGGGAACTTGAATGCACAGGTTGGACGTCTAAGCTCAGAGGAGAATCATCTAGGTGGTCAATGGGGCCTACATGGTCGCTGGTCAGATGATGGGGGCCATCTTCTGCAGCTTTGGGCGGATCACAACCTATTTCTAGCCAGCACCAACTTCCAGCACAGCCATCGCCGTAGCGCTACCTGGCGTCCTCCCTCTGCGAATCAAGCTTGGACTCCGATTGGTCATATCGCTGTCAGTTTCCGGTGGCGAGGATGCATACAAGACTGTCGCCCCTTTTGAAGCACATGCCTGGACTCCGATCATGCTTTAGTGTATGCCAAGTTCGTCTTGCGATTTGGTGGGGTTCATAAAAGGCGTCGTCTAAACTTTGATGTGAGCAAACTAGTAGCACCTGCTACTTCTTTGAAATATCAGAATGAGCTACAGTCAAAGCTTGCAAGCAACCCCCCCCCAAGTAGTATAGATGAACATTGGCTTCATGTGCAAGGTGCCATGCAAAAGGCAAGTGTAGCCGCTTGCGGCTTCAAAGAATGCTCCGCCAAAAACCACTGGGTTTCTGCGAGTTTCTTGCAACTCCTGGATGAACGCCGGTCCATTCCGGCTGGCAGCGAATACAACAATAAGCGAAAGGCGCCCACGCGCAAGATTAGACAGTGTTTACGTGAGGACAGCGAAGCCTGGTGGTCAGAACGTGCGTGTAAGATGGAGTCAGCTGCTGCATCTGGCAACAGCCGGAAGCTGTTCCAACTCATCCGAGCTACCGGTGGCAAGAAACAAGGTGTCAGCGAGACGGTCTGTGAGGCAGATGGCACGCCAATCACCAGCTTGAAAAGACGCCTAGAGCGCTGAGCAGAGCACTTCGGGAAACAGTTTAGCTGGCCACCAGCTTCAGTGTCTACTGTCATTAGCCCCAGTGCTCCTTGGTCGGTTAGTACCGAACAATCCACCGAAGCGGAGGTCCCTAAGGAACTCCAAGTGTTAAAACGCCATAAGGCGTCCGGCCCAGACAATATACCCCCGGCTCTTTTTAAAGATGGTGGCGAGACTCTCACAATGGCTCTAACTGGGTTGTTCAGGAAGGTATGGGAGACTGAGAGTGTACCATCTATGTGGAACGAAGCCATTATCGTCCCCATCTTTAAAAAGGGTCAACGTAATTCGTATGACAATCATAGAGGTATCAGTCTGCTACCAGTCGCGTCTAAAATATTGGCTGCTGTCTTGCTTCGCAGGCTGTGCAAAATACGTGAGGGATTGATTCGCGAAGAGCAGGCTGGGTTTCGTTCAGGTCGTGGATGCATTGATCATGTGTTCACCCTTCGTCAGTTGTTGGAACACCGCCACACGTATTGCAGGCCAACGATCGTTGTGTTTATTGATATTAGGGCTGCCTTCGATTCGTTGGACAGAACTGTGCTCTGGAACTGTCTGTTAGAGAGAGGTGTACCTCAGAAAGTTGTTAACATTTTGAAAGCCCTATACAAAAACACCTCAGGTAGAGTGAGAGTTTACAACCAACTGTCACCACTGTTCCAAACCAACAATGGGGTTAGACAGGGTTGCCCAATCTCTCCATCTCTCTTTAACTTTGCCATCGATGACATTCTGGAGTCAGCTGTGAAGGATGTGCGTGAAGGTGGTGTGGATCTGCTACCTGGAGATAGACTTTTCGACCTCGAGTATGCAGACGATGTCGTCTTACTGTGCGATAGCATGCAGGCTGTCCAAATCGCACTTAATCAGTTGGCGATCAGTGTCTGTAAGTACGGTATGCGCCGTATAAGTGCAAACTACTGTTACAAGATTGGCAGGAGTCTGTACCTGCTCTCACTCTTGCGGGTGAACCGCTTGAAGTTGTGTATCTGGGTAGTTGTGTGAGTGCTGGCGGAGGGGTGACAGATAAGATTTCCAACCGTATAATGAAGGCTAGGGTGGCATACATCAACTTGAGTCACCTATGGCGCCGTCGCAACGTTAGCCTGGCTGTCAAAAGTCGGGTATACAATGCTTCGGTGCGGGCTGTCTTGCTCTACGCCTGTGAAACCTGGCCTCCCCGAGCTGAGGATATGCGGCGACTCTGCGTGTACCATTTTTTTCTACGTTTAAATAATACACTTTATAACATCTACGAACAACATCGAAGTGTGTTTCTATACACTGATCTTATATATATATATATATATATATATAGATATATATAGTCTTGAGCTTAGCTTCTGCTTCAGATAACGTAGCGGTATTGTATATACATTTGACATAATCCTAAAACATATTAATCATTCACATCACCTGACTAGTACTCCCCCTACACAAGTCATCACCTTTGTGATGGATAACGCATACGAAGGATAGTGTGAATCCAATGAGATTATGATAATAGAAAACAGACTGAAGTAGTCAAACGAACTCATATATTTACACTGCTGTGCAACAGAAAATAAACATCAGGAACTGACAATTTAAACCACTTCTTACGATTCATTTTTATAAAGAAATGTTAGGTTATCAAACAACAATAACAATCGTAAAGCTTACTTAATCATCAAATTACCTGTTGAAAAGTCTTCCAATAGTTTTTGAATGACAAGACAGAGTGTGGAATAAACATGAAAATCCAAGGCAGACAACTGCACCAAAAAAGAATGCAGAAAATACAAGTTTTTCTTGCCACTGTATAAAAACCTCTGATTGAACTAAGCTGAAGATTGCAATTGCGAAAAAACTGCCACATCCTGAAACAAATTAAAGAGATACTGTATACAACTTAATCAGCGTTAGTTAGCAGGGATTTGACTGGTTCCAAGTTTTCGAGAGCGAAAAGACTTCATTTAGAGAACCACTAGGAACTAGGGAGTACTGGACAGTTGTTGCATCCTAGCTTGGGACTCTTCAACAGTACGCACTCATCACCCCATCACCAGCAATCGAACCCAGAACCTTCAGGTTACCAGGTGGGCTAGTATGCCATTGAGCCTCTGGGATGGAATCCGATGGCTTATCAATTCTAACTCCTAGCAATCCGCAATATAAAACGCGACTGTCAGCCAATGTCATCGGTGAGTATCTGTCCAACCCGATGGTTTAATGGTCAACGAGCCTGGTTTGCAG